>JARQOC010000006.1:483718030-484298656 GCA_033576535.1 Allobates femoralis
GGACACAAGAATACCTATCAAAAGGGAGACTGATTATCTGTGGAGATTTCCGGATACCTGGTCCGTGAGGCGACTTTGTTAGTTGTCTTGTGGAGGTGTGGTCAATTATGCACTGCACAAAGGGAACATCGCTCGAATCCAGTCTATATTGGGAGGGCGGCAAAACCAGTTTAACGTGGTACCACATGCTTACACCATTAGATTAAAAAAACATGGTCCTTAATGAGGATGAAGATAAGAGGCACAGTGATCTTATGATACCCCTGGCACGTACAGGATTGGCCCTCCCTAGAGTAAGCCTTTTGGAAGAATTCTTTGACAACTGTAACATGAAGGATGTATGGAGAACATTACACCCTCTTGAGAGAGAATACACCCACTACTCTCACTCACATAGATCCTGGTTGAGATTGGACATGTTTTTTGCCTCATCCTTGCTATTCCAAAGGGTGATCGGGACCACGGTTGAGGACATGGTCACATCTGACCATAGTCCTCTGGTTTTGGACACAAGAGATACCTATCAAAAGGGGACTGATTATCTGTGGAGATTTCCTGATACTCTGGTCCGTGAGGGCGACTTTGTTAGTTGTCTTGGGGAGTGGTGGTCAGATTATGCACTGCACAATGGGGAACATCGCTCGAATCCGAGTCTATATTGGGAGGCGGCAAAAACAGTTTTACGGGGTAACATCATGGCTTACACCATGAGATTAAAAAAACGAGTTAAGGAACAGTATCTAAGGGCCAGCACAACAGTAAGAGGAGCTTACTCTTAATATAAGCATACTATGTCAGATATAGATTAAGAAAATTGGCTGTTAGCTAAAAAAGAATTTGAATTGTGGGCAGGGAAAAGAGAGGACCTGTACAAGACCAGACTAGAAATAGAGCTTCACCGGTTTGGAGATAAAGCAGGTAGACTGTTGGCGCGTCTGGCAAAGGGAAGACGAACACACAACCCCATTGGGAAGGTAAAAGATAAATTTGGGAACTTGTGGTCAGACCCTAAGAACATTGCTCAGGTGCTGGGAAAATACTATGCCTCGCTATACAAAGAAGGAGAGACTGAAGTGGGGGAGGAGGGCAGGTGGCTTTCTTCGATCAAATTACCTAAACTAACTGAGGAAGATGAGCAATTCCTCAACTCCCCCGTATCAGAGGCTGAGATCGAACTGGTAATCAAAACGCTTAACCCAGGCAAAGCTCCGGGACCAGATGGCTTTAATGGTGCTTTTTTTAAAGTGTTAAAAGATCAAATTGCCCTTTGTTAAAAGATCTATTTAACGAATTTCTTAATGGCACTCCGATCCCAGACAGAATGAATATGGCCCATATAAAGTTTAGGGATTAACCAGACAAACCACTAACCGATCCGGCAAGTTATAGGCCCATATCGCTTATTAATCAGGACCTCAAACTCCTTTCAAAAATACTAGCTGATAGATTAGCTCAAATACTCCCTAAAATAATCTTGCCACATCAATCAGGATTTATCATGGGGCGCTCGACGGTCACCAACATTAGAAAGGCGATGCTCCTCTTGAACGTGGTGGGGAAACGGAGTGAAGGGAAGGGGGGAGGTCCAGCCATGATCACTTTAGATGATGAAAAAGCATTTGATAATGTGAGGTGGTCATGGCTGGATATGGTCCTGTACACTATTGGGTTGAAGGGCCCGTTTCGTCGGTTCATTACATCCCTTTATGCTAACCCGAAAGCCTGTATTAGCCTACCGGGCTTCCTCTCAGACACCTTTAGTTTAGAGAAGGGGACAAGACAAGGATGCCCACTATCTCCCTTTCTATTTAATTTAGCAATCGAACCCTTGGCGATATATTTGGAATCACAACACCAGTATGAGGGCCTGAAAGTGGGTACCAAGGAAATAAAACTATCTTTGTTCGCTGATGACATTATCCTGTATGTCAAACATCGGGAAAGAGACCTCCCTTCTATTTTCAGCGACATTGAAAGACTGGGCAAAGCATCAGGGTTTCGTTTAAATAAAGATAAATGCGAAATACGGTACTCTTTATGAGCAGAAATAAGGGTAATCCAAGAAATACCTCACTCTGTGGGATAAAAATAGCAAAGGAGAGCGTTAGTTACTTGGGGATCCACCTGGCTAAAACTCCTGGTCTGATCTATAAACTCAATTTCACCCCGATCATATCTAAAATTGAAAAGGAGCTGGCTGGTTGGGTGAATTTGCCCCTGTCTTTGCTGGGCCGCTGTCATCTTGTTAAGATGATAAGCTTTGCGAGATTGCTTTATCCCCTCCAGACGATCCCCTTGCTACTTAAGCATGTTGATATTAGAAAACGTAACACAGCTTTCTCAAGATTCCTCTGGAGGGGCAAAAGACCCAGAATTGCTATTCTCACCCTTATGCGGTCAAAGATGGAGGGGGGAATTCAGCTCCCAAATACCAGAGGTTACAACCTTGCGTGTCTATTGCGCCATGTCCTCGATTGGGTCAAAAATACTAATACATTTTCTGACACTGTGGTTGAGGGAGAGCTAGCTAAGCCTTGGAATTTATCCTCTCTACTACATTCCCCCTATCAAAATTGATGGCCAACATCAAAAACACTACTATTTGCAGGGACACGATAATGACCTGGAAGTCTGCGAGAATAAAAATGGGTCTTTCTTGGCAGATTTCCAGGTTTCTTAGTCCCTGGGCCTCCCCGGCCTTCAGTTTGGGTTATGAGAACCCTCTTTTTAGGGTTTGGAGATCAAGGGGCATTCTAACAATGGGCGATCTTATGCACAAAGAGGGGGGGAGATGGTTGTCGGGAGAGGAAATTCTGTCAAAATATGAGCTACCCAGGATACATGTTCTACAATGCCAACAAATTCGCCATTCCCTCATGTCCCGACTAACTGATATTTCACGAGAGCTGACCCACTCACCGTGGGATGACATGTTGAAAATGGAAGTGGGTGATACATCTATATCCTATCTTGATAAAATCTTACAAAATACTTTTAGCCCAGCAAGCACTGAAAAACTTTTTACTAACTGGAAAAAACATTTTGCAGACCCTGACTTATCCCAAAAAATACTGGAGGGATGGGCGGTGATGAGAAAATATATCACCAATGAAAGATGGAGAGACTCCCAATTTCGACTCATGCATGGGTCTATACAGGGATTTAACATTCCTCCCTCACCCGATAATCAGGGAAGATGGGTCAATTGCCCCAAATGTAAGACATATAAAACAGACTTGGAACATGGGATGTGGTCATGCGCGAAATCACAAATATACTGGGGTAAGGTAGGACAGTTAGTCTCGGGGCTACTCAATAAAGAGGTGAGTTTGAATCCTATGTTATGGTTGTTTTACTACCAGGGAAATGACGAGGGTTCCACTAAGCCGCATGTTTTATTCCATACCATAGCTTCGGTGGCGAAAAGACTTTTATTACAACACTGGCTCAAAAATTATGTCCCAGGGATAGACTTGGTCCTTGAAAATTTGGGAAAAATCCTTTCCCTTGAATCCATCGAAACTCTTAGGAATGCTAATAGACAGCGACCAAGTTCTTCCTTAAATGGAGACCCTTCATTGAACATGCTCTTCCAGACTCAGAAATCAGAGCTTACATGCGGCCCTACAAACAAACTGAGTGGTATACCATGGAAGAACTTGGTGGCACGTTGGGAAAGTTAAGATGCGACGATTAATGGCGCTTTGATAGTTATTCTGTTCTTCATTACGGGCTGTATGTTGGGCTCATTTGATTTATGGGCCATTGAGATGGACTCTTGGATTAGTTTCTTCTCTCCGACTGGAGTTTAGTTAGAATACGGTTTGGGATTTTTTTTTTTTTTATAAGATTGTTTAAACAATGTCATTGATTATGAAGGTATTTAACAATTCATGTTAATGTTTTGAATGTATATTTACTCTATTGATGTTTTATCAATAATCTATGTTATTTAAAAAACAATAAAAACAATGTTTTTAAAAGAAAAAAAACAAATCCCCCCTTCAAGAAGAATCTTTTAAAGCAACATACAACATCTATAGACCAATATCTGTGCATTCACCACACTTGGCAGCTTTCAGTGCCATCACGCAGGAATCTCCATGCTTTTACTGCTGAGATCAATAAGACAATGGCCCCAAACAGACTGCTACATATCAGACAGTTTGGACACAATCGTGCTTGCACTTTTGGGGGGGTTGTATTAGCCACTTGGCCCACTAAACAGAATATAATCAATTCACTCACCTTATCATGCAGGAAAAGATCTCTGCCTGCTCTCACAAGGCAACAATCGCTCCAAGCGCACTTCAAAGTGATTTACAATTTGGACACACACTTAAATTTTATATTGTGCTTGTATTTTGTGGGGGCTGAATTCCTTAACTACTGTGCTCTAATTGAAATCCATAGATAAAGTAATCTGAAAAAATACTGAAAGATTTCCCTGCACCCCTCCCACCTCATCCAAATAGTAAAATTCTCCACTGCCCCATCACTGTCGTCCTTACTCTGTCCTAGATTTGCAATGAAGTCCAGTATAAGACACTGTCCATCTTATTGTCACTCAATTTTCAAGTCAAGATATTTTTTGCTTTAAAAAAGATTTGGCTTGCACATATCCATGAGGGCATTCAGAGTCAAATTCAGTTTACTTTAGCCCTGTAAACAATAAAGGCACCTGCCCATTAAACACTATCATTTACAAAATATACCTATAATTTGTATATTTCCCACCATAATCAGCTTCCTTGCAATCTTCAGTGACATCATACAGAAGTAATCACACGTGAAGTGTACTGCCCAGATCAAAGAAGACTATTGCCGCCTTGAACCCACTGCAATATTTGGATGCACACTGATTGTGGGGACTGCAGTACTCACTTTCTTCTAGTGGTCGGCCAATAATCTGAAAAATCTTAGGAAAGCTTTTCTTGGACTCACCTCAACTTATCAAGGAAAACTGCAATTCACATTTACCCCTCAATGCTCTTCACACTTTCCAGCACCACTCAGATAAGACAATCGACCCCCACACCCACTTCTTTCAAGTTGATCATTTAGAAACATTGATCTGTGCACCGTCCTTCCTTCAGACATACTCCGTTATCTCACAATTTGGTCAATTGGTTCTAGTTAATGTTTGATCATCTTCTTACATGGGGGCCTTATTCCAATTGAAGAGCCACCAATGATCTGAAAAACACCAAGACAATCCTTCTCTCGGCTCATCCTAACCGTTAAGTGCGATTCACCTCATCTCCATCTTTGCATGATCCAGACATGGATCTGTAAAGAATTCCAGCATAGGGCAGCCTCCATAGTCAAAGTCATGATTTTTTTTTTCATCTCACTATAAGATCAGTTAAGTACGCCAGGTTGATGGGATGTTTTTTTTTGGATGAAGGTCTTTAAAAGCCATCTAATTTGTACCAAAGATTCTGAATAATAAGAAAAAGCAGAATCCCACCTTTTTCACTTTTATAACAATATACATATTGTCAAACATGTATATTTACCAGTGAGCAACTTTATACTAATCTTCAGTGATAGCAAAGATCTAAAATCAAAAAATCAATCGCTCCAAAAAGCCTCCAAGACAGGAGAGTTGACACCATTGCCAGGGTTTGATAGTACTGCACTTACATTTCGTAGTGTCTGCATTGCACTGTCGTCACATTACAAAAGGATCTGAAAAATACTGGAGGGAGAAAAGCCCTTCCTTAGCTGCTCTTGAAAAGTGGACTGGCGATATTAATGATGGTGTGAAACCCATTCCAAGTGGGGGACATGTTCTTTTATACTGTTTTGTCTACTGAAGAACCACCGATAACCAGGTCTGAAAGATACCAAAAAGGAGAAAAGCTTTTCCTGGCACTCACCTCACCCCTAATAGTCAATGTTAATTGTCTTCTGCTTAATTACTGTTCTTGGCATTATTCTATAAAGATATTTGTAAAAAGTTGCAACAGTACAAGTTTCAAGTTATCCTCTTTTCACTATACTGTAGCATCACGCTGCTGTTCTTATGGTCCTGGTATTGGTTGGGAGGCTTGTACTAAAATCAAAAACATAAATACAAAGTAAAGTACCCCCACCCTACTCTTCCCTCCAAGATCAACCTTTTAGAATATCACAACAACATTTCTCCCACAATGAAACAATAGAGAAATACCAAAAGAAAAAGCCTTTCCTGCTTTCAAATTTTAAACCACGCTCCACTTTAGCTCCTAGCATTACCCTCCTTACAGCTGTAAAGTGCAGCCTTTATCAATATTTCTACCTAGTGACTATCAGGAGAGATGTCAGGATACTTCAGGGACAAAGACTTTACTCCACGGGATCTGGTTAAGGATAAGAGCAAAACAGTGATCAAAAATGTGATTAAACCTAAATCCCCAATATACGTTTATAGCAATATATCCTGTCAGACAGCTCTGGGTGTATTAATCTGTATATCACAGGAAGCAAGTTTCTAGAAATCTTTAGAAAACTCATACAAGAGAACAGACATTTCACTGTGCTGAAATCAGTAATAGAACAATTGCCCCAAACCAACATAACAGATTGATCAGTTGATAACTGTGACAGATTGTGGTTTAGTAGTTGGTCTATCATATAGAGATCTTTCAAGTTGAAATTTTTAGTTTATTATAGCTCATTACTAGTTTAGGCGGAATTAAATTAGTAGCATTGCTTAGCTTAGAACACATTCCCCCATATTGAACTGAACATAGCTTTGTGTATACAATTGTTGAAATTTGTTTTGTTTGAAATGGACAAGATATTAAGAGTGACTAACTTCCAGAAACCAGAGCAGCCGTTCATGTGCCATTAGTGGTATTGTAACTTTATGCTACAACAACCTCGCACACATTCACGTAGAGGCACATTTTACTGATAAAGAATTTTCTTTGTACACAAATAGCTTCTCATAACAATATAAGCCTTACTGGGTCTTATTTCATGCAAGAAAGGTATTTTCTCTTGCAAGTCAATCTCATTAGCAAATGTTCAGAACTCATGGATGACAAATTCACACCCTACAATACTACTGGCCCAAAGGCAATAGGCAAATGATATAACACTGTATGCTTCCAGTTTGCATCAGAGCTGCAGACCAGTTCCAGTGCTGCACATTTACTTGTGGCACAAACTTGGCTTGTGTAGAGTATTATCCTCCACTGGGAGAACAGCTGCTGACATTAGAAATGCACATGTCCCACAGCCATGCAGTAATTATTTTTCAAGGGGAAACTTGCAATTGCAAAGGGAATATCCAAGTAGATTATAAACACTTAAGGCCCTGTCTCACATAATAATTGTGGTAAAGATAGGCTCACTGTTGTCCCGGGTGCACCAGAAAAATGCGTATGTATAGAGAAAGTATAACTGGGCACACCTATAATTTCTCAAAAAAATTTTTGAATCACACAAAGTGTTTGAAGTTACGTATTTCATATATTTTATTTCAATGCCACATCTTGTCCAAACACCACAATACCAACGTTTCGGCCTCTCACATAGGCCTTTATCAAGGTTTCTGATTATACAGGAATAGAGAAGTAACATGTATTAACATCATACAAAAATTACTGGCAAATTGTTAACAAGATTGGGACTAGTGCCCAAGTGGCGTTACAATGGACCGTGTATGTGGCAGTGTAACACAGTGAGTGCCTAGATGGGCCAAAATGCCCAGTGATTATGAGTGTGTAAGGAGGTGGACAGGGTAAAGGAACATCCACCGAGAACGGACCCGGGCATACGTGCAGCAAGCAGAGCGTGATGGTATGGGTAACTAAACTGCTAATTTTGAAGACAAGGACAAGAGGAAAGGAAAGGAAAAAGGAAAAGAAAAAGATGAGGTAAAGGAAAAAGGCATAGGACAGAGGAAACTGGAAAAAGGAAGTGGATCAATTACCAGTGTCAGGTCGGGTGAGGGTTCCAGAAGCAGAACCAACCAGGTCAAGTGTAATTGCAAAAAGCGTAGGATTACACCTAGGGATCCTATGTTGAATATGGAGAAAATTCTAAGTTTAAAACGGAAGCCGAAGTCCAAAGTTACTGAAGTCTAATGTAGAAGGAAGGAAATCTAGACAAAATCCCAAACTGGGAAAGCACAAGGTAACTAGAGGCCTATGGATAGTCATATGCACAACTGGTTAAATCACAGAAGTGTAGGGTATCAGGGTTAGGACAAAGTCCCTCTGGGCACAACTATAGACATCAGGTGAAACCAAGGACTCAAATATAATGGGAGTGTAGGGGTAACACAATAGAAACCAGAGACCCACACTGGTATAATACTAAAAAGGTACTAAAGGTAAAGATATCAGGTACTCAGGAATGCCGAACCCCACTGTCCAGGGACTCAAACTAGCTATAGGTAGAATGTCTCAGAAGAGACCATGGAGCAGATAGGGAGGAAAGAGGCAGACAGAACCGTAGGAGTCTAAAAATACATGATAATACCTGTGATATGAGTCAAGGCTCAAGGAAAGACACCTAGGATGAAAAGCATATAGATCAAAGTACAATAGAAGCATAAGTCCAAGTAGGCAGAGAACGGGCTCGCAAGGCGCGAGGTATTACCTTATGATGTGCTCAGTGGTAATGCGGCAGTGATGTGCGGGGAGTAAAGCGCCCGCGTCTGTTTATGACGGGCCGGGGGGCGTGTTAATGTGACGCGTATCCGGTCTATGGACCGCATGTGAAGCGCACGAAGTGCGCATGCGCGCGGCGTGTTTGTAATGCGCGTGCGTGGTTAGAGAAAAGCGAGAACACATTGAGCTTGAGTGAAACAAGGTGCCAGGAACTTCATTCAGGACGTGCTGGTGCTCAGAAAGATAGATGATCCATACAGAGCGATTAGTAATGCATCTAAAAGAATGAACAAGACAATAATTAGTCCCAATAGTATAACATTATTCAATTTTACAGAAATATGAGTATACATGAATTAATTAAATTAGATAACATTAGTAGGAGTCAAAAGCATAATGCAAATTTGGTGATCATACAGAGACCTCACACAGAAAGGATGCCTAGTAGGGGCGTGCTATTGCACATATATAAGTATTAGAAAAATAGATAGCAGAATCGATATGTATATATGAAGTCATGAAATAGGGAGTTGCGATAATCCATAATAATAAAAATGAATAAAAATGAAAAAAATGAATGAAAAGATGTAAATTACAAATAGTATATATTTCAAATTGTGCCTAAGAATTACAAATGACACCATATCGATTTCTGCTAACTATGTACAACAGAGATGCATTTATATAAAAGTCTCATACTCGCGGTTCATCCCTCGCGGTTCTAGGGTCTGGAGGGTATGGATCCAGTAGGCCTCCCGTTCTTTCAGCCTCTGGATCCTATTCCCTCCACGTCTCAGTGGTGGTACGCTATCCAGAACCTGGAAGCGAAGTTGTGACACCGAGTGATTGCATTGTGTGAAATGAAAAGGAATCGGGAGTAGTGTGTTATGACACCGAATCGTCGATTTATGTTTACTGATGCGATCGCGTACGTGTTGGGTGGTTTCACCCACGTATGCGCGACCACACGGGCATTTGATAAGGTATATTACAAACGATGAATCGCAAGTAAAATAACCTCTAATAGGGAAACGTTTACCTGTTTGTGGATGTGTAAAAAATTCACCCTTTATGACATTGTTGCACTGATTGCACCCTAAACATGGAAAGGTACCCTTGCGTATCGTTTGCAAAGTGCGTTGGTGAGGAAACATTCTATTGGTACCAATATCTGCTCGCACTATAGATTGTTTAAGATTGGGAGCCTTTTTATGACAGAATAATGGCCGATTCCAGAATTCGGGTATATTAGGATAACTAACATTAAGAAGCTGCCAATGTTTTAGAATCGATCCCTTAATCAAGGGACTGAAAGGATGATAGGTTGAAACAAAGGGTATTCTCGTCTCAGTAGATAATCCTGGATTATCAGAACAGCGTTTGCCTTCTGCAATACGAGCGGGATATCCACGATCCTGGAATTTAGTGGTCATTTGTTTATGTCTTTCTATCCTCTGTGTGGGATCCGAAACGATCCTCTCGATTCTCATGTGTTGGGAAATCGGAAGTGATGTTTTAATATGGCGCGGATGACAACTATCAAATCTTAACAAGCTATTGCGGTCTGTTGGCTTCACATAAAGATCAGTCTGGAGTTTGCCAGTCGGGTCAACAATTACCATTGTGTCAAGGAAATTGATTTTATGCTTATCAAAGTGGATTGTAAAATTTAAATTGGGTATCAGAGAGTTGATGTCCTGATGAAAGTCATTCAAGAGTGCCTCACTACCATGCCAAATGAAGAATATGTCATCAATATAGCGGCGCCAAATAAGGACATGATCCGCTACCATTGGATGACAATATATGTAATCTTCTTCGAACTTACCCATGAAGATGTTAGCGTAAGGGGGGGCTACATTTGACCCCATTGCTGTACCCTGCTTCTGTAGAAAGAAAGTATCCTCAAACAGAAAAAAGTTTCTTTCCAAGACAATGTGTAATAGACAGATACAAAAGTCTTTCTGCAATCTGGTAAAATGATCATGCTGTTCTAAGAACCACTCTACTGCAGCGATACCCCTTTGATGGTCAATGTTGGTGTATAAACTGTTAACGTCCATTGTCACCAGTATACAATCATCAGGTAACTGTTCAACCCCCTTGATCACCCCAAGAAAATCATTAGTGTCCTTGATAAAAGACTTCAACCCAGGGATAAGAGGGCTCAACATTTTTTCCAATACCCTCGATAATGGTGCCAAAATAGAGTCCGTGGACGCTACAATTGGGCGACCTGGAGGTGAAGTTAGGCTTTTGTGGATCTTGGGTAACGTGTATAGGACTGGAGTAATAGGATGTGATTGTATGAGGAAGTCGGCCAGTTTTTGGTCGATTACCCCTGCAGACTTGTAGTGCTCAACTATCTGTTTAATCTCAGTCTTAATGTCAGACGTCGGGTCCCTGGGGATCTGCTGATATGTCCGGGTGTCTGATAACTGTGAATGAATCTCTGATCTGTAATATGATTTGTCCAATACAACTATCGCGCCCCCTTTGTCAGCGGGTTTAATAATAATACTCGGATTACTCTTAAGGGATTTTAGTGCCCTGGACTCATCAGGTGTAAAATTATGCTTTAAATAGAACTCACCTCTCTGTATTCTAGTCTCTACCTGTTCTATATCCTTTTTAACCAATGAAATGTACGTTTCAACCGGATGGTATTTTCGTGGTGGATTGAAGGAGCTGGGTAGCTTTAAACCCAGGTCCTTTAGTTGTAGAGGACTCGCTATGGTTGTTATAGGTGGAGGTGTAGGGTTTTCCGCAAAATGTGCCTTGAGTCTCAGGGTTCTAAAAAACCTCCTCAACTCCTGATCGAGTTGAAAGGAGCTATATGACGGGGTGGGACTGAAGGATAAACCCTTCTGGAGGACTCGATATTCGGATGGGGAAAGGTTATACGACGAGAGATTGTACACCAGTGGGGGCCTACCTGCGACCTGGTCACCATACGTGATGAACCCTGTCCGCCTCTTGCTCCTCCGTGTCTTTTTCTTTGTTGGCGTCGGCCTAAAAAAGGAGGTGGAAAGTGAGGAGGATATTGCGGGTATGGTATAAATTGGTTGGGATGTCCATATTCGCTTTCTGATCCGGACGAGGAATGATAGCCAGATCTTGGTGGAATTGGTTCGGATGAACGCCATCTATATACTTGGTTCCTCTCGTAGTCCTCTTTGTCCCTGTGAAACTTCGCCTCTTTTCCGAATCTGTAAGGTT
Organism: Allobates femoralis; assembly: GCA_033576535.1. NCBI lineage: Eukaryota > Metazoa > Chordata > Amphibia > Anura > Aromobatidae > Allobates > Allobates femoralis. Next base: position 483,729,856 of record JARQOC010000006.1, read on the forward strand.
TTCCTGAATTCGTTGTTGGTAGCAATTGCCTTTTTCTTTGATTTCTCAAAATCGGAGCTGGATAGTGTATCTTTAAGTTGTTCCTCTAACGTGGCAACACTCTGACTAAGAGTTTCTAATTCATCATGTAAAAAATCTATTGTGAGTAATATCAAGTCCATAGAACATTTGTTCAAGATGCTCTCAAACTTTTGACAATAGTTATCGTTGTCTGAAAAAAGTGTTGGACGAAGTGATACTCTTAACCCTCGCGGAATGCGTTGGGCCCTGTGGTACTCTGCCAGTGTGACATAGTGTAGATCAAGGGCTGTCTGTTTCTTTAATTCCCTCTCATAGTTGGTGGCTCGGATTTCTTCCGGTGGTGTTGAAAGAAACTCAGTGGGTTGTTTTACCCGAGATAGAATTGAGGTTGTGTGATCAGGATCATATGAGAAAGTTTGAAAGGACATTGGATCAGGAGCTTAGCTATCAAAAAATTCTCAAATAATTGTGGTAAAGATAGGCTCACTGTTGTCCCGGGTGCACCAGAAAAATGCGTATGTATAGAGAAAGTATAACTGGGCACACCTATAATTTCTCAAAAAAATTTTTGAATCACACAAAGTGTTTGAAGTTACGTATTTCATATATTTTATTTCAATGCCACATCTTGTCCAAACACCACAATACCAACGTTTCGGCCTCTCACATAGGCCTTTATCAAGGTTTCTGATTATACAGGAATAGAGAAGTAACATGTATTAACATCATACAAAAATTACTGGCAAATTGTTAACAAGATTGGGACTAGTGCCCAAGTGGCGTTACAATGGACCGTGTATGTGGCAGTGTAACACAGTGAGTGCCTAGATGGGCCAAAATGCCCAGTGATTATGAGTGTGTAAGGAGGTGGACAGGGTAAAGGAACATCCACCGAGAACGGACCCGGGCATACGTGCAGCAAGCAGAGCGTGATGGTATGGGTAACTAAACTGCTAATTTTGAAAACAAGGACAAGAGGAAAGGAAAGGAAAAAGGAAAAGAAAAAGATGAGGTAAAGGAAAAAGGCATAGGACAGAGGAAACTGGAAAAAGGAAGTGGATCAATTACCAGTGTCAGGTCGGGTGAGGGTTCCAGAAGCAGAACCAACCAGGTCAAGTGTAATTGCAAAAAGCGTAGGATTACACCTAGGGATCCTATGTTGAATATGGAGAAAATTCTAAGTTTAAAACGGAAGCCGAAGTCCAAAGTTACTGAAGTCTAATGTAGAAGGAAGGAAATCTAGACAAAATCCCAAACTGGGAAAGCACAAGGTAACTAGAGGCCTATGGATAGTCATATGCACAGCTTGTTAAGATTTGATAGTTGTCATCCGCGCCATATTAAAACATCACTTCCGATTTCCCAACACATGAGAATCGAGAGGATCGTTTCGGATCCCACACAGAGGATAGAAAGACATAAACAAATGACCACTAAATTCCAGGATCGTGGATATCCCGCTCGTATTGCAGAAGGCAAACGCTGTTCTGATAATCCAGGATTATCTACTGAGACGAGAATACCCTTTGTTTCAACCTATCATCCTTTCAGTCCCTTGATTAAGGGATCGATTCTAAAACATTGGCAGCTTCTTAATGTTAGTTATCCTAATATACCCGAATTCTGGAATCGGCCATTATTCTGTCATAAAAAGGCTCCCAATCTTAAACAATCTATAGTGCGAGCAGATATTGGTACCAATAGAATGTTTCCTCACCAACGCACTTTGCAAACGATACGCAAGGGTACCTTTCCATGTTTAGGGTGCAATCAGTGCAACAATGTCATAAAGGGTGAATTTTTTACACATCCACAAACAGGTAAACGTTTCCCTATTAGAGGTTATTTTACTTGCGATTCATCGTTTGTAATATACCTTATCAAATGCCCGTGTGGTCGCGCATACGTGGGTGAAACCACCCAACACGTACGCGATCGCATCAGTAAACATAAATCGACGATTCGGTGTCATAAACACACTACTCCCGATTCCTTTTCATTTCACACAATGCAATCACTCGGTGTCACAACTTCGCTTCCAGGTTCTGGATAGCGTACCACCACTGAGACGTGGAGGGAATAGGATCCAGAGGCTGAAAGAACGGGAGGCCTACTGGATCCATACCCTCCAGACCCTAGAACCCGAGGGATGAACCGCGAGTATGAGACTTTTATATAAATGCATCTCTGTTGTACATAGTTAGCAGAAATCGATATGGTGTCATTTGTAATTCTTAGGCACAATTTGAAATATATACTATTTGTAATTTACATCTTTTCATTCATTTTTTTCATTTTTATTCATTTTTATTATTATGGATTATCGCAACTCCCTATTTCATGACTTCATATATACATATCGATTCTGCTATCTATTTTTCTAATACTTATATATGTGCAATAGCACGCCCCTACTAGGCATCCTTTCTGTGTGAGGTCTCTGTATGATCACCAAGTTTGCATTATGCTTTTGACTCCTACTAATGTTATCTAATTTAATTAATTCATGTATTCTCATATTTCTGTAAAATTGAATAATGTTATACTATTGGGACTAATTATTGTCTTGTTCATTCTTTTAGATGCATTACTAATCGCTCTGTATGGATCATCTATCTTTCTGAGCACCAGCACGTCCTGAATGAAGTTCCTGGCACCTTGTTTCACTCAAGCTCAATGTGTTCTCGCTTTTCTCTAACCACGCACGCGCATTACAAACACGCCGCGCGCATGCGCACTTCGTGCGCTTCACATGCGGTCCATAGACCGGATACGCGTCACACTAACACGCCCCCCGGCCCGTCATAAACAGACGCGGGCGCTTTACTCCCCGCACATCACTGCCGCATTACCACTGAGCACATCATAAGGTAATACCTCGCGCCTTGCGAGCCCGTTCTCTGCCTACTTGGACTTATGCTTCTATTGTACTTTGATCTATATGCTTTTCATCCTAGGTGTCTTTCCTTGAGCCTTGACTCATATCACAGGTATTATCATGTATTTTTAGACTCCTACGGTTCTGTCTGCCTCTTTCCTCCCTATCTGCTCCATGGTCTCTTCTGAGACATTCTACCTATAGCTAGTTTGAGTCCTTGGACAGTGGGGTTCGGCATTCCTGAGTACCTGATATCTTTACCTTTAGTACCTTTTTAGTATTATACCAGTGTGGGTCTCTGGTTTCTATTTTGTTACCCCTACACTCCCATTATATTTGAGTCCTTGGTTTCACCTGATGTCTATAGTTGTGCCCAGAGGGACTTTGCCCTAACCCTGATACCCTACACTTCTGTGATTTAACCAGTTGTGCATATGACTATCCATATGCCTCTAGTTACTTTGTGCTTTCCCAGTTTGGGATTTTGTCTAGATTTCCTCCCTTCTACATTAGACTTCAGTAACTTTGGACTTCGGCTTCCGTTTTGAACTTAGAATTTTCTCCATATTCAACATAGGATCCCTAGGTGTAATCCTACGCTTTTTGCAATTACACTTGACCTGGTTGGTTCTGCTTCTGGAACCCTCACCCGACCTGACACTGGTAATTGATCCACTTCCTTTTTCCGGTTTCCTCTGTCCTATGCCTTTTTCCTTTACCTCATCTTTCTCTTTTCCTTTTTCCTTTCCTTTCCTCTTGTCCTTGTTTTCAAAATTAGCAGTTTAGTTACCCATATCATCACGCTCTGCTTGCTGCACGTATGCCCGGGTCCGTTATCGGTGGATGTTCCTTTACCCTGTCCACCTCCTTACACACTCATAATCACTGGGCATTTTGGCCCATCTAGGCACTCACTGTGTTACACTGCCACATACACGGTCCATTGTAACGCCACTTGGGCACTAGTCCCAATCTTGTTAACAATTTGCCAGTAATTTTTGTATGATGTTAATACATGTTACTTCTCTATTCCTGTATAATCAGAAACCTTGATAAAGGCCTATGTGAGAGGCCGAAACGTTGGTATTGTGGTGTTTGGACAAGATGTGGCATTGAAATAAAACATATGAAATACGTAACTTCAAACACTTTGTGTGATTCAAAAATTTTTTTGAGAAATTATAGGTGTGCCCAGTTATACTTTCTCTATACATACGCATTTTTCTGGTGCACCCGGGACAACAGTGAGCCTATCTTTACCATAATTATTTGAGAATTTTTTTGATAGCTAAGCTCCTGATCCAATGTCCTTTCAAACTTTCTCATATGATCCTGATCACACAACCTCAATTCTATCTCGGGTAAAACAACCCACTGAGTTTCTTTCAACACCACCGGAAGAAATCCGAGCCACCAACTATGAGAGGGAATTAAAGAAACAGACAGCCCTTGATCTACACTATGTCACATTGGCAGAGTACCACAGGGCCCAACGCATTCCGCGAGGGTTAAGAGTATCACTTCGTCCAACACTTTTTTCAGACAACGATAACTATTGTCAAAAGTTTGAGAGCATCTTGAACAAATGTTCTATGGACTTGATATTACTCACAATAGATTTTTTACATGATGAATTAGAAACTCTTAGTCAGAGTGTTGCCACGTTAGAGGAACAACTTAAAGATACACTATCCAGCTCCGATTTTGAGAAATCAAAGAAAAAGGCAATTGCTACCAACAACGAATTCAGGAAAACCTTACAGATTCGGAAAAAGGCGAAGTTTCACAGGGACAAAGAGGACTACGAGAGGAACCAAGTATATAGATGGCGTTCATCCGAACCAATTCCACCAAGATCTGGCTATCATTCCTCGTCCGGATCAGAAAGCGAATATGGACATCCCAACCAATTTATACCATACCCGCAATATCCTCCTCACTTTCCACCTCCTTTTTTAGGCCGACGCCAACAAAGAAAAAGACACGGAGGAGCAAGAGGCGGACAGGGTTCATCACGTATGGTGACCAGGTCGCAGGTAGGCCCCCACTGGTGTACAATCTCTCGTCCTATAACCTTTCCCCATCCGAATATCGAGTCCTCCAGAAGGGTTTATCCTTCAGTCCCACCCCGTCATATAGCTCCTTTCAACTCGATCAGGAGTTGAGGAGGTTTTTTAGAACCCTGAGACTCAAGGCACATTTTGCAGAAAATCCTACACCTCCACCTATAACAACCATAGCGAGTCCTCTACAACTAAAGGACCTGGGTTTAAAGCTACCCAGCTCCTTCAATCCACCACGAAAATACCATCCGGTTGAAACGTACATTTCATTGGTTAAAAAGGATATAGAACAGGTAGAGACTAGAATACAGAGAGGTGAGTTCTATTTAAAGCATAATTTTACACCTGATGAGTCCAGGGCACTAAAATCCCTTAAGAGTAATCCGAGTATTATTATTAAACCCGCTGACAAAGGGGGCGCGATAGTTGTATTGGACAAATCATATTACAGATCAGAGATTCATTCACAGTTATCAGACACCCGGACATATCAGCAGATCCCCAGGGACCCGACGTCTGACATTAAGACTGAGATTAAACAGATAGTTGAGCACTACAAGTCTGCAGGGGTAATCGACCAAAAACTGGCCGACTTCCTCATACAATCACATCCTATTACTCCAGTCCTATACACGTTACCCAAGATCCACAAAAGCCTAACTTCACCTCCAGGTCGCCCAATTGTAGCGTCCACGGACTCTATTTTGGCACCATTATCGAGGGTATTGGAAAAAATGTTGAGCCCTCTTATCCCTGGGTTGAAGTCTTTTATCAAGGACACTAATGATTTTCTTGGAGTGATCAAGGGGGTTGAACAGTTACCTGATGATTGTATACTGGTGACAATGGACGTTAACAGTTTATACACCAACATTGACCATCAAAGGGGTATCGCTGCAGTAGAGTGGTTCTTAGAACAGCATGATCATTTTACCAGATTGCAGAAAGACTTTTGTATCTGTCTATTACACATTGTCTTGGAAAGAAACTTTTTTCTGTTTGAGGATACTTTCTTTCTACAGAAGCAGGGTACAGCAATGGGGTCAAATGTAGCCCCCCCTTACGCTAACATCTTCATGGGTAAGTTCGAAGAAGATTACATATATTGTCATCCAATGGTAGCGGATCATGTCCTTATTTGGCGCCGCTATATTGATGACATATTCTTCATTTGGCATGGTAGTGAGGCACTCTTGAATGACTTTCATCAGGACATCAACTCTCTGATACCCAATTTAAATTTTACAATCCACTTTGATAAGCATAAAATCAATTTCCTTGACACAATGGTAATTGTTGACCCGACTGGCAAACTCCAGACTGATCTTTATGTGAAGCCAACAGACCGCAATAGCTTGTTAAGATTTGATAGTTGTCATCCACGCCATATTAAAACATCACTTCCGATTTCCCAACACATGAGAATCGAGAGGATCGTTTCGGATCCCACACAGAGGATAGAAAGACATAGACAAATGACCACTAAATTCCAGGATCGTGGATATCCCGCTCGTATTGCAGAAGGCAAACGCCGTTCTGATAATCCAGGATTATCTACTGAGACGAGAATACCCTTTGTTTCAACCTATCATCCTTTCAGTCCCTTGATTAAGGGATCGATTCTAAAACATTGGCAGCTTCTTAATGTTAGTTATCCTAATATACCCGAATTCTGGAATCGGCCATTATTCTGTCATAAAAAGGCTCCCAATCTTAAACAATCTATAGTGCGAGCAGATATTGGTACCAATAGAATGTTTCCTCACCAACGCACTTTGCAAACGATACGCAAGGGTACCTTTCCATGTTTAGGGTGCAATCAGTGCAACAATGTCATAAAGGGTGAATTTTTTACACATCCACAAACAGGTAAACGTTTCCCTATTAGAGGTTATTTTACTTGCGATTCATCGTTTGTAATATACCTTATCAAATGCCCGTGTGGTCGCGCATACGTGGGTGAAACCACCCAACACGTACGCGATCGCATCAGTAAACATAAATCGACGATTCGGTGTCGTAACACACTACTCCCGATCCCTTTTCATTTCACACAATGCAATCACTCGGTGTCACAACTTCGCTTCCAGGTTCTGGATAGCGTACCACCACTGAGACGTGGAGGGAATAGGATCCAGAGGCTGAAAGAACGGGAGGCCTACTGGATCCATACCCTCCAGACCCTAGAACCGCGAGGGATGAACCGCGAGTATGAGACTTTTATATAAATGCATCTCTGTTGTACATAGTTAGCAGAAATCGATATGGTGTCATTTGTAATTCTTAGGCACAATTTGAAATATATACTATTTGTAATTTACATCTTTTCATTTCATTTTTTCTTTTTATTCATTTTTATTATTATGGATTATCGCAACTCCCTATTTCATGACTTCATATATACATATCGATTCTGCTATCTATTTTTCTAATACTTATATATGTGCAATAGCACGCCCCTACTAGGCATCCTTTCTGTGTGAGGTCTCTGTATGATCACCAAATTTGCATTATGCTTTTGACTCCTACTAATGTTATCTAATTTAATTAATTCATGTATACTCATATTTCTGTAAAATTGAATAATGTTATACTATTGGGACTAATTATTGTCTTGTTCATTCTTTTAGATGCATTACTAATCGCTCTGTATGGATCATCTATCTTTCTGAGCACCAGCACGTCCTGAATGAAGTTCCTGGCACCTTGTTTCACTCAAGCTCAATGTGTTCTCGCTTTTCTCTAACCACGCACGCGCATTACAAACACGCCGCGCGCATGCGCACTTCGTGCGCTTCACATGCGGTCCATAGACCGGATACGCGTCACATTAACACGCCCCCCGGCCCGTCATAAACAGACGCGGGCGCTTTACTCCCCGCACATCACTGCCGCATTACCACTGAGCACATCATAAGGTAATACCTCGCGCCTTGCGAGCCCGTTCTCTGCCTACTTGGACTTATGCTTCTATTGTACTTTGATCTATATGCTTTTCATCCTAGGTGTCTTTCCTTGAGCCTTGACTCATATCACAGGTATTATCATGTATTTTTAGACTCCTACGGTTCTGTCTGCCTCTTTCCTCCCTATCTGCTCCATGGTCTCTTCTGAGACATTCTACCTATAGCTAGTTTGAGTCCCTGGACAGTGGGGTTCGGCATTCCTGAGTACCTGATATCTTTACCTTTAGTACCTTTTTAGTATTATACCAGTGTGGGTCTCTGGTTTCTATTGTGTTACCCCTACACTCCCATTATATTTGAGTCCTTGGTTTCACCTGATGTCTATAGTTGTGCCCAGAGGGACTTTGTCCTAACCCTGATACCCTACACTTCTGTGATTTTACCAGTTGTGCATATGACTATCCATAGGCCTCTAGTTACCTTGTGCTTTCCCAGTTTGGGATTTTGTCTAGATTTCCTTCCTTCTACATTAGACTTCAGTAACTTTGGACTTCGGCTTCCGTTTTAAACTTAGAATTTTCTCCATATTCAACATAGGATCCCTAGGTGTAATCCTACGCTTTTTGCAATTACACTTGACCTGGTTGGTTCTGCTTCTGGAACCCTCACCCGACCTGACACTGGTAATTGATCCACTTCCTTTTTCCAGTTTCCTCTGTCCTATGCCTTTTTCCTTTACCTCATCTTTTTCTTTTCCTTTTTCCTTTCCTTTCCTCTTGTCCTTGTTTTCAAAATTAGCAGTTTAGTTACCCATACCATCACGCTCTGCTTGCTGCACGTATGCCCGGGTCCGTTCTCGGTGGATGTTCCTTTACCCTGTCCACCTCCTTACACACTCATAATCACTGGGCATTTTGGCCCATCTAGGCACTCACTGTGTTACACTGCCACATACACGGTCCATTGTAACGCCACTTGGGCACTAGTCCCAATCTTGTTAACAATTTGCCAGTAATTTTTGTATGATGTTAATACATGTTACTTCTCTATTCCTGTATAATCAGAAACCTTGATAAAGGCCTATGTGAGAGGCCGAAACGTTGGTATTGTGGTGTTTGGACAAGATGTGGCATTGAAATAAAATATATGAAATACGTAACTTCAAACACTTTGTGTGATTCAAAAATTTTTTTGAGAAATTATAGGTGTGCCCAGTTATACTTTCTCTATACTGTCTCACATAATGACGCATCAGAAATCACAATGTGTAGGGATCGCTGATGCGTCATTTTCACATCACTGGTAAGATGTCCAACAGGCATCTTACAAGCAATGTGAAAAAAACCTTTAGCAACGAACCAGAGTATACAGAGGTCGTTGTGAATTTTCTCTATATAGCGTTGCATTGAGATCGTTGCTCATTATCTCTGTCAAACAACAATGTAGCGTTCCCAGTGGGAGCGCAATGACGCAGGAATGACCCCAGAGCAGTGTGTAACGAACAACGAACTCACAGCAGGGGCCAGATCGTTGGTGCGTGTCACACAGAACGACAGTTAGCGGGATCGCTGTTGCAACTAAATACATCCAGTTAAAACATGGATAAAAGTTGCTTAGTGGTAACATTACCACCTGTTGATAGCAAATCCTGACAGTACACACAGTGAGGATTCACAAGTCTGCAGTCACTGACCTGGACAACGCACCCCTTAAAGTTACCACTCTCCCCTCCCAGACATGCACATTCAGTTTACCTTCTGTTGACATCAATGTGCCAATTAAAGTATTTGCAAAATGAAGAGCGACATCTGCCTCAGGATCCTGGAGCATGCTGAAGGTTCTAACTTGGCAGACATACAAATGCATAGTATGCAGTTAGAAGGCTGTGTATGGTATTCTAAGTTCTAACGCAGTCAGTCACCTGTGGTCATAGGGACAGAACATCAAGGGCTGGAATGAAACCTCTAGAAGTGGTAACTGACTAATTTATATTGGTCAGTAACAATTCCAAATATCAATCTTCCATTGAACACCTGCATTAATAAGCTGTTACCAATTTAATACAGAATAGGTATGTATTTTATAAACACTTCCATTCAAGATGAAGGTCTAAACAAAAAAAAATTCCAAACTCAACTATCCCCTCTTATCTCCCCCTAACAGATTCCATCAAAAACAATCGCACTTCTCAGTGGCCAAAGTCAGCTACCTTGAAGAAACCCTAGACACTCATTGGACTTTTAAACTACACATCCATTCTCTCACCAACTCCAATATTTCAGGAATACATACTTTCAACATACTCTGATGCTTCCACATGCCCTCATCTCCTGCAATATCCTCAGGCCTTTCTAATACTTCAGTCTGTCCCACTCTGCTTGCCCATCTAATCCACCCATCTCATTACTTCTCCCTATTTAAATCTCTTAAAGGGATCCTGTCACCCCCAAAACACCTATAAACCTATTAAAACCTGTCCCTACAGCATATTAACACTTTCCCTACACTCCTTTTACCTCCTAAATGCCCTTAGTCAAAGTGAAGAAAAACGTTATAATAGTACCTGCTTAGTGATGATAATGAGTGACTATGCTATTCATAGTCACTCATCAAGGCAGCCCCTCTTCTTCAGATCACGCCTGAATAGGCGTGATCTTCCTCATGGATTCAAATGTGCGCTCCCTGCGCGCCTCCCCGCGCTCCCATTACGTCCGTGCTTCAGGCTGGGGGCAGTATGACGCGATTCGCGTCATTTCCTGTCGCCGGGTGACGTCTCTACAACGGCGCAGCTTTCAGCTTCAAGTGCCGCACTGCGCATGCCTGCGGGAGCGCACTGCGCATGCGTGCGGGAGCCTACACAAAGCGGCCGTGTAGGCTCCCGCACGCATGCGCAGTGCGCTCCCGCAGGCATGCGCAGTGCGGCACTTGAAGCTGAAAGCTGCGCCGTTGTAGAGACGTCACCCGGCGACAGGAAATGACGCGAATCGCGTCATACTGCCCCCAGCCTGAAGCACGGACGTAATGGGAGCGCGGGGAGGCGCGCAGGGAGCGCACATTTGAATCCATGAGGAAGATCACGCCTATTCAGGCGTGATCTGAAGAAGAGGGGCTGCCTTGATGAGTGACTATGAATAGCATAGTCACTCATTATCATCACTAAGCAGGTACTATTATAACGTTTTTCTTCACTTTGACTAAGGGCATTTAGGAGGTAAAAGGAGTGTAGGGAAAGTGTTAATATGCTGTAGGGACAGGTTTTAATAGGTTTATAGGTGTTTTGGGGGTGACAGGATCCCTTTAAATTGCTACTGATACCCCAATGCATTTAAACCAACACTGACAAAGCCATCCATAATCTGTCTACCCGATATATTTCTGAACTAGGGCTGGACGATTTTGGAAAAAAAATCAAAATCTCGATTTTATTTAACCCTATGGACGATTTTCGATTTAAATCTCGATTTTTTTTTTTATATATGTATACACAGCATACACCGTACACACCGTACACACACAGTACACACCGTACACACACAGTACACACCGTACACACCGTACACACTGTATACACCGTATACACACCATACACACTGTACACACCATACACACCGTACACACCATACACACTGTATACACCGTACACACTGTACACACCGTACACACTGTACACACCGTATACACACCGTACACACCGTACACACCGTATACACACTGTACACACCGTATACACACTGTACACACCGTATACACACCGTACACACCGTACACACTGTACACACAGTACACACATTCTGTATACACCATACACACTGTATACACAGTATACACACTCTGTATACACCATACACACTCTGTATACACCATACACATCATGCACACAGTGCACTGGACACTCACAGAACTCGGCGATGTACACTCACAGGACACGGCGTAGTTCTCCTCGCACCAGTCCAGGGCGGAGGTCGGCGGCCCCCGGTGTCTGGGCCTGTCAAGCGCGGGAGCCATGCTGTGCTCTGCTGCCAGTCACCGCCGGCTGGGGAGGAGGCGGACCGCACCGCAGTGTGCACCGGAAGTACCAGGTGCATACACGGCGTAGTTCTCCTCGCACCAGTCCAGGGTGGAGGTCGGCGGCCCCCAGTGTCCGGGCCTGTCCAGTGCCAGAGCCATGCTGCGCTCTGCTGCCAGTCACCGCCGGCCGGGGAGGAGGCGGAGCGCACCGGAAGTACCAGGTGACGCCGGACCGGAAATGCCGCCATTTTAAATCGAATTTCACGATTGTTAATAAAACAACAATCGTGGCCACAGCAGGGGGCGAATTAATCGAATTAATTCGATTAATCGCCCAGCCCTATTCTGAACCTATCTCCAATCATACCAAGATCCTTCTCGACACTTGTACATTCCTCACCCTACCACCTCCAAAACATCTCTAGAGTATTAACCATGAAAACCCATCCCTTTAAATATGCTTACTGCCTGCAATGACCAATGTTGCCTCACCACCACTGAATCCCCCCAATCTAGTTCATCTATGCTCTAACCCCAATTGCTCTGTAGATTAAGCCTGCCAAGGCAGGGCCTTCTCCACATTGTACCTGTGTCACTATTAGTTCTTATATTGTAATTTATACTTTCTTTGCAAGAAACCCGCACCATGGAATTAAAGGGATCCTGTCACCCCCAAATCACCTCTAAACCTATTAAAACCTGTCCCTAGAGCATATTAACACTGTCCCTACACTCCTTTTAGCTCCTAAATGGCATTAGTCAAAGTGAATATAAACGTTTTATAAGTACCTGATTAGTCATGATAATGAGTGACTATGCTATTCATAGTCACTCATCAAGGCAGCCCCTCTTCTTCATATCACGCCTATTCAGGCGTGCTCGTCAGTCTATGTTCAAAATCACGCCTCCCTGCGCGCCTCCCCTCTCTCTCATAGCGTCCGGGCTTCACTGTAAGCTGTATGACGCGATTCGCGTCATTCCCGGCGCCGGATGACGTATTTGCAGCCGCGCCGCCAGCTTCAAAATACGCACTGCGCATGCCCATGCGCAGTGCGGGACTTGAAGCTGACAGCGCGGCGCGGCTGCAAATACGTCATCTGGCGCCGGGAATGACGCGAATCGCGTCATACAGCTTACAGTGAAGCCCGGACGCTATGAGAGAGAGGGGAGGCGCGCAGGGAGGCGCGATTTTGAACATAGACTGACGAGCACGCCTGAATAGGCGTGATATGAAGAAGAGGGGCTGCCTTGATGAGTGACTATGAATAGCATAGTCACTCATTATCATGACTAATCAGGTACTTATAAAACGTTTATATTCACTTTGACTAATGCCATTTAGGAGCTAAAAGGAGTGTAGGGACAGTGTTAATATGCTCTAGGGACAGGTTTTAATAGGTTTAGAGGTGATTTGGGGGTGACAGGATCCCTTTAATGGTGCCAAGTGTCAGTTGTAGCTCCGATTATATCTTCCAATTTGAAGTCAACCATAAATCATTTCTGGGGGTATAACTTACTGCATCATACTGACAAACCTACCCCCCAACATCATCAGATCCCACAAAATTTAAGGGTCTTTGGCACATCGTGCAGTGTTTTTACAGCATTTTACTCTAGGGAAACCGAAGCACGAGCATACCTTTTCAGTGGTGCTAAGACACGATACCAAGCTGCCCAGACATCATGCCATGAGATGATCAATCTTACTTGTAAGAGCTGTTTTGGCAGAGCAGGGAACTTGGCTATGCATGCCTCTGAACTCCCATTTCCAAGGATGGAGCGATCACAAAAAACAAGAAATGCATGAATCGTATAGTAAAGAATTAAGAGGTTGTTGTGTGTAAAAAGGAATCTATTATAATAAAGTTAGATGTTACAGCCCACCCTGCCAATTGTAACATTTCTGAGTAAAGAAACTACTAAAATAATGTTGCTCTAAAACAAAGGGAAGATTGCCATTCAGCTTTCTGGAAACCCACCTTAAATAGTGTCAGTTTCTACTGAATAAATGTGCATCTACTACAAATGAGTTTTTTGGGCAGGGGGTGGAGGGCAATATGCAACTTAAATAAGCTTTTGTTTGCAGCAATGCATGTACATACATGTTTACTACATTAAGCACAATTAGCAAAAATATGACAACGTAAGCACCAAAGATGTGTCAATGTAAGTGTGAATCATGCAGGCTTATCGACCTTTTAATAAACTTAACTGATAAAAGAAGCTGTTGATTTAGGGAGCATCACTTGACATCTCCTTCATTGAGGGAATGTAACCTGATTCAGGACGAGTAACCTGTCCAAGGAAATGAAATCAAATATCTTTCAGACAGCTAACAGTCTCATATGGACAAGTGTAATTTAACCTTGAAACATGACGCCCAGGAGATCCAAGACCTTTATGTTTTACTGGCTTTACCAAGTGTAACCAAAATCTGGAGGACTTTACATCAGCAGAAAGACAGCATCAGGATTGGATGGTACCAGAATGAGCTAGACCTTTATCACGCCTCTGCCTGAAAATTATCACTGCATATTTGCACCAAAACCTTTAAGAAAGACATTGAAACAATACCATTTATTTATTTAATTTTTAATGAGCAAATTAAATTTCCAAATAGCAAGTCCATAAGTAACTTACAGCAACAAGAACCGAGGAAAGACCTTACTTGTTTACACAGGTTTATGAAAGAATTTTCTGATGATCAGTCAACAGTAACACCAAAAAGACATCCTAGGAAAAAATGTAAAAAATACATCCAAATGTGTTACAGCATTCATGTAGATCCAAGATCGACAATAAATGTGCCGACTCACTTAATGGGAGTCTATGCATCAGTTAAATTGCTTAAAATTAGCAACAAGCTCCATAACATGTAGTTTGAGCAGGAAGGGCAACATTGCATATTTTATTAAATGACAATAGCCATGTTTTTGCGACTGATCTCAAAATAGATTTCAGCATTTCCTAGTGATTAAGCTACAGCACCATGCAAATGACCAGTCACAAAAAAAACAGATTAAAAAAGGGTTGTCCACTAATGAAATAATATTCTGAATCTACTTGTATGCTCAGTAAAAATTATTCGATCTTCTGGACAAAGTACCTTAGGTCCGCACTGCTGCAGGATAGATGTAAATGACACCAGGAAGTCTGGTTAAAAGTGATGAAAAGCTTTATTTTCCAGGGAAATAAAGCTTTTCATCACTTAACCAGACATCCCAGTATTCCTGGTGTCATTTACATCTATCCTGCAGCAGCGCAGACCTAAGGTACTTTGTCCAGAAGATCGATTGTTTACCGCAGTAACCTGTGGAGGTACGGTCCCTGCAGCAGCTGCGTTTCTGAGCGATCAAGCTGGTTGTGTGTGACACAACCTTATCAGGTGAGCGATTCTGATTTAGACCACGTTTTAACTGATTTATAAAAAAGAGAAGACCCTATTGCGCATTCTCAAGCTGCCACCGCTCTGGCGGTCTGTAACCACACCTCAGGGCTCACATAAGACATTGCATGAGACCCACATGGAATCACCACTGGCTTCTCTTGCCAAATCTTCATAGGAGCCATTGACAGGATGTGAGCCCTGTGCTTGGACGCTGCTTGTGTGATGTCACAAGGCCACATGACCCCATGCTGTGGCGACTGACCGTGCTAGAACAAAGGCAGCAAGAACAGTATACAGTGTTTATTTCAACAGAGCAACAACTAGAGGTAGTCCTAGTTCTTAACTCTTTAAGTTACTATGAATGCAGGAGTGTACAGGCAAGGTTACTTGCCATTAAGGGTGAGTGAATGGAGAAGTCAATCGCACACTACTGCTCCAGTCACTCTTAATGGTAGCACTGGAACTGACCAGCTCCGATCCTGACTAATGCTCTGCCCCTACTAAAACAAATCCAGCAGCTGGCACATACACTAACTATACTCAGCAAGTGCACACAACAACTTGTTGGGATCACTGGGGGCCAAACTGGTTGAATTCCAGCAGATTAGAAACTTTGTATGTGTCTACAGGATAAAACAGAAATGGAGACTCTCAGGGAGACATATCCTACTGGACACATGTTTGGGGGAGGACAATACTTCAAACTGCTTACCATTGTTTCAACAGCCTAAAGCTTGGAAAGCTCTCCTTACCCATTAGCTATGAAGTGACCACATATGGGTTAAGTATCCTCCCAGATGTGAATGTTTGAGACACTTAAGACTGGTCAAAAGTAAATGAAAAAAGATCTGTACAGACTACCCCACTGCTCACGAAAATGAGGCTCTATGACTGGATTTTAAAGAAAAAGAATTTAAGTTAACGGTGTTATAGAAAGTGGTGAATTGTGAACTAGCAGCTGCAACATAACATAACAAATACTAAACTCAGGGGGCCTCACATTGCATAGTCACTGTAAGATCAGAAACCCAGACATGCCACCCATGTGTCCCCAAACCAGTTATCTAAAATTTCAAATAAAATGTATATTGGTGGTTAATGTGATACTTATTCAGCTAAATGAGTGGCCTGGGTTGACCAGCACACAGAAAATAACGTAAATCTGTTTCCAGGGACAGTCTTTCATTACTTGTGGTGGCCTTTTACAAGTGCCAAATTTGCCCAAGGCTGGTAGTCTTGTCAGGCACAGGGATGGTTCCTTAAAAGTCTTAAATTCTGTTGCAGGGCTCCATTGATGCTTGTCTGATAGGATGTGAAAATTCTTTAAAGCATATACACAGGATACATTTTTCAGCTATTAAAGCGTTGACTCAAAACAAAGTGAGGTTCACAAAAATTAACTCCTACCATTTTACCAGGATTACACGTCAGGAAAATAAAAAGCTACACATCACATGTATAGAATAGCAATAGGCAAATCCAGAGACTTCCAGCAGATGGAAGCAGTGACTGAATTCTACCACCAGGGGCAGTGAAGGCCCTCCCTTCATAGCTCCACCCACTTTCAAATAAATGGCTGTATATGATAACCAGAACCACTGCAAATGGCAGAGCCAGTGTGAACGCATCAGCACTGCAGCCCATCATCCGTACCAGCAGCCATACATGACAGGAGGAAGATTATTAAATATCAATAATTAGCCAAAGGAGCGCAAAACCGGATACAAACCAGTCACCAAAGCTCCGCCCACAAAGTATAACACTGAAGGACTGAATCCCGCCTTAAAATACGCTACAAAGCCACGCCCACCAAGTTGAAAACAGCCGTTTTGAAATACGTCACAATAGCGCCGTCCACTGATAACCAGATGACGCACACGGCGATGTTCAAGCCCGCCCCCTCACAAGACAACGGCGGCCATATTGGAGGGGGAAAAGACATTAGTCAGAGAAGAGGACGGCGACCTTTTTACAACCCTGAACCCCTCCACACAGCCGCCACTACACGGCCCTGACCCCCTCCACACGGCCGCCACTACACCGCCCTGAACCCCTCCACACGGCCGCCATTCCACGGCCCTGAACCCCTCCACACGGCCGCCATTCCACGGCCCTGAACCCCTCCACACGGCCGCCATTCCACGGTCCTGAACCCCTCCACACGGCCGCCATTCCACGGTCCTGAACCCCTCCACACAGCCGCCATTCCACGGTCCTGACCCCCTCCACACAGCCGCCATTCCACGGTCCTGAACCCCTCCACACGGCCGCCATTCCACGGTCCTGACCCCCTCCACACGGCCGCCATTCCACGGTCCTGACCCCCTCCACACAGCCGCCATTCCACGGTCCTGAACCCCTCCACACCGCCCTGAACCCCTCCACACGGCCGCCATCCCACGGCCCTGAACCCCTCCACACGGCCGCCATTCCACGGCCCTGAACCCCTCCACACCGCCCTGAACCCCTCCACACGGCCGCCATCCCACGGCCCTGAACCCCTCCACACGGCCGCCATTCCACAGCCCTGAACCCCTCCACACGGCCGCCATTACACAGCCCTGAACCACTCCACACAGCCGCCATTCCACAGCCCTGAACCCCTCCACACAGCCGTCATTACACAGCCCTGAACCCCTCCACACAGCCGTCATTACACAGCCCTGAACCCCTCCACACAGCCGTCATTACACAGCCCTGAACCCCTCCACACAGCCGTCATTACACAGCCCTGAACCCCTCCACACAGCCGTCATTACACAGCCCTGAACCCCTCCACACAGCCACCATTCCACGGCCCTGAACCCCTCCACACTATAGTTCCCCCTACATTACACTGCGCACCGCCTCATGTGGCCGCCAGAGCTCCGCATAATCTGGTAAAATGGTATCTGACAATGAGAATTACAAATCCCTCACATGAAGGCACTAACGCCTGAATAATAGCCGATAAATGAGCCCAGCGCAGTGTACAAGCGGCTCCTCACAGCCAGTGCTGACTAGTCCTCAGTCCGCAGGCTTCAGCCTTCTCCTCCGTCCAGTCTTCGCACTCGCAGCAAATGAGGGAGCGGGAGCTGAGGGCGGGTATTTATAGTCGCTGGTGACGGCGCACTATGACGCATTAGTATCCCTCCGCGCCTTTGTGTGAGGAGACGTCATCTAGTCCCTGTTTTTCACCACACACAGCACACTGTCACCGCGGAGGATTCACATTAGGACACTTATGGGTATTATTAGTAAATGTTCATTACTTAACCTGTGATTTACTGCAGGATTAAACAAAACATGTAATAATCACTATAAATTATGACAAGCGAATGAGAAATACACGTTGTTATTTACACTAACTATCATGTTTTCAGTCAAAAATCTGAAGTACAGCAACTCAGCATATTAGTATAACACACAGCGCTGATATAACTCAGTATAACACACACATGGCGCTTATATAACTCAGTATAACACACATGGCGCTTATATAACTCAGTATAACACACATAGCGCTTATATAACTCAGTATAACACACATAGCGCTTATATAACTCAGTATAACACACATAGCGCTTATATAGCTCAGTATAACACACATAGCGCTTATATAGCTCAGTATAACACATATGGCGCTTATATAACTCAGTATAACACACAGCGCTTATATAACTCAGTATAACACACATGGCGCTTATATAACTCAGTATAACACACATAGCGCTTATATAACTCAGTATAGCACACATGGCGCTTATATAACTCAGTATAACACACATGGCAGCTTATATAACTCAGTATAACACACATAGCGCTTATATAACTCAGTATAGCACACATGGCGCTTATATAACTCAGTATAACACACATGGCGCTT
This sequence comes from Allobates femoralis, assembly GCA_033576535.1. Classification (NCBI taxonomy): domain Eukaryota; kingdom Metazoa; phylum Chordata; class Amphibia; order Anura; family Aromobatidae; genus Allobates; species Allobates femoralis. The sequence continues at coordinate 483,748,985 of JARQOC010000006.1, forward strand.
ATATAACTCAGTATAACGCACATATGGCGCTTATATACTCAGTATAACACACATATGGCGCTTATATAACTCAGTATAACACATAGCGCTTATATAACTCAGTATAACACACATGGCGCTTATATAACTCAGTATAACACACATAGCACTTATATAACTCAGTATAACACACAGGCTTATATAACTCAGTATAACACACATAGCGCTTATATAACTCAGTATAACACACATAGCGCTTATGTAACTCAGTATAACACACATGGCGCTTTATAACTCAGTATAACACACATAGCACTTATATAACTCAGTTACAACACAAAGCGCTTATATAACTCAGTATAAACACCATAAATCAGTAACACAAACTTATATAACTCAGTATAACACAATGGCGCTTATATAACTCAGTATAGACACACATGGCGCTTATATAATCAGTAAACACATGCGCTTATATAACTCAGTATACACACATAGCGCTTATATAACTCAGTATAACACACATGGCGCTTATATAACTCAGTATAACACACATGGCGCTTATATAACTCAGTATAACACACATGCGCTTATATAACTCAGTATAACACACATGGCGCTTATATAACTCAGTATATCACACGCACATTCACATGGCGCTTATATAACTCAGTATAACACACATGCGCTTATATAACTCAGTATAACACACGGCGCTTATATAACTCAGTATAACACACATAGCGCTTATATAAGCTCAGTATAACACACATGCGCTTATATAACTCAGTATAACACACATAGCGCTTATATAACTCAGTATAGCAACATCGCATTATATAACTCAGTATAACACACATGCGCTTATATAACTCAGTATAACACACATGGCGCTTATATAACTCAGTATAACACACATAGCGCTTATATAACTCAGTATAACACACATGGCGCTTATATAACTCGGGGGGGGGGGGGGGGGGGGGGGGGGTTATATAACTCAGTATAGCACACATGGACGTTATATAACTCAGTATAAACATGCGTTATATAACTCAGTATACACACATGCGCTTATATAACTCAGTATAAACACATAGCGCTTATATAAACTCAGTTAATACACAATAGCGCTTATATAATCAGTATAACAACAAGACACTTATATAACTCAGTATAACACACATGGCGCTTATATAACTCAGTATAAACACACATGGCGCTTATATAACTCAGTATAACACACATGGCGCTTATATAACTCAGTATAACACACATAGCGCTTATATAACTCAGTATAACACACATAGCGCTTATATAACTCAGTATAACACACATAGCGCTTATATAACTCAGTATAACACACATAGCGCTTATATAACTCAGTATAACACACATGGCGCTTATATAACTCAGTATAACACATGGCGCTTATATAACTCAGTATAACACACATGGCGCTTATATAACTCAGTATAACACACATGGCGCTTATATAACTCAGTATAGCACACATGGCGCTTATATAACTCAGTATAACACACATGGCGCTTATATAACTCAGTATAACACACATGGCGCTTATATAACTCAGTATACACACATAGCGCTTATATAACTCAGTATACACACAATGGCGCTTATATAACTCAGTATAACACATAGCGCTTATATAACTCAGTATAACACACATGGCGCTTATATAACTCAGTATAACACACATGGCGCTTATATAACTCAGTATAACACACATAGCGCTTATATAACTCAGTATAACACACATAGCGCTTATGTAACTCAGTATAACACACATGGCGCTTATATAACTCAGTATAACACACATAGCACTTATATAACTCAGTACAACACACAGCGCTTATATAACTCAGTATAACACACATAGCACTTATATAACTCAGTATAACACACATGGCGCTTATATAACTCAGTATAGCACACATGGCGCTTATATAACTCAGTATAACACACATAGCGCTTATATAACTCAGTATAACACACATAGCGCTTATATAACTCAGTATAACACACATGGCGCTTATATAACTCAGTATAACACACATGGCGCTTATATAACTCAGTATAACACACATGGCGCTTATATAACTCAGTATAACACACGGCGCTTATATAACTCAGTATAACACACATGACGCTTATATAACTCAGTATAACACACGGCGCTTATATAACTCAGTATAACACACATAGCGCTTATATAGCTCAGTATAACACACATGACGCTTATATAACTCAGTATAACACACATAGCGCTTATATAACTCAGTATAGCACATGTCACTTATATAACTCAGTATAACACACATAGCGCTTATATAACTCAGTATAACACACATGGCGCTTATATAACTCAGTATAACACACATAGCGCTTATATAGCTCAGTATAACACACATGGCGCTTATATAACTCAGTATAACACACATAGCGCTTATATAGCTCAGTATAACACACATGACGCTTATATAACTCAGTATAACACACATAGCGCTTATATAACTCAGTATAACACACAGCACTTATATAACTCAGTATAACACACATAGCGCTTATATAACTCAGTATAACACACAGCACTTATATAACTCAGTATAACACACATGGCGCTTATATAACTCAGTATAACACACATGGTGCTTATATAACTCAGTATAACACACGGCGCTTATATAACTCAGTATAACACACATGACGCTTATATAACTCAGTATAACACACATGGCGCTTATATAACTCAGTATAACACACATAGCGCTTATATAACTCAGTATAACACACATAGCGCTTATATAGCTCAGTATAACACACAGCACTTATATAACTCAGTATAACACACATGGCGCTTATATAACTCAGTATAGCACACATAGCGCTTATATAACTCAGTATAGCACACATGGCGCTTATATAACTCAGTATAACACACATGGCGCTTATATAACTCAGTATAACACACATAGCGCTTATATAACTCAGTATAACACACATGGCGCTTTATATAACTCAGTATAACACACATAGCGCTTATATAACTCAGTATAACACACATAGCGCTTATATAACTCAGTATAAAACATATGGAACTTATATAACTCAGTATAACACACATAGCACTTATATAACTCAGTATAACACACAGCGCTTATATAACTCAGTATAACACACATAGCGCTTATATAACTCAGTATAACACACATAGCGCTTATGTAACTCAGTATAACACACATGGCGCTTATATAACTCAGTATAACACACATAGCACTTATATAACTCAGTACAACACACAGCGCTTATATAACTCAGTATAACACACATAGCACTTATATAACTCAGTATAACACACATGGCGCTTATATAACTCAGTATAGCACACATGGCGCTTATATAACTCAGTATAACACACATAGCGCTTATATAACTCAGTATAACACACATAGCGCTTATATAACTCAGTATAACACACATAGCGCTTATATAACTCAGTATAACACACATGGCGCTTATATAACTCAGTATAACACACATGGCGCTTATATAACTCAGTATAACACACATGGCGCTTATATAACTCAGTATAACACACGGCGCTTATATAACTCAGTATAACACACATGACGCTTATATAACTCAGTATAACACACATGGCGCTTATATAACTCAGTATAACACACATAGCGCTTATATAGCTCAGTATAACACACATGACGCTTATATAACTCAGTATAACACACATAGCGCTTATATAACTCAGTATAGCACATGTCACTTATATAACTCAGTATAACACACATAGCGCTTATATAACTCAGTATAACACACATGGCGCTTATATAACTCAGTATAACACACATAGCGCTTATATAGCTCAGTATAACACACATGGCGCTTATATAACTCAGTATAACACACATAGTGCTTATATAACTCAGTATAACACATATGGCGCTTATATAACTCAGTGTAACACACACAGCGCTTATATAACTCAGTATAACACACATGGCGCTTATATAACTCAGTATAACACACATAGCGCTTATATAACTCAGTATAACACACATAGCGCTTATATAGCTCAGTATAACACACAGCGCTTATATAACTCAGTATAACACACATGGCGCTTATATAACTCAGTATAACACACAGCGCTTATATAACTCAGTATAACACACATGGCGCTTATATAACTCAGTATAACACACAGCGCTTATATAAGTCAGTATAACACACAGCGCTTATATAGCTCAGTATAGCACACATGGCGCTTATATAACTCAGTATAATTTTTTCACTAATAATCACAACTATTTCTTATAATTAGTTCTTCCCCTTTCTTTTCTGTTCCTATTAATGGATATAGAATATATTCAGTATCCTGGGATTCTTATCACTATTAAACTTACTTCACTATTCTTTCACGTCTTTTGAGATATAACTTCTATCAGCAGCCTCCATGCATCGTTGGATTCATTCTGACTTTATAGAAAACAATGGCGCGTGAGTGCCGTCTTGTGTCCATTTTGTGTAAGCAGCTTTAAAATTATTTTAGACATCTAGGATTTTTTATGTAGATACGATGTTTTTGCTTTATGCCCTATCAGAGAATAGAACCTGGGGTGTTGAAGTATGGGGGCATCACCTTCCTGCTACGCCACCACTCAGGGATAGATATATATAAATTTTTAACAAAATTGGTTTGTCCATGTTTTTTAATTTTTTAAAATATTTAAATAAAATATTTTTAATGTTTATATATAGATAAAAGTTTTTTATATTTAAACATTTTTTTGTTTATAATTTTTCTTCATATCTTTTAATCTCCTCTTTTATACAAATTCTTCTCAGCACTACCTTTTTAACTATGAGATCCCACGGACAATCATTTTTTACATCTAATCCAGTGGTGACACATAGCTCAAGACATGGATGTCTTGCTTGTAAAAAATGAAAGACCACAGGTTCTAGTCCTATATGGGTAAAATGTGTGTGTTTTCTTATGTGCATCACCAGATGATACATATATATTTTTTGCAGTTTTTAAGCCTTTATTTGCTGATTTTTAAGGAAATTTTATTATGATATTATTACTTGCATTTTTATGAAAGCATCAAGCACTTTTTTCAATACTTTTGATATGTAATAAATGTTTTTGTAAAAATAGCGCCAAAATAGGCAGATCCACCCACTTTGATGATGAGGATGACATCATCAAGTAAACAGATGACACCTCTTTGTCTGTATAGCAAGGGGCTATAAAAACCCCCTCTGCAACTATGATTGTAATATCCCTGAGGAAGGCGCCGGGTGTGGCGCTGAAACGCGTAGGAGAGAGGAGGAATAAAGGATGAAACTACTTTTGGCTCTTTGGTGAGTTTATCCATACCACAGCAGCGCGGACCGTGACACACCAGCACTCCCATTATTTCTTGAATAGGAAGAAGGATGTTGTAAAGTCCCAGGAGCAGAGGCAAGGCTCCAGATCAGAGGTCCCCAATGTCAGTCCTCGAGGGCCGAACCAGTGCAGGTTTTCAGGATCTCCTTAGTATTGCACAGCAGGCAATGATTCCAATCCCTGTGCAATAGTAAGGAAATCCTGAAAACCTGCACTGGTTCGGCCCTCGAGGACTGACATTGGGGACCTCTGCTCCAGATGGTAGCTGTGTAAGCTGAAGCCTGCTCCCAGCTGGTTGCTCAACAGAATGGGGCCTTATGTAGCTGCAACTTTCCAGGCCAGCAGATGAAAAATCCAGGGAAATCAAGTTAAAAAGTGACCAAAAGAAGGTTCAGGAAGGTCCAGAAGTAGTCCAAAACGATATCCTTTAGCTTTGGTGGGATTTTCAGCTCCAAGAAGCTAAATTCCCGTAGGTTTGCAGATCAAGGGCAGGAGCTCAAACCACACACAACCTTCCAGCTTGAGCTGCAGGCCACGCTCCCCCGTGGGTCCACTCTAGAGCGCCTTCCCCCGGAAGCGTGATAGCTGCACTTTGACTGTGTTAGCAGTCGATGAGGGCTATCCCGATATCCCATGAGGGATGCGCAGTCGTGACTACGGCTATGGGTAGTGACAGGACCGCTTGAGCCTTTGTTGGGGAAGAAATATGCCTTCCCCTCCTCCCTCCATGGCTTCAGGAATTTGCTGGTTAAGCTTTTCACTCAATAGGTGACCACCTTGGTAGTGTAGCTTCATGAGGGACCCTTTAGATGCGGAGGTCCGCGTGCCACCCTCTGATCCATAGGGTTCAGCGCATTGAGATGGTGTTCGCCGCTGTTAACGCAGAACAGTTGGCTGTGTCTATGGACATACTAAGAGGTACTCCACGGCCATTTAGAGTTGGTTGAGGGGATTAGTTGTCTTGTGAGGGGCTATGGGTTTGTAATAATGCGCGTAGCGCATGCAATTTAGGACACCGCTGCTTTAGCAACCTACACCGTAGCAAACGAGGGTGAGAGGGGTTGGCGCTGAGGCTCCAAATAAAGAGCGTGCCAGGCTGTTTAATTGGCGGTTGTTAGGGTCTTTGACAGACGAGCTGTCTGAGAGTGCAAGCAGGGTTTTGTTAGCTGGGCGTGATGCTGGAGGGTCGACGGCTGGTGACTTGGCCCGTTGTTTGTGATGGTTTGTGGTGAAGGGGTATTTGGCTTTGATAGGTCTGTGACTTGCTAAGCGCTTGTCTGGGCAGTACTCATGACGTCGGGTTATGTTACAGTCGTGAGTAGAGAAGACTAGACGAGGGGGTTTTGCCTTAGTAAAGAACACTAGGGCAGTGGCCTGGTCGTCACTGACTAGTAGTGTTTTGTTAACGGCCTCGATGAGGTTGTCGACCATTGCCTGGGTGCCTGTTGTATGACAATCTGGGGGCGAACCCGGCTGTGGGCGTTCCTGTTTGGAAGGTGACTCAGGCTGGTAGTGGGGCAACAAGGAGCAAGATGTGTCACTTATAAGAGACTTGTTAGAGGATCGTCCCTGGGATGGACCTGTATGAGTCTGTCTTCCGGTCGGCAGGGGGACTGCAGGCTGGGAGCATCTCCTGTCGGAGTGGGGGCGGTGACATTTGTTGTCACTGGCTATATGTGCACTGGGAAGCAACTACATCTTTTGGGCTAATGAGTCAGCCCGTTGTGTCAGTGCCAGGGACCCTGGGGGGAAGGGGTTAAATACACTGGGTACTGCGTTAGCAGTAGCTTCAGTGGGGCATTGGGGTTTGGAATTTAGGCAAAGTTGTGATACGTGTTTCCATGAGAGTGGGGTCTGACTGGTGGTGCCCGATGCCTTCCTTCTTGTGCTGTTTTGTTATTTCTTTTGGTGGTTTTGGGGCTGTCATAGGGGGGTAACAATAGGTACAGGGTTTGCGATCGCCCCGAGGGCCCTGCAGCCTATGGGGGCCGCAAAGGTCCCTTTGGCCTATAGAAAAAGACTAAGACTTATCCAATAATTGGAGCTTTCGCATTGGGGCTCCTGGGCTTGAAGTTACACCACTGGTCATAGTGTACCTGATTACAGCGAAGCAGGGTACTGCCATGTACAAAGCGGGTCGCTTTGAAGGCAGGGAGCTGACACTGGCCATGCAGTATGCTGTGGTGCTTGGCTGAAGAGCTTCTGCTTCAGAGGCACAGAAAGGGAGGGATGTGTGGTGGATGAATTTTAAGTTGAGTCACCCGTGTACTTGAACCCACGACTTTCAGTTGAGTAAAAGTATAGTTATAGTTACCAGATCCGGTGGCTGGGCACGCTGGTGGCCTCAATCACCTGCTCCTTTGTTGGAGGAGGTGAGAGGTGCTGCACTTGTGCCCCCTTTCATCCCTCTGTCTTGCAGAGGGATGCTATGGGTATGCAGTGGCTGGCTGCCTGGTCTGGGGTAGTGAGAGCGGAGCCCCTCTACGAGGATCCGTCGCCCCTCCAGGGATGGTGTGTGCTGCCTTGGGATCCTCCATGCTCTATGTAGAGCGGCGCCCTTGGCGTATAATAAAAAGTTAAATAAGTATAAAAATTAAAAGTAAGAATAAAAATGGTAGATGTAGTCTGAGCTACAGACACACATGTGCCTCCTTGCGACACTAAGCAAAAAAACTGGCTAGCTACGCCCACGGACGGGTGTGTAATGCAGGAAGGTGGGCTTAACTTTTTTCTATACTTAGTGTCACCTCCTAGTGGCAGAAAAGCATACACCCATGGTCCTGTGTCCCCCAATGATGAGCTAGGAGAAAAGAATGTTACGGTGAGTACACAGATCGCTATCCTATATACCAAGAGTAGAAATATCATGTACTGTCACATACTATCAAGTATATACCGTGTTTCCCCGAAAATAAGTCACACCCGAATATAAGTCAGGGCAGGGCTGGCGCAGAATTTTCCAATATAAGTCATACCCCGATTATAAGACAGGGTGACTTATTTTCGGGGAATACGGTACAAGACAGGGGGGCGCGGGGGGTGGGGGGCGCTGCGCAGTATTTCCTACCTTGTCCCCCGGTCTGCTGTGCCTTGTGGTTCCCCCTGCTTCAGTTCCATCATCATCGGTGCTGGGGGCTGCCATCTTGCTTCTTCTCTCCGCCCCCGGCCAGTGATGTCAGAGCAGGCCGCGCTGTGATTGGCTAGCACCCTGCTCTGACATCACTGGCCGGGGGCGGAGAGAAGAAGCAAGATGGCAGCCCCCAGCACCGATGATGATGGAACTGAAGCAGGGGGAACCACAAGGCACAGCAGACCGGGAACGGAGCGAGGACCCCACCGGAAGGCACAGAGGACATCCCAGCATAGAAGAAGAGGATCGAGGAGGCAGCACAGCGGTCGTCACGGGGGACAAGGTAGGAAGCTGTGTGTATGTGTATATATGTGTGTATATGTGTGTATGTATGGGTATGTGTATGTAAGTAGGCTGGTGGCTGCCAATATAAGCCATACCCCGAAAATAAGACATGGGGCCACTTTTGGCCCCCCAAAAAATATAAGACAGTGTCTTATTTTCGGGGAAACACGGTATTCCCAGGCTGTATGCAGGGTAACCTTAGGATAAGTTTCTTGCATTGCCAAGTACCAGTGACCGATTAGTCAAGACATATCAAACACCCTGCGTTTTTTCAGTCAATGTTACCAGTCCCAAGGTCATGAAAGCTAGGGTCCCTTGTGGTCCTACCCCACGCATTCCGCTGATGGGGATGCAGCTTCGTCAGGGGATACCACATACTTGCAAAATGTCTGCTTATATAATGTAAAATTGATTGTGATTACCGCTGTCTGTGTTACCAGTGGTCCGCGCCGGACCAGAAGTGCGTCACAATCATGTGACGCGGTAACCAAGAAACCGCTCCTAGCATCGCCAAAATCAGAAGTATGTCTAAATCATATGATCTGGTTGTCTAGTAACTAAACAATGTAGCGGTGCCGGTCTCAGCGGAGAGTGTGTGTAGAAGCTGTGAGGTAAACCAGAGGAGCTTGTTTAACCCATGTTGTCCAGTTTTGAGTAGAGCACACTCCAACCATGGTTGTATAATTTCATAGTATGATTACCGTGTCCACTGGTGAAGCCTCAATGGATTGGGAGCCAAGGGAGGTAAATGGGTTATCTACTCTATAATTGCCGTAGGCAAAATCGTGTCGGCCCCCGAAAACGCCGTGGCTATGTCACACTGTGACGTCACCACGCGCGAGCAATGGCCGCGAAGCGGCCATTGCGAGTCGCTGGGCGAAAATAGAACCAGAGGCCCGGCTACATAGTTAGCGATTTACCGCTGAGGTAGCGCGAGCAATGGCCGCGAGGCCATTGCGAGTCGCTACGTAAGCCGCCGCAAGTCCCCTTATACTTTGAATGGGGATCCATGCGAGTCGCTGTGTAGTGCGAGCAATGGCCGCGAGGCCATTGCGAGTCGCTATCACAGCAAATCTCACTCATCATCATCATCATCATCATCCCCCCGCACAGACACCCCCCCCTCAATGGCCGCACAGACCCCCCCCCCCCCAATGGCCGCACAGACCCCCCCCCCTCAATGGCCGCACAGACACCCCCCCAATGGCCGCACAGACACCCCCCAACCCCCCCACCCCTCAATGGCCGCACAGACCCCCCCCCTCAATGGCCGCACAGACCCCCCCCCCAATGGCCGCACAGACCCCCCTCCCCAATGGCCGCACAGACCCCCCCCCTCAATGGCCGCACAGACCCCCCCTCAATGGCCGCACAGACCCCCCCCTCAATGGCCGCACTGACCCCCCCCTCAATGGCCGCACAGACCCCCCCCCTCAATGGCCGCACAGACCCCCCCTCCCCCCTCAATGGCCGCACAGCCCCCCCCCTCAATGTCCCAAAGTCAGCTGTGACCGCCTGGCCCTTGGACACTGGCTCCCATCACTTACCCACTGAGGACGGATCACTTCCAGCACCTCTTCACATGGCAGTGCTCTGAACTTCTGAATCGTCCTCTCCTCACTCAGACACCTGGCAGGTTCCTATCCAGCCTACTCACTCCCAGCTGCAACCCAGTGAGTCAGTCAGCACATCTTCACTCACACACAGACCTGACATGTGATTAACCCCCTGTGCACCATTCAGGTTTAGCCCAGCAAAGCACTCATCCCCACACGTTCAGACCGCTCATTAGGCTCATGAATGTATCGGATCTTCAGCACTCACACTCAGCTGTTTTACTCAGCGAGTCGCTGGCCAAAAATAGAACCAGAGGCTCGGCCACAAACTTAGCGATTTACCGCTGAGGTAGCGCGAGCAATGGCCGCGAGGCCATTGCGAGTTGCTACCTCAGCCGCCGCACCTGCCGCAAGTACCCCTATACTTTCTATGGGGATTACCGCAACCGCGCCGCAAGTGTAACGGTTGCGGCGCGGTTGCGGTAATCCCCATAGAAAGTATAGGGGGACTTGCGGCAGGTGCAGCAAGTGCGGTTTTTTAACTTTAATAATAATAAAAATACTAAAAAAATAAATAAATAAATAATATAAATAATACACAATAAAATAAAACATAATAATAAAAAACAACAAAAAAATCTACTCTATAATTGCCGTAGGCATTTTCGTGTCGGCCCCCCAAAACGCCGTGGCTATGTCACACTGTGACGTCACCACGCGCGAGCAATGGCCGCGAAGCGGCCATTGCGAGTCACTGGCCGAAAATAGAACCAGAGGCTCGGCTACAAAGTTAGCGATTTACCGCTCAGGCAGCGACTCGCAATGGTCGCGGCCATTGCGAGTCGCTGCCTGAGCGGTAAATCGCTAACTTTGTGGCCGAGCCTCTGGTTCTATTTTCGGCCAGCACTCAGCCCCAATAAGTATTGAACACCCCCAAAAAGTATTGAACACACCCCAATAAGTATTGAACGCGTCACAATAAGTATTGAACACACCCCAATAAGTATTGAACGCGCCCCAAAAAGTATTGAACGCACCCCAATAAGTATTGAACGCGCCCCAAAAAGTATTGAACGCGCCCCAAAAAGTATTGAACGCGTCCCAATAAGTATTGAACACACCCCAATAAGTATTGAACGCGCCCCAAAAAGTATTGAACGCACCCCAATAAGTATTGAACACCCCCCAAAAAGTATTGAACGCACCCCAATAAGTATTGAACGCGTCACAATAAGTATTGAACGCGTCCCAAAAAGTATTGAACGCGCCTCAAAAAGCATTGAACGCGCCCCAATAAGTATTGAACGCGCCCCAAAAAGTATTGAACGCGCCCCAAAAAGTATTGAACGCGTCCCAATAAGTATTGAACACACCCCAATAAGTATTGAACGCGCCCCAAAAAGTATTGAACGCACCCCAATAAGTATTGAACACCCCCCAAAAAGTATTGAACACACCCCAATAAGTATTGAACGCGTCACAATAAGTATTGAACGCGCCCCAAAAAGTATTGAACGCGTCCCAATAAGTATTGAACACACCCCAATAAGTATTGAACGCGCCCCAAAAAGTATTGAACGCACCCCAATAAGTATTGAACGCGCCCCAAAAAGTATTGAACGCGCCCCAAAAAGTATTGAACACACCCCAATAAGTATTGAACGCCCCCCAAAAAGTATTGAACACGCCCCAAAAAGCATTGAACGCGCCCCAAAAAGCATTGAACGCGCCCCAATAAGTATTGAACGCGCCCCAAAAAGCATAAACGCGCCCCAATAAGTATTGGACCCCCCCCAAAAAGTATTGGACACCCCAAAAAAAGTATTGGACTCCCCCAAAAAGTAGCTATAACTACTATAATCAAATTAATGCACGTTCTAGAATCCCGATGCATTTGCATCGGGCTCACAGCTAGTTACATTATAACTGAGTATCATGAGGGGTACCTTGAATCATCCTATAAAGATTGATTATATACCTTGTACTTAACTTGGTTTTCACCGTGACCTACAAAAATTGTGAGGGCATTATATAATAACACAAGCTCTTGACCACACTACTACATATGGGGGCGGTGATAGATTTATTGTTTGAGTGTATGTTGTATCCTTCAAAAGTGGATCCCTGAAGGATTATTTCTAGAACTTTCTATCGTATTCTGTGATCAGGGTTAAATTGACCACACCTTGACTAATTGGCCGGTTGTTTGACTGACCTTGCTTATTGTGTCTACTATCTGTTTACGGAACTCCAATGGATTGGGAGACAAGGGGGGCTAATTTGAAAGCTTCAACTACGGATGTCTTCAGTGATACCACACCAATTATAACTGAGACAGGCTTTTCAGCTGTCTCTACAGAATTGACGGCTGCTTAGAAAAACGGCATAGGTGTCAGGTGGATCATACGCACTTTACATTTCCCTGTATGGGAACCCTCAGCCTAATTTCAAAATACCTGGGAGCAGGGATTACTCCATTGTTCCAGAATCATAATTACGGTACTATGATTCTGGACCATGACTGAGACAAAAAATGAAATCAAAACTTTGGAACAAAAATGATCAGACTTTGCTGAAGAGATAGTTGTAACGCCTTTCCTCACTAAACTTAAAACCACTTTAGATGAATATGAGGCCTCGGTCATAGACGGAAAGAAAAAGAAATTCCTACGAGACAAGACTGACTTTGAGACAAAAAAGCCTTCAGGTGGAGACACAGAGGAAACCCCCGCAACCCCAGCCCTAAAAAAAAATACCACCTAAAGAACCAAGTCCATCTGACCCAGCCACAGATCCATCAGGCGACAGCATTCATTTTTTAGGGTTGGGCAGTGACCCCGAAAGCGAGTCAGGAGAGGAGGGAAGAGGAGGAAGGAGAGGTCTAGTACCAAACCCAAAAGGTGGGAAGGGCAGGTGCAAGAGATATCCCAGATACTAGAAGAACCTGAAAATATGTCACTGTCACAGGCCATCACTAGCCCCACCACCCCCTCTGGCAAAAAACTACAGGTAATCAACCTCTCCACCCATATCCTCACCCCAATTCAAAAATCTGTATTGGAACAGGGACTTACCTTTTGCCCTATGCAACATCTTGACAAGTTTACTTTGATCAAAGATTTGTATTTTTTTTTTGTCGAAAATTAATTTTCTCTGTAATTTGCAATTGACCAGAGACTCTTGAGACACTGCCTGAAATGGAACAGGACAATGGCGGGATTTGCTGGATCTGCTGGAGGACAATGGGCTGAAAACAGGCAGGTTGATTCCTCTGGGAAGCGAAACCTGTGATTCCAGCTCTCTACCTACTTCCAAAGGTACACAAAAACATAACAACACCATCAGGAAGGCCCATTGTGTCAAGTATGGGAAACTTTTGTGAAAAGGCGAGCCAGTATGTGGATTTCTATCTTCAAACACATGTACAAAACTTAGCATCCTATACAAGGGATAGCACCCTTTTATCCAGAACATAGAGAACCTAACATTGACAGAGGGCATGCTAATTGTTACCTGTGATGTTGAATCACTATATACGAACATTTCCCATGCAGATGGAATGCAGGCCGTCATGTGTTTTCTAGACTGGATCTGACAGGATGCACGATTCATTTTTGGTGGACTTCTTGATTTCACATTGACTCACAACTACTTTATCTTTGATCACTCATTCTACCACCAAATTTCTGGGGTGGCAATGGGTGCGAAATGTGCGTCAGTTTTCGCCAAACTATTTTTAGGTTGGTGGGAGTTGACAATAGTGTTTCAGTCAGAAACATACCGAAACAGGGTGAGTGCATGGCACAGGTTCATGACATCATATTCTTTTGGAACGGCATTGAACCCAAGGCCATGGATTTCCTCTCTACGCTAAACCAGAAACATATAAACATTTTTCTGACGTCTACGATGTCACCAGATAGGGCTATTTTTCTTGACCTTGAAGTGACTAAAAGAGAAGGAAAATTTAATAACCAACCTGTACCGTAAGCCAACTGCCACTTATGTTCTCTAGCTTTCATCCTTATCATCTGAGGAAAGGAATACTGGTGGGACAGTTCTTAAGAACAAGACGCAAATGTACCAGGAAATCCGATTTCAGACAACAAGCGAGATCCCTAACAGAACGATTCAGCAACCGGGGTTACCCCAAGAAGGTGATTGCGGATGCATTCCAACGGGCCAATCAACATGATCAGAGGTCATTATTACAAGGGAGACAATGATAACCTGAAAAAAGGATTCGAATCAACACTGAGTATAACAACCAGTGGTCAGAGGTGGGTAACATCATTCAAAAACATTGGGGGATACGCACAATAGATCCCAAAATTAAACCCTTGATTGAGAATTACCCACTTCTGACAGCACGAAGGGCACCTAACTTACGGGACTAACTCACTACCAACCGCTACTTTAGACCAACCACAACAACCTCAGGGGACCACAGACTGAAAGGTTCGTTTCCATGCGGGTCACGTAATATATGCCAATACATGATCCCTGTCCAGAATCACTTTGTAAATCCCTATAATTCTAAGGAATATACCGTCAAACAGTTTATCAACTGCAAAACGTGCAATGTAATTTACTGTCTCATTTGCCCCTGCAATAGGGTATATGTGGGGAAAACAACACTGGAACTGCGAAAAAGAATACAGAATCATATTTCAACAATCAACTGTGCCTCCTCCAATCAGAGAAAAAGTATTAAGCTACCTTCTGTGGCATCCCACTTTTTAAATCACCATCATAGAAACCTCCGGGGTCTGAGGGTAGTGGGTCTGGACCGGGCCAGACTGAATATTCGTGGAGGGGATATTACAAAATTACTTCTCTGTCTAGAGACCTGGTGGATTTACCTCCTCAATTCTATGTCCCCAACAGGCCTCAACAAGGAATTCCTTTTCACTGGATCTCTCGGTTGAAACTCTGGACACCCTAACGGGATATAGAGATATTTTGTAAGGTATAACGTTTAAAAAGGTGAAGCACGGTAGTATAAGGGGACCTTTGATGTGTATGGATTGAAAGTGACTGGAAGTGATCGAACCTACCACACCATCACCATTTGGAATAGTTTGGCACAGACCAGCAACCACAAGGGAACCTGTGAAATTCTGAACCTTTCTAAATCATTTCACTTCATTGAACTGTTCTAGTTTCTTCAACCGGAAGTTTAGACACATCAACATCTGTTGAGACTTATGATATTATAGAAACTTTTTCTTAATTTCCTAAACTGTCTCAACTTTATGGTACAAATGCTTTGTATAAATTTCCCTGCTTTCACTAGCAGGATCTTGTTCAGTCCATAATTTCTAGGAAAGATTAGAGGTTGGTTTACCAACTCTCTGTCCAATTGCTTATGGCATCTTCAGTTGTTAAATAGGGCATTTGAGTTGGTACTTGATCCGTTCAGAGATTTGGTGGTCTGAACATGACACTCTGTCAGGTATATTGCTAACACCAATAGGAGGGGAATGTTATGAATAATCTTAACCATTTCATGACAATTATGCTTGTGGCAGGTTTGATGACTTAATCTATAATAAATATCTTGGAGATAATCTTGGTGTTAGGACTTGTGATGTGGGGCCTAAAATGCGGTCCTAAGAGCTTAATTACCAATGTAACCAACTGAGAAGTAGCACATATGCAAACTTCGATATATAATTGGTGTTCCTAGGGGCATAATGAATGCTCAGGCTGGAGTGTACCAGAATGGGCACTTCCCTGACTGGGACCCTGACTCTGTAATGGCACCCATAATACTAATATGCATATAGTGCCTAGGGACATGGTAATGAACAAAAATATGTAAAACAATGGGAACATTCTGCATATTGGAATGTGCTTGGACAGAGCATATTCCCCTTTTATGGGCTCTCTACAATCTATATTTTGTTATGAATGGAATAGCACCTTGGGGAATGGCACACATCACCTAACAGTTATCTTCCTGGGACATAATTTCCCACAAGCATATATATAACTTTGCATCAAACAATGCCAGACCAATGGCTTGTGTATGGCACTATCCCCTCTCTTTACTTGATATTGAGCTGTTTCATGCCTTGTCAGTAAGGCTCTTCCTTACCCTAGTTGGTGCAATCCAAAGATGAGACATACCCCTATATAACAATCACTGCCCTGTACTAATGTCTGCCCTGTACTAATGTGTGATTAATACCTGGATTGGGTATTGTCACAATCTGGCAAAGAGCAATACCCTATATTTTCAGTAGGGCTGCCCTGCACTAATATGTGACCAGGGTTTGTATGGATTAAACAAGCTCCTCCAGTTTGCCTCACAGCTTCTACAAACACTCTCCGCCGAGACCGGCACTGCTACATTGTGTATCTGGTTGCTAGACAACCAGATCCCATGAATTAGACATACTTCCGGTTTCGGCGATGCTAGGAGCGGTTACTTGGTTACCTCGTCATATGACTGTGATGCACTTCCGGTCCGGCACGGACCACCGGTGACACAGACAGCGGTATTCACAATCAATTTTACATAATATAAGCAGACATTTTGCAAGTATGTGGTATCCCCGGACAAACCTGCATCCCCAGCAGCAGAACGCATGGGGTAGGGCCGCAAGGCACCCTTGCTTTCATTACCTTGGGGCTGGTAACATTGACTGAAAAAACGCAGGGTGTTTGATATGTCTTCACTAATCGGTCACTGGTACTTGGCAATGCAAGAAACTTATCCTTAGTATTTCTTTGGTTATACACTGGAGCTAGTCAACAAGGGTATAAAATTATGCGGGATCACCGCGCTTAATCCTCCCTAGGGGGTTGGTAAAATCTATAGTTGTAGAGGCCCAGCGGCTAGATATGTCTAGATATTGACTTTCTACTGGGGGGGTTGTACAATTACCTATAAGCATTATCTTGGTTATATACACACATTGCATCTAACCTACCAATTTTGGTTAATGATAGATTGAATTTTGGCGTGCTATACTAATGGATTCCATAAGCAAACCTCTCAAACTACTTTTGCATGATTGTATTCATATTGTTGTGAACTGGCCCAAAACCAACCTTGCAGCTTGATTCATATGTATAGATATTGACTACTACTAGGGGGATGTGCTATTTCCTATAAGGATTATCTTGGTTATATACACACCTTGCATCTAACCTGTCAATTTTTGATTAATGATAGATTGATTCTTTTGGTGTGTTGTAATAATAGATACCATAAGCAAGCCTCTCAGGAACTACTCTTGCATGATTGAATTCATATTGTTGTGAATGAGCCCATTCAGTACAATTTTGGCTTTCTAGACAAGCACTATCCTTTATATGTACACTTACCCTTATCTTGTATATTATGACCCACAAATGATTGATTGCGATCGACACCCTTGATGTTATGTGCAGAGGGAAAGATCCAATAGAAACATCAGAAAACAGATTGTGTATACTGGATATTATAATAACAGCCTTGATAGGCATTAACCTTGCTATACTCAGATGGAGTTCCACAACTGTTTTCATTGATGCTATAATTACCAATATTCCTTTTGTAAATTATTGTGCATTATGGTCAGAATTGTCTGGTGTCCCTATATGTTTTTAAACTGTTTTTAATATGTTTGTCCACATATTTGTAAATAAAGCTTTTTAACTTGTTTGCATATAATCCCAGGTGTTCTCTCTTTATACATATATATGCCAAATCATTTTCTTGATATATAAATTGAGACTCTAAAGGTACCGTCACACGGGGCTGGGGATGTCGGCGGCGACTGGCGGGTGCGCGCACGTTTTTGGCGCCCCGCCAGTGTCGCCGTCCCATATTTACACGGGGCGACATCTCCAGCCCCGCGTCAGCTAGCTGTAAGGCGGCATTGCCGCCGGGGTGTCTGAAAACCCCAGCGGCGATGCAGGAAAATGGGAGCCTATGGCTCCCATCGTCTGACAGGTCACCGGCGGCCGGTTACATGGGGTGATGAGTGCACATCGCCCCAGATCGGCCGCCTGGTTTCAGAGCACTGCTCTGAAACCAGGCGACCTCCCGGGAGCGTCGACATCGCCCCTTTACATGAGGTGACGTAGGGGCGATGTCGCCCCGTGTGATGGGCCCTTTAGTGTCTCCCTCAAAACGTCCTTCCCACAAAGGGTAACCACAATATTATATGGTACCGAAACCCCAGGATTGTCCCAACTGACCTACCTGACTACAAGGGCCGCAATGGAACTACTGAATAAATCCGCAGTGAAGTAACCCCTCGCGTTACTAATAAATGAGTATTATCTAGAGGGTTCTGAGATGGCTAATTGGTGGTCTAAGCAAGACAATCTCTATCAAACCTTTGCCAGTGTTTGAATTTTTGTATGTATACTTTGTGGTCTATTATATTTTTCAATGTGTGTTTAGATGTATAACTGAATGAGACTGGTCTTCTACAGTAGATTTCAGGTGCCAGAAGATTAAAATTTATGTTGTCTCCATTGACTGTTCTGAATGATACCATGGTAAACTTGTAAGGCTGTGTAGCGAATTATACCCAACCTCCTCACGGTAGGGGTCATAAGTTGGAGAGACAATTTAGATGTGGAAATTGATAAAGGAACCTTCCTTGAAGAAGGGTGTCGAATGAGACTTTATCCTAAACACAAAACTGACTTCTTGTCTAGCGACTGATTTGAACGTAGGCCTAGGTAAAATGGATGAAACTTCAGAATGAAGGAGATATACGATCCTCCATTGTTGCTTCACATCGATGTTGCATAGAATCAACCAACTTCTGTCAACTGTTATGCCAGCCCAGGATGCTTTGACCACATCCCACAATTTATTTGCATTTTTTGGCTTTGCCTCAGAAACGGCATTTTTGATGTCACCCCACTAGTGTTCTATCGGATTAAGGTCCAGGGATTGGGCTGGCCATTCCATAACCTCTATTTTGTTGTTCAGGAATCACACTTCTGCTCATTTACTGGTGTGTTTAGGGTTGTTGTCTTGTTGAAACACTAATTTCAAGGACATTTCCTCTTCAGTGTAAGGCAACATAACCTCTTCAAGGGTTTTGATATATGGAAACAGGTACCTGATCCCTGGTATGCGGTAAATAGGCCCGACATCAAAGAAAGAGAAACGTGCCCATATCAGGATGCTTGCACCACCATGCTTCACTGTATTCAGAGTGTACTGTGGTGAATTCAGAGTTCGGGGGTCGTCTGATGAACTGTCTGCGGCCCTTGCACCCAAAAAGAACAAATTTACTATCATCAGTCCACAAAATGTTTCTCTATTTTCTTTTAGGTCAGTTGATTTGTTCTTTCTTCAGTACATGTCTTTTTTTTTAACTGAGAAACTTTGCAGGCACTTCTTGCTAAGGCTGGTTTCACACTGCGGTCAGATCAGGTCATGTTTTGTGTTCCAAAACCAGAAGTGACTCCAAAACCTAGAACAGGTGTCAATCTTTCAATTATACTTTTTCTCTGCAAGTTCCTCTCCTGGTTTTGGAACACAAAATCTGACCTGATCTGACCTGATCTGACCACAGTGTGAAACCAGCCTAACAGAAGATGCCTGTGTGAAGTGATTAAATGACATCCGCAGGGAGGTGCACTGAGGTACCGGGAACGCGATAGTGACAAAAAGATGGAAGAAATCACAATGCCTAAAACAAAAAAGAAAATAAATCATACAGAAAACAAAACAAGTCGTGCCTGACTCCTGTGTGTGAGGCTAATATTGATCTGCATTGTGTCTGAGGAGAGGATATACCCAATTATGTGGAGCCAACAGTCCCCCGCACAGAGGAACAACCCACACCCCAAGTGTAACATCACCCAGCAGTACAACACACTGCCCTATGTGAGTAATACCACTGCCTCCCCACACCGACCCCGAGAGTAACATCACCGCCTCCCCACACCGACTCCGAGAGTAACATCACAGCCTCCCCACACCGACCCCCGAGAGTAACATCACCGCCTCCCCACACCGACCCCAAGAGTAACATCACTGCCTCCCCACACCGACCCCGAGAGTAACATCACCGCCTCCCCACACCGACCCCGAGAGTAACATCACCGCCTCCCCACACCGACTCCGAGAGTAACATCACAGCCTCCCCACACCGACCCCCGAGAGTAACATCACCGCCTCCCCACACCGACCCCAAGAGTAACATCACTGCCTCCCCACACCGACCCCGAGAGTTAACATCACCGCCTCACCACACAATCCCCGAGAGTAACATCACCGCCTCCCCACACCGACCCCGAGAGTAACATCACCGCCTCCCCACACCGACCCCGAGAGTAACATCACCGCCTCCCCACACCGACCCCGAGAGTAACATCCACCGCCTCCCCACACCGACCCCGAGAGTAACCTCACCGCCTACCCACACCAACCCCGAGAGTAACATCACAGCCTCCCCACACCGACCCCGAGAGTAACATCACCGCCTCCCCACACCGACCCCGAGAGTAACATCACCGCCTCCCCACACCGACTCCGAGAGTAACATCACAGCCTCCCCACACCGACCCCCGAGAGTAACATCACCGCCTCCCCACACCGACCCCAAGAGTAACATCACTGCCTCCCCACACCGACCCCGAGAGTTAACATCACCGCCTCACCACACAATCCCCGAGAGTAACATCACCGCCTCCCCACACCGACCCCGAGAGTAACATCACCGCCTCCCCACACCGACCCCGAGAGTAACATCACCGCCTCCCCACACCGACCCCGAGAGTAACATCACCGCCTCCCCACACCGACCCCGAGAGTAACCTCACCGCCTACCCACACCGACCCCGAGAGTAACATCACCGCCTACCCACACCGACCCCGAGAGTAACATCACCGCCTCCCCACACCGACCCTGAGAGTAACATCACCGCCTCCCCACACCGACCCCGAGAGTAACATCACCGCCTCCCCACACCGACCCCGAGAGTAACATCACCGCCTCCCCACACCGACCCCGAGAGTAACATCACCGCCTCCCCACACCGACCCCGAGTGTAACATCACCACCTCCCCACACCGACCCCGAGAGTAACATCACCGCCTCCCCACACCGACCCGAGAGTAACATCACCGCCTCCCCACACCGACCCCGAGAGAACATCACCACCTCCCCACACCGACCCGAGAGTAACATCACCACCTCCCCACACCGACCCGAGAGTAACATCACTGCCTCCCCACACCGACCCCGAGAGTAACATCACCGACTCCCCACACCGACCCGAGAGTAACATCACCATGACAACAAGCAGAGCCTGCATACATGGAGGAGCTGATCATGTGACCCCCTGACACCTCCCCTCCATGTGACATCATCACAGGTCCTGTAAGCACAGAGCATTTCATCTTCCCCCATTCAGGTCTCTACAATATCGGATCCTCTCACATCTTCTATAGAAGAGAATTCTCCTGATTGACCATCAAGGATGGATCTGGACAGGGACAAGATGGCGGAGAGGATCTTCCACCTCACCCTAGAGATCCTCTTCCTTGTTACTGGAGAGGTGAGAGATTGTGATGACAATGTCACATGACATCATTCTTATCTATGGACAGAATAACAGATGGCAGAACTGGAGAGGTGAGGACTCTGGAAATGTCTGGAGACTGGAGATTTATTAATGTGTCTCTCCATAACCAGGATTACACAGTAGTGAAGAGCTCTAGTGATCTGTGCTGTCAGGACCCTGTGTCTGAGGGAAGAGCCCTGAGCCCAATCACGGGGCCTCCACCTCACCCCCTGATACATGAGGACATCAATGACCAGAAGATCCTACAACTCACCTACAAGATGATTGAGCTGCTGACTGGAGAGGTGACACTGCTGGGAATGCTGCTGCTGCTGCTGCTGGGACATTATACAGTAACGCTATGAAGGGATCGGGGAATTATTATTATTATTTATTTATATAGCGCCATTATATTCCATGGCGCTTTACATGCTAAGAGGAGACTAGGACAAGTAACATACTTGTATGTACTAACAATAAATGTGGACAATTCGGTCGTACAGAACAAGAGGAGAAATCCTGTCCCGAGGCTCACAGTCTATGAGGGCGGGTGGGGATACATGGGAGGGGAAGTTCAGTCATGGAGGCGTGTGGTGACCGGTCTCATTGCAGGTTGCAGCTTGGCGGAACAGGTGGGTCTCAGGCTTCTTTTGAAGGTTCCCAGGTAGGAGAATGTCTGATGTGTTGGGGCATGAGTTCCAGAGTATGGGTGAAGCACGGAGAAATCCTGATGCCTTGTCGAAGAGGAGATGAGGGAGTAGAGAAGGAGTTCTGAGGATCAGCAGTTGCATGAGGGTAGGTATCGGGAGACCATGTCAGAGATGTATGGAGGGGACAGTTGTAATGGCTTTGTAGCATCGGGGCATGATGACCATGGTATCATTGTATGTGTCAGGTTCCTATAAGGTGTCAGGACGTCACCGTCTATTTCTCCATGGAGGAGTGGGAGTATTTAGAAGGACACAAAGATCTGTACAAGGACATAGTCATGATGGAGGTTCCCCGGCCGCCCCTCACATCACCAGGTAATAGACAGGACTAAATACACACGGCCTATAATATCTGTATGTAAAGAATGAATTCAGTCCTGTATGTGTCTCCTCCAGGTCTATCCAGTAAGAGGACAACACCAGAGAGATGTCCCCGTCCTCTTCTTCCACAGGACTGTAAACAAGAAGATCCCGATGTTCCTCCGATCATCAGGTAGATGGAGAGAAGGTGTGATGAGATCTCCCTATGATGTGTAGACGGCTGTGAAGGTCTTGTGCTCAGCCTTGTTTTATCCTCCAGTATTCTATGTTTTATACTTGTGTAATGAGAACGGTGGAGATGGCAGATTACAGCTGATCATAGATGGGACTTCTCCATCTGTCTGTGACTTTTACAATCTTTGTTTCAGGGTGAAGATCTGACCCATAATAATACTACAGAGACCTATGTGAGGGGTGATGATTGGTGTAAAGTGGAGAGTCTTACAGATGACAGCGCAGGTGAGTAGTTTCCTCTATATTTTTTATTCACCAGTTGGTACAATTTCATGTTCCATTTTGTAGCTTCTATTGAGTTTCCGCCTCATAAGCTTCGCTCTTCTCAGCAGTCTTTTAAGCAATTGGTGCGAGTCTCAAGACCTGGACATCAGTCAATCCTGAGGCAATTAAAGAGGACCTTCATAATATTTTTAGTTTAAAGAGAACCTGTCAGCTCGTTCTACCCCCTATGCTACCACTACCTGTCCCTGCACCTTGTAAGCTGATCCCTAACTATCCCTCTCTGAGCTAAAAGTGCAGTATACAGCTTCAGAAAAATTATTTATAAACTTATATGCAGTCTCAATCCGGAGACGGAAAAGGCGGTCCCTGGGTCTGGATTGTTCTCCCCCTCGCTGGCTTTCTGCACGCCCTGTTGGGCGTCATCATTCCATCGGCTCATCCTCCTCCTTTTGAAATTGCCGCCTCCTGTCGTAGTCTGATGTGCCGGCCGGAACATCATAACTGGACCGGTGCATTGTGGGGGCTGATTTTTGTGTACGGCCTTGTCCGGCGCATGCGCAGTGTGCATATTGAAGCCGAGCCGTACACGTTATAAGTCCCCAGAATGCACAGCGTCGGATATGACGTGTACTGCTCGGCTTCAATATGCGCACTGCGCATGCGCCAGACCCGGGACATGCACGTGATCAGCCCCCAAAATGCATCGGACCGGATAGGACATTCCGGCCAGGCCATAAGACTACGAGAAGAGGCAGGAATTTGAAAAGGAGAAGGAGGAGCAGGAGGAATGATGACGCCCAACGGGGCGTGGTAAAAGTTAGCGATATGGCCTCCTATCACTTTGTTTGCCCCCCATGCTGCTGCTCACACTAAAATAACAAACACTTAATTTACCTCTGTGGCGCTTGCCTCTGTCTCTCCCTGCTTTTGCCACACTTCCTGGGTCCCTTGGAAGTTGGTCATGTGATCAGCACAGCAGAGTGATGTCATCAGTGTGCACCACGATCACATGACCGGCTTCTACGGGACCTAGGAAGTGCGGCAAAAGCAGGGAGAGACGGAGGCAAGCGTTGGAGAGGTAAGTTGCAAGTGTTTGTTATTTTAGTGTTAGCAGCAGCATGGGGGGGCATACACAGTGATGGGGGGTGATATCCAGGATGGGGGGGTAGCATATTCCTCACAGGGGGTTGTGTGCCATCACAGGTGCATGTTTGCCCGCACAGGGGGATGTGTGCTATCACAGGGGGGCTATATCCAGAATGGGGGGGGGGGCATTTCCCCGATGGGCAGACATATATACCAGGATGGGGGGACATGTATAGCCGAATGGGTGAGGTCATGTACCAGGATGAGGGACATATATACTGATTGTAAGACGGACACTGGCATTATAAGATGGACCCCATTTAACATTAAAAAAAAATTTCTCTATTCCTTCACCAAATTTGGGGTGCATTTTATAATCCGGTGCGTCTAATAAATCGAAAAATACGGTAAGTTTATAAAGCATTTTTCTGAAGCTTTATAGTGCACTTTTAGCTCAGAGAGGGATGGTTAGGGATGAGCTCACAATGTGCAGGGGCAGGTAGTGATAGCATAGGGGGGTAGAACGAGCAGACAGGTTCCCTTTAAACTGTATATATCACTAAGAAGGGGCTGATTACAACTTTTGCTGTCTCCACTGTATTGCAGAGATATGGGATATTGAATTTTAGGGTGCCCGATGAGCAAATTTCTCCTTCAAGCAAAGAGGCAACAACACAGATTCCTCTGTGGGAGGTGAGGGGGTGTTACATTTTCTGCTCTATGACACTGTGCAATCATAGGAAGGCAGAGTCAGAGAGGGGAAAACAAAACCCCACAGAGAATGTCATTACACACATTTTTGTCTTGCTCTTGCTGAGAACTCTTCCTCCTCTTCCTCCTCTTCCTCCTCTTCCTCCTCGCTGCCTCCTGTGATTCCAGATCTGGAGAGGAGGAGATCTGCAGTGTGGAGCCTGGAGCAGTGAAGATCATGGTGTGAGCAGCATTGTCACATACAGCGCTCTGGACCTACTGCAGGTATCGGGGCCGACCATCAATATCATCAATCTCCTTATTCCCCGATACCTGTAGCAGGTCCAGAGCAATATATGTGACAAATGCTGCTCACACAATGATCTGTACTGCTCTGGTAGTACGTTCTTGTGTGATTCTTAAATATTTTTTTCTTTAGTGTAAGGTAATTTTGTTGGCTTCAAGCAGCAGAACAAAATACATAGTTTTAGCTGTCAAAAATTAAAGGGCAGCTGTCATTATTATTATTATTTATTATTATAGCGCCATTAATTCCATGGCACTTTACATGTGGAAAGGGTATAAAATGACAAGTACAGGGTACATGGACAACGTATGGCTCACAGGTATAGAAGGAGAGAGGACACTGTCCACGAGGGCTCACAATCTACGAAACATCCCTTCCAGGAAAGGGACTTTAAGTTCCATGAAGAAGCAATGGCTCCTTTTGGCCGTTCAAAAATCATCCTTCATTTTTGGTAAACTTGCTCCTTCTCAGGAGCAGCTCAAGTATGAAATATACTGCTCATCAGTCTAAGCTCAATGTGGAGTTGTGGCAGGAGAACTTTAGTGGGATCAACTAAACTTTCCTCAGTTATGTCAGTGAGTCCAGGTAGCAGAGATCTTCTCGTTGGCCATCTCTTTTGGCTCCAGTGATGAGTCCTATCCCCGCTGTCTGATTCACACAAAAAGCTGCGGTATTTTGTGTATTCTTCTTGCTGCCCAAGGAGCAAAGAGAGAACATCCAGATCTCCACATAGTGACCATCCTTTATCCTCATAGTTACTATTTCTTGAGAATAAAGTCTAAATTCTCACATGTAGCTGTTCTTCAACCTCAGAGAATGAAGCACAGTATTGCAATGATACTAAAATCATGTGCCAGAGGTCAGGCAAAGAGGTTAAAGTATGGTGGAAGAAAAAGCCTATGGAGTCAGTGTTTGTAAAAATAGAGAGTAAACCCTGGCACACGTACAAGAGAGAAGGTGAGGTTTGCGACAAAAAAAAATGATCTTTTTATTCAAATACCCAACGTTTCAGCCCTCACAGGGGTTTTCCTCAGGGAACATGATTCAAGTACAACGTATATTAAAAATCGATATTAACAATGTACAGTGAAAAAAAGAGCTAATATACTAAAACTAAACCTAAGCATACATGATATGACAAACAAAGATTATTAATACATCTGTGAGACAGATAGTCTAAATCTACAACCACAAAAATTCTCTATAAATGAAAAGAATACGTCAATAATATTCAGTGACACATGGTGGAAACGATGTGAACGGATGAAAGCGCATCATTGAGCTTTCCTCCGTCTACACCATTTACACCATGTGTCACATTATTCATTATTGACTAACTCTTTACTACCTAGTGACCTTGATCTACAAACATTAGGTACTTGCTTTTTTGTGGTTGTAGATTGAGATTATTTATCTCACGGATGTATTATCCCTTGTCTGTCATATCACGTATGTTTAGTTTTAGTATATTAGCTTTTTTTCACTGTATATATTGTTTATATCAAATCTTAATATACTATGTACTTAGATCATTTCCCCTGAGAAAAACTCCCGTGAGGGTTGAAATGTTGGGTATAAATGAATAAACAAATACCGTATATACTCGTGTATAAGCCGAGTTTTTCAGCCCAAAAATTGGGCTGAAAAGTCCCCCCCTCGGCTTATACACGGGTCAATACGGTGGTGGGGGCTGTGTCCGGGGCTGGGGAGGCTGGAGGAGGCGGGGGGAGGCTGCTGTAGAGTGCCCCGTCACGTGGGGCCGCTCATTATATTTGCACTGCTTCCCCCTGTCAATCAGCGGCAGGGGGAAGCAGTGCATATCTAAATATATGGTCCCCAAATGCTGGCACTCACCCCCCTCCTTGTAAGGCCCCCCCGCTGCTTAACTTACCATCCCTGGTCTTCTGCACAGCGCCGGTCTTCCGTGCTCCGTCCTCCGTCCTCCATGCTCCCGTCCTCGGCTGCATCCGGGGTCCCCGGCCGTCGCAGTAACGATGACGTCATCGTTGCTGCGACGGCCGGGGACCTCGGATGCAGCGAGGACGGGAGAATGGAGGACGGATCACAGAAGACCGGCGCTGTGCAGAAGACCAGGGATGGTAAGTTAAGCAGCAGGGAAGGGGGGCATTACAAGGAGAGGGGTGAGTGCCAGCATTTGGGGGCCTGTATACCACTGGGGCTGCTATATTCCACTGGGGCTGCTGTATACCACACCACTGGGGCTGCTATATACCACTGGGGCTGCTGTATACCACACCACTGGGGCTGCTATATACCACTGGGGCTGCTATATACCACACCACAGGAGCTGCTATATACCACTGGGGCTGCTATATACCACTGGGGCTGCTATATACCACTGGGGCTGCTATATACCACTGGGGCTGCTGTATACCACTGGGGCTGCTGTATACCACACCACTGGGGCTGCTTTATACCACTGGGGCTGCATTATACCACTGGGGCTGCTATATACCACTGGGGCTGCTATATACCACACCACTGGGGCTGCTGTATACCACTGGGGCTGCTATATACCACACCACTGGGGCTGCTGTATACCACTGGGGCTGCTATATACCACACCACTGGGGCTGCTGTATACCACTGGGGCTGCTGTATACCACTGGGGCTGCTATATACCACTGGGGCTGCTGTATACCACACCACTGGGGCTGCTGTATACCACTGGGGCTGCTATATACCACTGGGGCTGCTGTATACCACACCACTGGGGCTGCTATATACCACTGGGGCTGCTATATACCACTGGGGCTACTGTATACCACACCACTGGGGCTGCTGTATACCACTGGGACTGCTGTATACCACTGGGGCTTCTGTATATACTGCTGGGGCCTGTATATACCACTGGGGAGGCTGCTGTAATACTGCTGGGGTCTGTATATACCACTGGGGAGGCTGCTGTATACCACTGAGGCTGCTGTAATACTGCTGGGGCCTGTATATACCACTGGGGAGGCTGCTGTAATACTGCTGGGGCCTGTATATACCACTGGGGAGGCTGCTGTATACTACCACTGGGGAGGCTGCTGTATACTACCGCTGGGGGGGCCTGTATACCACACTGCTGGGGGCTGTATACCTGTGCTGGGGTCCACCCTCGGCTTATACACGAGTCAATAGGTTTTCCCAGGTTTTGGGGGCAAAAGTAGGGGGTCGGCTTATACACGGATCGGCTTATACACGAGTATATTCGGTAGTTTGTTTTCACTGCAAGCCTTATCTTCTCTCTTTTCTGTGTGCCAAGGTTTATTTTTGCTGACCTTTTCACCCTTGAGCACCACTTAAACGGGTTGAAGCGAGCCATATTTTTTGCATAGTATTTTAAATAATTACTGTACGTGATGAAATTGGTTTCGGTATTTTTTACTGAGGTCAGCTATTGAAAGTAAATCACCCTGAAGCTTTGCCCTTGCGGATCTGTGTAACTTGTAAATAACATTTCCCATTTGTCTACTTTATATCTGCATCATTTCTAAATTACAGCATTTTTTGCTTTATAAGATCCACCAGATTATAAGACGCACCCCAAATTTGGTGAAGGTGTTAAATGGTGACTTTTAATGCCAGTGTCCCTCTTACAATCAGTATATATGTCCCTCATCCTTGTACATGACTACACAATCCTGGTATATAGGTCCCCATCCTGGTACATGCACCCCCACCTTGGTAGATGCCCCCCAATCCTGGTACATGACCTCCTCCATCCTGAACCCACCATGGCTTACCAAGGGGGGGCTGTGGTGGTGGAGCAGGAGTGCAGGTTTGCAGGTTCACTGAGGGTGGTGGCAAAGCTGCGGAGGTGTTGCAGTGGTGTGCGGTAAAGGGTCACCATTTTCTATGTGTCTGCATGCATTGGCAAACTGCGACTCGGCCTCGATTGTCAAGACTTTCAGAAAATGGCTGCGGATCGTGATCTGCGCATGCGCCGCCTCTGCAGCCATTTTCTGGAAGTCTTGATGCCTGTTGAGCAACACAAATGCACCTATGACACATAATCCACTACAGTGCTGACAGGTCGTTACAGAGGATCGTGGACAGTTTGTGTGGGAGTAATAAAGATGGCTATGAGGGCTCTATTTGTGTTTTGTTTTTTTTTAAATACATTTTTTCATGGTGCGGTGTATTGTTTACTACTTACTTAGAGGTTTATAATGACCAAATCTAACATTGGCCTGACAATATGAACCTCGGGATTAGTGCCAGCTAGGTAACTTACACCAGCTCACCACTCGCCACCATTGTCCAATCTATGAGGATCTGGTCCTGCCTTGACAAGGAAAATTATGAAAGTAGAGAAGATAAAGTTCCAGTTTCAAATGCAAGATGAATTCTTATTCTTATATGTTATGAATAAGAATTCTTGCATTTGAAACGTGTCGACAGGGCTCACACTGATCATGTTATTCTGATCTTTGTTGTGCACCATTTAAAGAAAAAATCCATTTGTTTTCAGCTGGATTTTCATTTTCACTACTTTCATAATTAGTGCCAGCTAGCAACAAATAGCTGGCATTAACCCCTTATTATCCAGTCTGTCAGCGCTACAGGTCAGCTGGAAGAGTCAAGTAAAGTGCCAGAAAATAGTGGTAGTATACAGCAGCCCCAGAGGTATATACAGAAGCCCCAGAGGTATATACAGTAGCCCCAGTGGTAGTATACAGCAGCCCCAGTGGTAGTATACAGCAGCCCCAGAGGTATATACAGCAGCCCCAGTGGTAGTATACAGCAGCCCCAGAGGTATATACAGCAGCCCCAGTGGTAGTATACAGCAGCCCCAGAGGTATATACAGCAGCCCCAGTGGTAGTATACAGCAGCCCCAGAGGTATATACAGCAGCCCCTGTGGTAGTATACAGCAGCCCCAGAGGTACAGTTAGGGCCAGAAATATTTGGACAGTGACACAATTGTCGCGAGTTGGGCTCTGCATGCCACCACATTGGATTTGAAATGAAACCTCTACAACAGAATTCAAGTGCAGATTGTAACGTTTAATTTGAAGGGTTGAACAAAAATATCTGATAGAAAATGTAGGAATTGTACACATTTCTTTACAAACACTCCACATTTTAGGAGGTCAAAAGTAATTGGACAAATAAACATAACCCAAACAAAATATTTTTATTTTCAATATTTTGTTGCGAATCCTTTGGAGGCAATCACTGCCTTAAGTCTGGAACCCATGGACATCACCAAACGCTGGGTTTCCTCCTTCTTAATGCTTTGCCAGGCCTTTACAGCCGCAGCCTTCAGGTCTTGCTTGTTTGTGGGTCTTTTCGTCTTAAGTCTGGATTTGAGCAAGTGAAATGCATGCTCAATTGGGTTAAGATCTGGTGATTGACTTGGCCATTGCAGAATGTTCCACTTTTTTGCACTCATGAACTCCTGGGTAGCTTTGGCTGTATGCTTGGGGTCATTGTCCATCTGTACTATGAAGCGCCGTCCAATCAACTTTGCAGCATTTGGCTGAATCTCGGCTGAAAGTATATCCTGGTACACTTCAGAATTAATCCGGCTACTCTTGTCTGCTGTTATGTCATCAATAAACACAAGTGACCCAGTGCCATTGAAAGCCATGCATGCCAATGCCATCACGTTGCCTCCACCATGTTTTACAGAGGATGTGGTGTGCCTTGGATCATGTGCCGTTCCCTTTCTTCTCCAAACTTTTTCTTCCCATCATTCTGGTACAGGTTGATCTTTGTCTCATCTGTCCATAGAATACTTTTCCAGAACTGAGCTGGCTTCTTGAGGTGTTTTTCAGCAAATTTAACTCTGGCCTGTCTATTTTTGGAATTGATGAATGGTTTGCATCTAGATGTGAACCCTTTGTATTTACTATCATGGAGTCTTCTCTTTACTGTTGACTTAGAGATAGATACACCTACTTCACTGAGAGTGTTCTGAGAGTGTTCTGGACTTCAGTTGATGTTGTGAACGGGTTCTTCTTCACCAAATAAAGTATGCGGCGATCATCCACCACTGTTGTCATCTGTGGACGCCCAGGCCTTTTAGAGTTCCCAAGCTCACCAGTCAATTCCTTTTTTCTCAGAATGTACCCAACTGTTGATTTTGCTACTCCAAGCATGTCTGCTATCTCTCTGATGGATTTTTTCTTTTTTTTCAGCCTCAGAATGTTCTGCTTCACCTCAATTGAGAGTTCCTTTGACCGCATGTTGTCTGGTCACAGCAACAGCTTCCAAATGCAAAACCACACACCTAGAATCCACCCCTGACCTTTTAACTACTTCATTGATTACAGGTTAACGAGGGAGACGCCTTCAGAGTTAATTGCAGCCCTTAGAGTCCATTGTCCAATTACTTTTGACCCCTTGAAAAAGAGGAGGCTATGCATTAAAGAGCTATGATTCCTAAACCCTTTCTCCGATTTGATTGTGGAAACTCTCATATTGCAGCTGGGAGTGTGCACTTTCAGCCCATATTATATATATAATTGTATTTCTGAACATGTTTTTGTAAACAGCTAAAATAACAAAACTTGTGTCACTGTCCAAATATTTCTGGCCCTAACTGTATATACAGTAGCCCCAGTGGTAGTATACAGCAGCCCCAGAGGTATATACAGCAACCCCAGTGGTAGTATACAGCAGCCCCAGTGGTAGTATACAGCAGCCCCAGTGGTAGTATACAGCAGCCCCAGAGGTATATACAGCAGCCCCAGAGGTAGTATACAGCAGCCCCAGAGGTAGTATACAGCAGCCCCAGAGGTATATACAGCAGCCCCAGAGGTAGTATACAGCAGCCCCAGAGGTATATACAGCAGCCCCAGTGGTAGTATATAGCAGCCCCAGAGGTATATACAGCAGCCCCAGTAGTAGTATACAGCAGCCCCAGAGGTATATACAGTCCCCCCCCATCAGTATACAGGCCCCCCCCTTGCTGACGCAATCCTGTAAAGCAAGAGATCATTATACTTATCCCTGCCGCTGTCCCGCCGCCGCCATCGCGCTCCTCCGGCTTCATCCGGCTTCTTCCTGCTTCCTCCTCTGGTCGGCGCAGGCAATGACGTCATTGCCTGCGTCCACCGGAGGAGGCCGGAAGAAGCCGGAGGAGCGCGATGGCGGCGGCGGGACAGCGGCAGGGATAAGTATAATATTCTCTTGCTTTACAGGATTGCGGCAGCAAGGGGGGGGGGCCTGTATACTAATGGGGGGAGGGGGACTGTATACTGTGGTGGATGAATACGGTTATTAATCGCATTCATCAGTGTTGGACTACTCATTATTGTTTGGTGAATGTATACAGTATACAGTGACTCGCGTATAAGCCGAGGGGGGGACTTTTCAGCCCAATTTTTGGGCTGAAAACCTCGGCTTATACGCGAGTATATACGGTAACAGGGAAGTCCATCGCTGGTATCAATACTAGCGCGTCAAATACACCGTACAGAAAGTAATTCTCAAAAAGAAGAGTTATCAAACGGAAACAATCATAAATTCACATCTTCTTGTCGCCCTATACACGTATCAACCCTTGATCCCGTTACCGGGACAAGGAACGAGTAGCTTCCCAACTATAAAGGCCTGAGAAACTTGTAAAGGGACCTATTAGAGAATGGTCCAATGCACACAAAAGAGAGTATAGGAGAGAAAGAATAGAGAAAGAGGGAAAGAGACCAGAAAGGGAAGGGGTGGGGATAAGGTGTAACAGGAGAAGGGCGGTTAGGGAGCAGTAATCCGAGATGTCAGGTTTCGGATAAAATATCTTGTTAGTCAGCCCGAAGGAGTACTATAACAAGAGCTCAGTAAATTCAGGGGTTTCTTTAAACATTATCCAACCCGTCCATGTACAATAGAATTTGGAGGTCAGGACACCAGTGTGTGCCGAGAGTCTTTCCATCCTGCATAGGAAGCCCATCTCCTTCACCCATTCAAGGATAGTCGGAGAGGATTGAGATTACCACTTCCTCGGGATTATGGTCCGCACTGCCGTAAGACAGTGTCGGAGCAGGTCTCTCTTTATGGTTTTGGGAGATCCCGGTATCATCGAGAGCAGTCCGATTTGTGGAGAGCAGGGTATGGCTTTGCCCGTAATGTGTCCAAACACCTTGCTCCACAGTCGGGCGATAGCGGGACACTGCCACCATACATGCAAGAATAATCCAATTTCCGCTCCACATCTCCAACATTGATCCGAAACCGGCGGAAAAAACTTGTGAATTGTTTGAGGACATCGATACCACCTGGAGACCAATTTATAATTTGTCTCCTGGTTTTTACATGCCATTGCCATCTTATGTGTGCACAAGAATGTCTTTTGCCAATCCTGAGTCGAGAAGGTAGCATGCAAATCTCGTTCCCATTCCTTGGCAAACCACAAGGATCCAAAATCTCCACCCGGTGGCAGCAAAACATATATACAAGAAAGCGTATGACAGGGGGCCGGGCTTTGCAACAAAAGCGACTCGAATCCCGTGGTCTCCGTCAATAAGATAGTGAGCGGAGAGAGGGATGAGATAAAAGACCTCAGCTGCATATATTGGTACCAGGGAACTGATCCCTCCGGGTCCAAGGAGCAAAGGTCCGCTCTGGAAGGAAAGGTCGACCTGCCCAATAAGACCTAAGCTAGCCTAGTTTTTGAGTCAGATTTCCATAACCGGAACTTAGGGGCGTGTATTGCCGGATGGAAGTCGGGGTTGCCAAACAATGGGGTCATTGGTCCAGGGGACAAAGTTAATTCCGCACACTCCTTCACTCTGTCCCACAGCCGCAATGTATCACTCGTCAATATAGACAGGAGCACACTAGGTGGACGCTTATTTTTCGAGATCCACGGCAATGCTGTCAGTGGCCATTCCAGAAGAGTCTCCTCGAGAGTCACCCATTGTCGAGAAGAGGTCCCAAGGAATCAGTCCACAATCCTCGCCAGAGATGCCGCTGCATGATATAGGTGGAAATTGGGCAGACCCATCCCCCATCTCCTTTAGTTTGAGTCAGTATGTCATGGGCCAGACGCGGTTTAGAAGTGCCCCAAACAAAATCTCTGCAAAGTGACCTCAGTGATTTAAAAAAGGCTCTGGGAGCCGCAATCAGGAGGGTCTGGAAAAGATATAAAAGCTTCAGGAGAATATCCATCTTTAAAACGTTTACTCTCCCGAGCCAAGACAATCCCTTACGTCCATAGTCTCCTAAATCCTTCTGAACCCTCTGCAGCATCGCAGTGTAGTTGAGGGAAAAAAGTTGGGAGAGGTCTGCGGAAATCTGTACACCCAGGTACTTAAGGGATGAGGTGCACCATTTAAATGGGAAAGAACCCCTGAGCCTCTCCACCCTGTCTGCAGGGAGACTGATATTTAAAATTTCAGACTTGGTGAGATTGACTTTGAAGTTACTCACGCAACCATATAAATCAAACACCCGTAAGTTGGAGGGAAGAGAGACCTCGGGGTTAGAAACATATAGTAACAGATCGTCCGCGTAAAGTGCTAGTTTGTAGTGCTTCTTACCCTCCTCTATCCCCCACACATCAGGGTTCGACTGCAATGCTGTTGCTAAATGTTCCAAGACCAGGGCATACAAAAGAGGCGAGAGGGAGCACCCCTGCCTAGTGCCGTTGTGGATGAAAAACGGGTCCGAAAGGGTCCCATTACAACGGACCCTAGCCGATGGGTCTGTGTATAAGGCCATAATCTTTTGAATAAATTGGGGCCCTAGATTGATCTGCTCCAGTGTCTTCTGCAAAAAGGACCAGTCGACTCTGTCAAACGCCTTCTCTGCATCGATCGACAGAACACAGGCAGGGATCTTTTTTTTATGGATGAGAGAGATCATCAGGACAGATTTAAGGGTGTTGTCCCGTGCCTCTCTTTGCGGAACAAAACCCACTTGATCACCGTCTATCAGCCGATGCAGAAAAGGCGAGAGTCTGTTTGCCAAGATCTTAGAGAATAGTTTAAGATCAACATTGATCAGCGAGATCGGCCGATAACTCGAGCAGATCTCCAGGTCTTTCCCGGGCTTAGGGATGACCGCAATCGTCGCTTTCAATGACTATCTAGGGAAGGGGTGCCCCTGAGATACATCGTTAAACACCCTGGTCAGGAAAGGCAGCAACTGCAATGAAAAGGTCTAATAAAACCGGCCCATGAAACCGTCTGGTCCGGGACTTTTATTCCCCGGGGTTGATGCTATTGTCTGCGAGACCTCTTCCTGGGAAAATGGGCTCTCCAACTCCTCCACTATCGCAGGCTCTTTTGTGTACATATTCTGAGGCGTCTACACGTGACATCCCCATGTCAGCAGACCGAGGATGACCCCTGATGTTGTAAAGGGCCGTATAGTACTCTCTGAAGGTCTGCGCTATTGCGTCAAGGTGGTGCACCAGTCTGTTTGCGTGGTCCCAGATCGTTGGAATAAATTGATTGCGGATTCTAGGGTGTATACGCTTGGCGAGAGGCCCACCACATTTGTCTGCAAACTCATACATGAAACGGGAAGTACGTTCTCTAAATATAGCGTAACTTTGATCTAGAAGCTTCCGCAATTCGTCCCGTTCCGCGGTTAGTGTCAATAACGTGTCAGGTCTAGAATCCCTCTTGTGTTCCTGCTCAAGGGAGTGGATGTTGGTCAGCACACCCTCAATCAGCGCTGATCTTTCTTTTTTCAGTCTCGCCCCTTCCCTAATAAGTACGCCTCTCACAACACATTTTAAGGCTTCCCACTGAGTGGGGTCCTGTCAGTCGCATGTATTCGTATGAAGTCCGCTATAGTCTGTTCAACCCTATCGGTGGTTTCTTTGTCGGTCAGAAGGTTGGGATTAAGTCTCCACTGCCACCTCTGTCTCGGTGAATCTGGCGGAGTTATTGTTAGGAATATCGGTCCATGATCCGATAGCGTCATTGAGCCTATTTCAGCCGTGGGATGCCAATCCAAGAGCTGGTGATGAATGAAGAAGTGATTGATGCGGCTATAGGAGGAGTGAAGCGGTGAGAAGTGTGTGTAATCCTTCTCGGTGTGGTGTAGGATACGCCATACATCCACCAACCTACAGGCGTACAACGCACGTTTAAGGGACCCCAATTGTTTGAGCGATGTGTCCGACTTGCCTGAGGAAGCATCAAGTTTTGCGTCCATTACCAGGTTAAAGTTCCCTTCAAGGATCAGATTCCCTCACGAGAATTTGTCTAGACGCCGTAGAATTCAGACGCCCATCGCTGTCTGGCCCTTGTTAGGAAGATAAATGGTAGCTAACGTGAGGACATGGTTATCAATGAGAAGCCGGAGTAGCAAATATCTCCCCTGTTCATCTGCCTCAATCTCTTGCACCGTGTGTGCTACTGACCTTTCAAACGGGCACTTCTCATAATCTCATCTTTGAAGCGATACTGGTGTGGCCTGCAGATCACGTCACGTGTGTTATTAGGATCCGTAGGCTTAGGGCGGAGCTCTCGATGTACTCTGATCAAAGATTATAGCCGTGTCGGGAGGCCTGTCCAAAATTGAATTGAAGAGGCTCTGAAGAGTCGGTGCGAGATCCGCTGGGCCCGTTGCCTCTGGAAGACCACGGACCCGGATATTGTGCCTGCGGTCTCGGTTTTCAGAGTCTTCCATTAAGTAAAACAAGTGGGCCAGCTGTTCTGAGTGTTGGTCCAATGTCACCTGAAAAGCCTGTTGAGATGCGGCTTGCGCCGTCGTGGTGGTCTCTGGAACCGCAACACGTTCTGTAACCTGAGACACTTCAGAGCTGAGATTTTGTATCTCTGCCCTGCACAGCGATTCAAGGCGGGATATATAGCCCTCCATGTCCGCTTTAGTTGGGATATTACACATAAGGGACTGAGGGTCTTTTATTTCATCAAGCATGGTATCCGGCGAAGGAGTCACTCTGTTTGGCGCCTGGGCTCCCCCCTCCATAGCTGACATTGGGGAACTTCCTCCTGCCTGCTGAGA
The DNA here is from genome assembly GCA_033576535.1 of Allobates femoralis. NCBI lineage: Eukaryota > Metazoa > Chordata > Amphibia > Anura > Aromobatidae > Allobates > Allobates femoralis. The sequence continues at coordinate 483,786,404 of JARQOC010000006.1, forward strand.
ATCTGTAGTGAGGTCAGGAGTCTCCTGTGAGGATGTGTCTCCCCTCCGCTGTCGTGAGGACCCCTGAGATGAGGACTCCAGTCAGAAATGTTTGTATGCTCTGCTCCCTGCCCCTTGTAGCTCTATTCCTGGTAGGAGATGAGGACTGATTCCTGGGCTTTGGGCACATAGCTTAGTGTGATCAGGTCTAAGGCTGCCTTCAGACTTGCAGATGCATCTGCAGCGTTTTGCAGATGCATCTGCAAGTATCTGCATGCAGACCGCGGCCCCTATGTTTATAATGGAGCGCACTGCGGTCTGCAGATGCTTGCAGACCGCCGTGCGCTCTCATTGCCCGCCATTAGTGATCTGTGCGCACGTGGATGCCTGCGCACAAATCACACACTCCCGCCCGCACCATGGACGCAACATCTCGCGTCCATGGTGCGGGCGGGAGTGTGTGATTTGTGCGCAGGCATCCGCGTGCGCACAGATCACTAATGGCGGGCAATGAGAGCGCACGGCGGTCTGCAAGCATCTGCAGACCGCCGTGCGCTCCATTATAAACATAGGGGCCGCGGTCTGCATGCAGATGCTTGCAGATGCATCTGCAAAACGCTGCAGATGCATCTGCAAGTCTGAAGCCATCCTAAGAGTCTCAAGTTCAAGCAGGAGCAGTCTGAGGATATGGCACAGGTTCCCTTAAGGCAGCTGCTGATACTGTATATGAGGAGGTGGGATGAGGCCAGGGGATAGCAGATAACAGAGGATCGTAAACACTACTTATCTGGAGCTCCCTGCGAAAGGAGGGAGGTGGTGTGGCTCCAGCTTGTGTCACCTCGTGCAGTCACCTCAGCTTTTCCCTGTGCAACAGTCCCAATGTCAGTATGGCTGAATGGGGTCTCCCAAGGAGGGAAGCGGTATGTAGACAGGCAGTGTTATCATCACGTGCAGGAGTGTTTCTCAGGCTCACTCAATCCCGGGAGGCAGAGCAGACAGGCGCCGACAATATGAGGAGAGGAGGGGGCGGTACCTTCTTCTTACTGTGCCGCAGCCATCTTAGCATAGCTCCAGCTCATAGATGCTGCAGCCATTAGGGCCAGAATGTCACTCCTGCGGCCTCCGTGATCTTCAGCAAGGAGCCCCCGGAGATCAGAGGGCTCCGGGAATGCCGGGGAGCTCGTGGGACCGGGTTCCGGGCAGGAAAGCCACCTGCTGCAGCAGAGCTCTCAGGCAACACGTCTGCTCGGCTCCATTGCTAAGACACACAGCTTACATATGACTTTTTCATCTCTCTTTGTCACATTTTTTCATGTGTTGGTATCAAAAACCTACAATTTTTAAAACATTTTTATAATGTTTGCTGTGTGTAATCAATAACTTGAGTTTTATAATCTGTGTCATTCCAGTCGAGGTAATACTAATTATGTGTGCTTTTTTTGTTTGTTTTTGTTTTTACTGGCAAAACAAGTTTTTGTGTTTTCTGTGCATTCTTACCGTATATCACGTCTTATTCACCTATTCACTCAGTCCCACTGTGGGACATAAATAATTTTTGTATAAATACACAATAGTTCACATTGATAAATACACATTATTACAATAAGGGGCTCAGGGTGACAATGCAACCCTTCTATCCACCCCTATGGCAGACTCAATAAAACCTTTTAAACAAACAGAACCAGAGTCTTTGCTATGCTCAACAAAGTGATTGACAGTTTATTTACAAAAATGCACTCATTTTTTTAAAATGCAAGTTTGGCTGTGGATACAAGCAGTGAGGTTTACACAGCGTGATGATACAGTTTACAATTCAGGTATTGCACTACATATGATTGCACATTGCCACAATAACATATTGCACTTATTCCCAAGACATGGTATATACAGAGTTAGTAAAATGAGGCCCAATCGGCCTCACATCGGATGCTCAAGGAGGTCTCCTTGAAAAAGCGGTAGTGAAACGGCGTAGGAGATGGAGGTCTAGGTGGGGGTTCTTTAACACAGCGTGCAGTCACCACTGGTATGCTATATGACTATATGCCTATGTGCAGCAACATTAGCCATGAGCACTGCTCCTTGAGCATCCGATGTGAGGCCGATTGGGCCTCATTTTACTAACTCTGTATATACCATGTCTTGGGAATAAGTGCAATATGTTATTGTGGCAATGTGCAATCATATGTAGTGCAATACCTGAATTGTAAACTGTATCATCACGCTGTGTAAACCTCACTGCTTGTATCCACAGCCAAACTTGCATTTTAAAAAAATGAGTGCATTTTTGTAAATAAACTGTCAATCACTTTGTTGAGCATAGCAAAGACTCTGGTTCTGTTTGTTTAAAAAATAAATAATTTTTGATTTGAGCTTTGGACCCAAGCATTGCTATAGTGTACTGCAGTGCCTGAGACCTGTCAGTTGCTTATAGCTGTGTCTAACATACCACCGCTTTCTGGGGTCATGGCCTCTGGGTGCAGTGGCAACTACCAGTATCAACAACCACGATTACAGGGAAGGGGGGCAATAATCTACTCTTCAGATCACATCTCCCCATCTGTGCTCTTTAGCCCTTCCCGTCCCACCTCATCCCTAATCTCACTACAGTTTTGGTCCCAACACTAATCAATGTTTTCAGCCTATCACTAACAACTGGTGTCTTCCACTTGTCTTTAAATATGCCTTGATCACACCCATCCTCAAAAAGCCTTTGACCCATCCTCTGTGTCTAGATATCTTCCCATATCACTTCTCCCCTATGCCTCAAAATTGCTGAAAAAGCATGTCCATCTTGAATTTTCCTCCCACCTCTCCACCTGCTGCCTCTTTGACCGGCTACAATATGGCTTCTTACCACATCATACCACTGCCCTAACTAAAGTCACCAATGACTTTCTTACCGCCAGAGCCAAGTAACATTACTACGTCCTTCTCCTCTTTGACTGGTCCTCTGCATTCAACACTGTGGACCATTCCCTCCTACTACAAATTTTCTCATCACTTGGCATCACAGACTTGGCACTATCTTGGATCTAACTTGACCGAACTTTCAGCATCTCGCACCACCTCTACATCTTGCTTTCTATCTGTCGGAGTTCCAGAGGGTTCATTTCTTGGACCCTTTGTCTTCTCAATCTACACCTTCTGCCTGGGACAGCTCATGGAGTCCCACAGCTTTCAGTATCATCTCTGCACTGGTGACACACAGATTTACATCTGGACCCATTATTATCTCCTTACTAACCAGAATTCCGAAATGTCTATCCACTATTTCATCCTTTTTCTATGCTCGATTTCTAAAGCTCAACATGGATAAAACGGAATTTATCATCCCTCAACCCTCTCCGCTCCAACAAACCTCTCCATCAAAATTGATGGCTGCTCACTTCCTTGGTGTAACCATAGCCTCTGCTCTCCCCTTCAAGCCACACATCCAAGCCCTCTCCACCTCTTGCCATCTGAAATGCAAAAATATGTCCAGGATCTGTACATTTCATAACCAAGAATCAGCAAAAATACTAATACATGCCTTCATTATCTCCCACCTGGATTACTGCAACCTCCTGATCTGTAGACTCCCTTCTAACACTCTCACACCACTACAATCTATCCTAAACTCTGCTGCCCGACTAATCCACCTGTTCTTCCGCTATTCCCCGACCTCTCCTCTATGCCAATCCCTTCACGGCTTCCCAGCGCCCAAAGATTACAGTTCAAAACCCTAACCATTACCTCCTTTGTACATCTTAGATATGGTCTCCCTGTACTTACCTGCATGTCATGTCCAATCATCACAAGATCTCTCCTGCTCTATTATATATTCTTCCCATAACCGCACACAAGATTTTTCCTGTGCATCTCCCATACTCAAACTCTCTGCCCCAACATATCAGCTTCTCGCCTAACTTGTAAATCTTCAAAAGGACCTGAATCTAAAGACCCACCTCTTCCAAAAAGCCTACAACCTGCAGTAGCCCTCAGTACACTATACCAACTCACAACCATCTCCACGCTCATCTACTGTATCCTCACCCATTCCTTGTAAACTATGAGCCCTCGAGGCAGAGTCCTCTCTTCTGTACTTATATGTGCCTTCTATTGTTCATGAATATTGTACTCGTCTCTATTGTGTATGCCCCTTTTCACATGTAAAGTGCCATGGGATAAATGGCACTATAATAATAAATAAAAGATGCTTAGATGGCCTCTTATTAATTAGCCCTGAATGGGTCCAAAACTGATTTAAGATAAGATAAGATAAGATAAACTTTATTGATCCCGGAGGAAATTACAGTATTACAGCAGCAGAACAAAGATCAAGAACATTTCACACTTTACAAAATAAGTCTATATGGACAGCAGATGTGGGTAGACTGGTACATGTACCTCACCTATTCCCCCCATACACATAGAACTTCACTTAGTCTTGGGACGCTTTACACTTATACATTTGTTAAACATCCCCACAGCTGTCGGAACAAACGATTTTCTGTATCTTTCCTTTTTACACATTAGTTGGATTAGACGCTTGCTGAATGTGCTCTTCTGCTTCGCAAACAGTTCAGAGAGCGGGTGTGTATTGTTGCTCATTATAGCCTTGCATTTCTTATTAATTCTATCCTCTAATACCTCCTCGAAAGTCATTTGGGCAAATGCCACAGGATGTCAGCTGTTATAAGCTGTATTTTTGACCACTGTGGGGCCCTACACATTTACTCTTCAGCACCACGAAAAAGTGGAACTGAGGAGTAAGGCCCTTTAACGTCCACTGTGAAAAGGCATGTCAGCAGATGTAAGAGTGTTAATATCAGAATCTATTACCCCTTGCACTAATTTCTGCCATTTGTACCCATCCCTTTGTGAGCTACAAATTGAATATCAATACACAATCTGCTTCAAAAGGCAGCATTTCTGAATTTTTTTTTTTCTTGTCAGATGACTGCGGATCAGAGGCATATCTGCCATTTACTAATGTTGAAGCAGCTGATTATGGTATCACGCCATATAAATATGAAGATCATGACATTCCTGCTATACCAGCAGCCCTTCACAACAAAAATCTATCATCTATTCTTGATCAACAGGTTCCATCTGCTGATTCTTTACAGACTGTTAAGCAAAATGAAAATAACAAAAGTGATGCTGAATATGAAAAAGCTCATATAGGGAAGAAACCATTTTCATGTTCAGAATGTGCAAAATGTTTTATCAAGAAATCAAGTCTTATGGTACATCAGAGAAGTCACACAAGGGAGAAGCCATTTTCATGTTCAGAATGTGAGAAATGTTTTACTCAGAAATCTCATCTTACTGCACATCAGAGAACACACACAGGGGAGAAGCCATTTTCATGTTCATTATGTGGAAAATGTTTTCGCAAGAAACAAAAGCTTACTTCACATCTAAGAATTCACACAGGGGAGAAGCCATTTTCATGTTCAGAATGTGGGAAATGTTTTCGCAAGAAGGAAATGCTTACTGAACATAAGAGAATTCACACAGGGGAGAAGCCATTTTCATGTCCAGAATGTGGGAAATGTTTTAGCAAGAAAGAAAATCTAACTACACATCGGAGAACTCACACGGGGGAGAAGCCATTTTCATGTTCAGAATGTGGGAAATGTTTCACTCACAAAAGAAGTCTGGTTGCACATAGACGCATTCACACAGGGGAGAAGCCATTTTCATGTTCAGAATGTGGGAAATGTTTTACTAACAAAGGAGATTTGGTTAAACATAGACGCACTCACACAGGAGAGAAGCCATTTTCTTGTTCAGAATGTGGAAAATGTTTTGCCCAGAAATCAACTCTTAGTGTACATCATAGAATTCACACAGGGGAGAAGCCATTTTCATGTTCAGAATGTGGGAAATGTTTTACTAATAAAGGAGATCAGGTTAAACATAGACACACTCACAGAGGGGAGAAGCCATTTTCTTGTTCAAAATGTGGAAAATCTTATGGCTTGAAATCACAACTTGTTAATCATCAGATAATCCACACAGGGGAGAAGCCATTTTCATGTTCAGAATGTGGAAAATGTTTTACTTACAAACCTCATCTCGTTAGACATATATTAACTCACACAGGGGAGAAGCCATTCTCTTGTTCAGAATGTGGAAAATGTTTCACTTACAAACTTCATCTCGTTACACATATATCAACTCACACAGGGGAGAAGGCATTTTCATGTTCATTATGTGGAAAATGTTTTACTAAAAAATCAAATCTTACTGCACATCACAGAACTCACACAGGGGAACAGCCATTTTCATGTTCAGAATGTGGAAAATATTTTACTAAGAAATCATCTCTTAATGAACATCAGAGAATTCACACAGGGGAGAAGCCATTTTCATGTTCAGAATGTGGAAAATATTTTACTAAGAAATCATCTCTTACTGCACATCAGAGAATTCACACAGGAGAGAAGCCATTTTCTTGTTCAGAATGTGGGAAACGTTTTACCCTTAAGTCATATCTTGCTGCACATCTAAAAATCCACAGTTAAAAATCCATTTTAATGTCCAGAATGTGGGGAATGTTTTAACAAGAATGAAAATCTTACTGCACATCCGAGAACAGGGAGAAGCAATTTTCATGTTCAGAATGTGAGAAATGTTTTACTAACAAAAGAGATCTGGTTACACATAGACACACTCACACAGGGGAGAAGCCATTATCTTGGTCAGAATGTGGAAAATATTTTGCCAAGAAATAAAATCTTAATGAACATCAGAGAATTCAACAGGGGTGAAGCCATTTTCATGTTCAGAATGTGGGAAATGTTTTACTTACAAACCTCATCTCATTAGACATAATCAAATCTTATTGAACATCAGAGAATTCACACATGAGAGAGGTCATTTTCTTGTTCAAAATGTGGGAAACATTTTACCATGAAATCATATTTTGCTGTACATCTGAGAGTCCACAGTTAAAAATCCATTTTAATGTCCAGAATGTGGGGATTGTTGTTCCTGTGAATCAGCTCTTGTTATGAAATTACAAAATACATACAGGATAAGCCATTTTCACACTGAGAATGGAACATTTTAACAAAGAAATTATATTTTCTTGAACATCAGGAAAACAAAGATATAGTAGACCCTTCATTGATGTTTATAATTATATCATTTTTGGGTAGATGTGATGTTTTGATCGCCTGTTTATTGTATTTTATTGCAATATTGCAGTGACCAATAAGCAGTTTAATGATCTGATTAAGCAGTTTACTGACCTGATTCATTTATCTTATATCTTAATCGAGCATTTCTGAACACGGCTATATACCGTATATATTCTCATATTTTCAATGGGTCAAAAGGGGGGGAATTGAACCTTTAGGGTTTTTTAATTTTTTTTCATTTTTTAAATACTTTAGTTTTTTTGTACACTTTTTCTTTATTTTACATACCCCCTTAGGGCATCTAACCACTGTAGTGTCTGATCGCTTCTGCAGTAAAGAGCCATGATGATCCATGGCTCTGCACTGCAAAAATGATCACCTGTGAGTGACGCTGCTCAGGCATCGCTCATAGGAAGCGAGTCATGACAGCATCAGGAGTCATCAACTGACCCCATGCTGTCAAGGCAACACACATTGATGCCCTGGGATCGCATCATATGGTCACCAATGGCAGTGGGGAACAGCGCGATCCCCGCTGCTGCGCCTTAGATTGCGCTGTCAAACACTAAGAGGAGCGGGCGGACCGCTGATCTGCCTGTGAGCTGCACATGTCGGCTGATGAGATCAGCCAATATGTGCAGGGAATGATTCGAGTTCAGAGTGTGAGCATCAAGGAGAGTGAGGCGAGCCAGGATTTATTTCGGGTTCAGTGTGTGAGCATCAAGGAGAGTGAGGCGAGCCATGATTTATTTCGGGTTCAGTGTGTGAGCATCAAGGAGAGTGAGGCGAGCCAGGATTTATTTCGGGTTCAGTGTGTGAGCATCAAGGAGAGTGAGGCGAGCCAGGATTTATTTTGGGTTCAGTGTGTGAGCATCAAGGAGAGTGAGGCGAGCTAGGATTTATTTCGGGTTCAGTGTGTGAGCATCAAGGAGAGTGAGGCGAGCCAGGATTTATTTCGGGTTCAGTGTGTGAGCATCAAGGAGAGTGAGGCGAGCCATGATTTATTTCGGGTTCAGTGTGTGAGCATCAAGGATAGTGAGGCGAGCCAGGATTTATTTCGGGTTCAGTGTGTGAGCATCAAGGAGAGTGAGGCGAGCCAGGATTTATTTCGGGTTCAGTGTGTGAGCATCAAGGAGAGTGAGGCGAGCTAGGATTTATTTCGGGTTCAGTGTGTGAGCATCAAGGAGAGTGAGGCGAGCCAGGATTTATTTCGGGTTCAGTGTGTGAGCATCAAGGAGAGTGAGGCGAGCCAGGATTTATTTCGGGTTCAGTGTGTGAGCATGAAGGAGAGTGAGGCGAGCTAGGATTTATTTTGGGTTCAGTGTGTGAGCATCAAGGAGAGTGAGGCGAGCCAGGATTTATTTCGGGTTCAGAGTGTGAGCATCAAGGAGAGTGAGGCGAGCCAGGATTTATTTCGGGTTCAGTGTGTGAGCATCAAGGAGAGTGAGACGAGCCAGGATTTATTTCGGGTTCAGTGTGTGAGCATCAAGGAGAGTGAGGCGAGCCAGGATTTATTTCGGGTTCAGTGTGTGAGCATCAAGGAGAGTGAGGCGAGCCAGGATTTATTTCGGGTTCAGTGTGTGAGCATCAAGGAGAGTGAGGCGAGCCAGGATTTATTTCGGGTTCAGTGTGTGAGCATCAAGGAGAGTGAGGCGAGCGAGGACATGCAGCTACATCCTAGGTTATTAAGGGTTTAACTTATGTTGGCTTCATATCAATAGAAAACTGGACTGGTCTCCCTGAGATCAGTGAATGCTTTGTGATTTACATATGGGGCAAATTTATGACATATTGGTCCAAACATTTACCTGTAAGTTCATATTCCTGAGTGCCCGATTTAACTAATTTGGTGCTTATTGACCCAGTCATTGTGCCAGGCTGGGGGTCACCGATCCAGCATCTATTCTAGTAAAATGTATCACATATCAGTATTCCAGTAAGATGTAGCTGCTTCTCATCAAGAAGACCCAACAGGATTATCCCAGGAGTAACTAGCACTGGAGGTTGGACCACCTCAGACAGGTCCGTCATTTCAGTCTAAAATGTACAAATACTGGAACAGGAAAATATTAAATATAATCCCTCTAAAGGTACCGTCACACAGGGCAACATCTCCGGCCACATCGCCGGCAACTGAGGGGTGTGGCAAAGTTGCGGCGACATCGCTGGAGAGTTGCCCCGTGTAACAGGGTGATTTCAGCGGCGATAGTTGCTTCAGCAACATTGCCAGGTTTCAGGACAATGTCCTGAAAGCTGTTGATGTTGCTCAGGCGATGTGCCCGAATCGTCCTGTCTCACATTGCAACAGCGATGTTGCCGGCAACTTCCTCCGTAGACTCCCTTGTTAAGGATCGCGGCCAGGGTTGAGTTTAACCCTGGCAGCGATAGTTGCTAGCAACATCGCTGATGAGTTGCCGGCAATGTCTCCTCGTCTGACAGCTCGTCAGCGCTCATGTTGGAGAGCGGCCCAAAAACGTGCGCGCTTCCGGGAGTTCTCGGCGATGTGGAGCCGTGTGACGCTACCTTTACACTTGGTATTTTATGCTAAGTTTTGCTACTTAATGAGGCACTGATGTAAACAATCAGGGCCATTCATGCACTTTGCTATTCTCCCCTGTGAAGATTTATTTGGATTTATGAATAAAAGTATTTTTTTGCCATTTGGTTAGTGCTGTTTTTTGTACTTTTGCTAAAGTCTTGAAATAAATGATTGATTTTTACCCAAACTTTAGTTGTAATTTTAATGTTTATACCAGTGTGAGAGCAGACATGAGGCAACCAGGAACTCGCAGAGAAAGGCTACATTCACACTGTGCATTTTTTTCTCCTCCGTTCTGCTGCGTTTTTTTAGCTACAAACAAGAGCTGTTAAAGAAAAACGCATCATAAAAAAAATTATCAATTTCTGATCCATTTTTAGCTGCGTTTTTGGGTGCTGTGTTTTTTTTACATATCACATGACCGCGAACAGCCAATCAGCGCTGGGAACGTCCCGGGAACGCCCCCCCTCTGACGTCACCACAGGTCTTATCAGTACACCTCTCACTTAGAACCGGAGTGCGGGAGAAGGCACCGGACAGTGGGAGAAGGCACCGGAGAGGTGATGTATTCATTCTTTTTTATTTTACATACATTTGCCTTTGTTTAATTTAGATTTCACAGTGTATATTAATACACTGGAAAATCTAATGGGGCTGTCACAGAGGGGAGGAGGAAGCAGGATTCTTCCTCCCCTCTGAGACATCACTGCGCTTTCTGGAGTAAAGAAAGCGCAGTGTGTGAAAGCCCCTGCGTATTTTGTTGCGCTTTTTTGCGCGGCCGAAAAACGCGGCAAAAAGCGCGCGCAAAAAAGCGCAGAAAAAATACGCAAATGTGTGAACGCAGCCTAAAAATGCACAGACTGAAAGACAAAAATGAAAACCCATTGACTTAGCTGGGATTTCATTTGAGTAATCCATTCTATGTAGTGCACTGCAAGAAAATGGATCAAAAAATGCACAGTGGGGGTGTGGCCTAGCAATGGTGCCAACAGGACGCAGCCGGTGAAGCTCTGGCAGCCCCCGGGTTTCCCCTGCCCGGGATTCAGCTTCTTTCTGCAAGAATATGGCATAATCCACCACTACTCACGTTGCTGCACCCCAGGAACTCATCTGACTGGGCCCGGAGTGACAAGAGCGGGTACAACAGTCACTTATCAACGGTGGAGCAAGGCGGCACCAAGATAGCCACGGCAATCCGACCAGCAGCGGTGACCCAAGGATCCTCCATGTGCTGCAAAAGCGCCAGGCCTTACTTATAGCTGATCCGCCGCTGTCCCAGGAACAGCACTTCACGGAACAGCGGGGAGCATGTGAGACACCAGCGGTAGGAGGAGGGAGGAGACAGTCGGCGCTGATCTCTTCGTGCCTCACCAGGAGCATCGGCTGGGTGGCAATCACACCATAACCCAGATATTTATCTGCATCGGATGTCTGTGCCCATAGTCCTTGGATGCTTCTGTGGCCAGAGGTGGGCAATTGGGGATAGTACTCAGGGATCAGTATTTTTGCAACACCTGGGTCCTTTTTCCCTCCTCACAAGAGGTCAGCCTGCCCTATACAGAGAACTTGGGGTGTAAAATATACCATCTGCTACAGGAGGTCTGGGATCCCTAAGCTAAGACCTTTTTGATAACTTTTATTCTGTGCACAGTTCTTTTACTAGTAGGAGTGCATACCTCCCAACTTTTGAAGAAGAGAAAGAGGGACAATGTGTGCGGCGCGCTCTGCGCGCCGCGGCAAATTTTAGGCCACACCCCTGACCACAGCCATTTCACAACTAGCCACACCCATATCCATGCCCAAACCACACCCATTCAGCACTGCTGGTCACACTGTTTCATAAACAATAATTATAAACAGAAAAAAATAAATTTATTTACAAATGAATTAAAGTATTAATGCAAACTTGGTAAAAATATTTCTTTTAAATTAGAATGTAGAAGCTGCAGATTACATAACAGGTCCACTCTATTAGATAAATTATCTTTAACAATCTTGTGCTTTTGGTTAATGGGAGGAATTAGAGAATAGTTGACTTATTTTTCTGTATATCTGCTGAAATCATGAGGAGCATTAGGGCCGCTTCATACTGCGGTGTGATCCGGTCTGGTTCTGTCCGGGATGCCCCAGATAGCCGCGGACCGGATCAGCACATAGGACTGGGGGCTAATATGCCCCCGGTCCGGTGTGCAGCCCACGCAGCTGCAGCCACTGGCAGGTCAGGACCGCAGCGCCCGCGGTCCTCACCTATCAGCAGTGGGAGCTGCGTGCGGCTGCACACCGGACCGGGGAGCATATTAGTCCCCCAGTCCTATGTGCTGATCCGGTCCGCGGCTATCTGGGGCATCCCGGACAGAACCAGACCGGATCACACCGCAGTGTGAAGCGGCCCTTACCCTCACCTCTCTCAACAGCGAGTTCAAATTAAACAGAATGACCGGCTGGAGTGTCTGTGACTACAAATCGGCAGCGGGCAGAACAGACAGACAGACTTGCCTGTCATTCTAAAGGTACCGTCACACGTGTCAATATTGCATGCAATTTCACTTGCAACTTATTAGTTGCAGTGAAATCACGGACCATTGTTCCATTCTACACAGTCACAAAATGGTGCAATGTGTCCATGATTTAAACTGCAACCAGCAAGTTGGTCAGAAGTTGGACAGATAAGTTGGTGTGGCAAAGTGGCCCTTAGGAGTTCTGTCCCCTACAGAGCAGTTATCGGCTCCTGTTCCCCTGGTTCTGCATTACACACAGCTGTGTTACATTGTCACCTGTATAAAGACTCCTGTCGAGACACTCAATGAATCAGTCACCCTCTAGAGATGAGTGAGTATACTCGTTACTATTCGGTACTTGCCGAATAGTACGGTACTCGGGCTACTCGTTACTCTGCGAGTTTCCTTGCGATTACTCGCTACGTAACGAGTACAATGTAAGTCAATGGGAAATGCAGAGTAATTCCTCAGCTGCGGACCCTGTAAAGAGGTCTGCAGCAGAGGAAAAGGCTGCAATGGCCACATGTTTGTTTAAAATCCGGCAGTAAAAAGCTGCTGGGTTTTAAGCAATCATTAAGCTCCCTACTCGCTTCCCCGCTGCCTCCCATCCCGATCCTCCGCTCCCCCCCGCTGCCTCCCCACCTGATCCTAAGTTAGGACCGAGCGGGGAGTGCAACACCAGTGAGCGGGGAGCGCATGAGCCGGCCGGGAAGCTGGCGGTGAGAAGACTTCACCGCCGGCTTTCCCGGTCTGTGCTGCGCTCCCCGCTCACTGATTCCCCCTCCCCCGCTGCCTGGTGCTTCACTCCCACCCGGTCCTAACTTAGGATCAGGCGGGGAGGGGGCATCAGTGAGCGGGGAGCGCATTTGACATGGGCTTCGCCGTAATTTTGTGTCCAGCCGGGTAGCTGCTAAGGTCACAAGACTACTTCACCGCATCAATGGGACAATGGATGGAGCCATGTACCGTAAAATCCTGAGTGACAACCTCATTCCCTCCGCCAGGACATTAAAAATCTGTCGGGGGCTGGGTCTTCCAGCATGATAATGACCCAAAACAGCCAAGGCAACAAAGGATCGGCTCAAAGACAAGCACATTAAGGTCATGGAGTGGCCTAGCCAGTCTCCAGACCGTAATCCCATAGAAAATCTGTGGAGGACCTGAAGCTCCGAGTTACCAAGCGACAGCCTCAAAATCTTAATGATTTAGAGATGATCTACACAGAGGAGCGGAGCAAAATTCCTCCTGACATGTGAGCAAACCTCATCATAAAACTACAAGAAACATCTGACTGCTGTGCTGCCAACAAGGGTTTTGACACCAATTATTGTATTGTTTTTCAGAGGGATCAAATAATTACTTCTCTCTTCAAAATACAAATACATTTATATAATTTAGACAATGCAATTTTCTGGGTTTTATTTTTGATCTTCTATCTCTCACTCTTAAAATTAACCGACTCTTAAACTTATAGACTGTTCATGTCTTTGTCAGTGGGTAAACTTACAAAATTCGCAAGGGGTCAAATAATTATTTCTTTCACTGTATGTTGATGTGATAGCACCCTTAAAGGGGTTGTCCACTACTCACATAATCCCTTCTCAAATTTATATATTGCACCTTACCGGCATTTTTTCAGCATTATTGATGCCAGGTCTCACGTGATGTTATCTCAATGAGCTGTGCATCCAATCAGTAGGCGCTTCACTCACATTTCCTTTAAACATAACATAACTCCGGAAAGAGTTGGAGAGCAGCAGCAGTTCTTGTTACTTCTGGCTGTCAGTTTTACCCAAAATAAGTAAAAGTGAAGTGATCCGTGAAGCAATCCCCAATGTATCATTAAATGACGGCATCACCTGGACATGAAAAGGTGCTGACAAAAACTATACATGAATTAAGGGGTTAATTGCCGCAAACACTTATCATGATGTATAGGAACAAGAATATGGCTATGTTCAAGGCTATGTACAACTAAGGTGGCATATTTGATAATGGAACACAGTAAATGCTGCTATAAATATAAAGAAAAATGAGAGTCTTAGTAGCTTCAACAATGGCCATTGGGGAAGAGCCCGGTAACTGCGCCAAAGTGCTCTCATCCTACCGGGTCCTAACGCACTGTTGCTTCATGCGGTCTGCAATTGCTGGTCTGGGATTTTTATACCTGTGGATTGCAATTAAAACCTGCATAAAAATCCCAGACTAGCAATTGCAGACCGCATGAAGCAACAGTGCGTTAGGACCCGGTAGGATGAGAGCACTTTGGCGCAGTTACCGGGCTCTTCCCCAATGGCCATTGTTGAAGCTACTAAGACTCTCATTTTTTTCTTTATATTCTATAGCAGCATTTACTGTGTTTCCATTATCATATATGCCACATTAGCTGTACATAGCCTTGAACATAGCCATATTCTTGTTCCTATACATCAGGATAAGTGTCGCGGCAATTAACCCCTTAATTCATGCAATGCCCGATGTGTTACCCCTGTGCACTCTGTTTCTAACCCCCATCCTTTGTCTTCTCTGCCTTGTGCGCTGTCCTCTGCCCTTTACACTGGCTTCTCCTGCTGTGTGCTGTCTTCTCCTCCTGTGTGCTGTCCTCTTCTCCTGTGCGCTGTCCCTCTCCCCGCACTGTCTATTCTTCCTGTGCGCTGTCTCCTCTCCCCACATTGTCTTCTCCTGTGCGCTGCCCCTCCCGTGCTGTCTTCTCCTGTGCGCTGTCTTCTCCTCCTGTGCGTTCTAATCTGATGCTACAGACAGCAACCGGCCTGAGAGACTGACCTGACACTACAGACAGCGACCGGTCTGAGAGACTGACCTGACACTACAGACAGCGATCGGCATGAGAGACTGACCTGACTCTACAGACAGCGACCAGCCTGAGAGACTGACCTGACACTACAGACAGCGATCGGCCTGAGAGACTGATCTGATGCTACAGACAGTGACCCGGCCTGAGAGACTGACCTGACACTACATACAGCGACCGGCATGAGAGACTGACCTGACTCTACAGACAGCGACTGGCCTGAGAGACTGACCTGACACTACGGACAGCGACTGGCATGAGAGACTGACCTGACACTACAGACAGCGACCGGCCTGAGAGACTGACCTGACACTACAGACAGCGACCGGCCTGAGAGACTGACCTGACACTAAGACAGCGACCGGCATGAGAGACTGACCTGATGCACAGACAGCGACCGGCCTGAGACACTGACCTGAAACTGCAGGTGACCGGCCTGAGACACGTGACCTGACACTGCAGTGACCGGCCTGAGACACAGTGAACCTGACACTGCAGTGACCGGCCTGAGACACAGTGACCTGACACTGCAGTGACCGCCAGAGACACAGTGACCTGACACTGCAGTGACCGGCCAGAGACACAGTGACCTGACACTGCAGTGACCGGCCAGAGACACAGTGACCTGACACTGCAGTGACCGGCCAGAGACCCAGTGACCTGACACTGCAGTGACCGGCCTGAGACACAGTGACCTGACACTGCAGTGACCGGCCTGAGACACAGTGACCTGACACTGCAGTGACCGGCCAGAGACACAGTGACCTGACACTGCAGTGACCGGCCTGAGACACAGTGACCTGACACTGCAGTGACCGGCCTGAGACACAGTGACCTGACAATGCAGTGACCGGCCAGAGACACAGTGACCTGACACTGCAGTGACCGGCCTGAGACACAGTGACCTGACAATGCAGTGACCGGCCAGAGACACAGTGACCTGACACTGCAGTGACCGGCCAGAGGACACAGTGACCCTGACACTGCAGTGACCGGCCTGAGACACAGTGACCTGACATTGCAGTGACCGGCCAGAGGCACAGTGACCTGACACTGCAGTGACCGGCCAGAGGCACAGTGACCTGACACTAGCAGTGACCGGCCAGAGACACAGTGACCTGACACTGCAGTGACCGGCCAGAGGCACAGTGACCTGACACTGCAGTGACCGGCCAGAGGCACAGTGACCTGACACTGCAGTGACCGGCCTGAGACACAGTGACCTGACACTGCAGTGACCGGCCTGAGACACAGTGACCTGACAATGCAGTGACCGGCCAGAGACACAGTGACCTGACACTGCAGTGACCGGCCTGAGACACAGTGACCTGACAATGCAGTGACCGGCCAGAGACACAGTGACCTGACACTGCAGTGACCGGCCAGAGACACAGTGACCTGACACGCAGTGACCGGCCTGAGACACAGTGACCTGACACTGCAGTGACCGGCCAGAGGCACAGTGACCTGACACTGCAGTGACCGGCCAGAGGCACAGTGACCTGACACTGCAGTGACCGGCCCAGAGACCACAGTGACCT
This sequence comes from Allobates femoralis, assembly GCA_033576535.1. Classification (NCBI taxonomy): domain Eukaryota; kingdom Metazoa; phylum Chordata; class Amphibia; order Anura; family Aromobatidae; genus Allobates; species Allobates femoralis. Next base: position 483,802,903 of record JARQOC010000006.1, read on the forward strand.
GACACTGCAGTGACCGGCCAGAGGCACAGTGACCTGACACTGCAGTGACCGGCCAGAGGCACAGTGACCTGACACCGCAGTGACCGGCCAGAGACACAGTGACCTGACACTGCAGTGAACCGGCCAGAGGCACAGTGACCTGACACTGCAGTGACCGGCCAGAGGCACAGTGACCTGACAATGCAGTGACCGGCCAGAGGCACAGTGACCTGACACTGCAGTGACCGGCCAGAGGCACAGTGACCTGACACTGCAGTGACTGGCCTGAGACACAGTGACCTGACACTGCAGTGACCGCCTGAGACACAGTGACCTGACACTGCAGTGACCGGCCAGAGACACAGTGACCTGACACTGCAGTGTACCGGCCTGAGACACAGTGACCTGACACTGCAGTGACCGGCCAGAGACACAGTGACCTGACAATGCAGTGACCGGGCCAGAGACACAGTGACCTGACACTGCAGTGACCGGCCAGAGACACAGTGACCTGACACTGCAGTGACCGGCCAAGACACAGTGACCTGACACTGCAGTGACCGGCCAGAGACACAGTGACCTGACAATGCAGTGACCGGCCAGAGACACAGTGACCTGACACTGCAGTGACCGGCCAGAGACACAGTGACCTGACACTGCAGTGACCGGCCAGAGACACAGTGACCTGACACTGCAGTGACCGGCCTGAGACACAGTGACCTGACACTGCAGGACCGGCCAGAGACACAGTGACCTGACAATGCAGTGACCGGCCAGAGACACAGTGACCTGACACTGCAGTGACCGGCCAGAGACACAGTGACCTGACAGGACCTGGCTGCTGCTGCTCAGTCAGATTATTACCTCAGGTTTGCTGGAGACTTCTCACTGAGGCGATGTGGAGATGAGCTGGGGTCACTTGTGTGTGTGAGGATTCTTCCTGGGTAGCAGTGGAGGCAGGCAAGGGGCGTGGCCATAAAACACACATGGGGTTTGGCCTGCAGCAGAGAGGCGGCCCATTGAATTAATCTTCAGCATGTCTGGCCAGGCCGATATGGGCGTGGCCGGTATTGAGGGGGCGTGGCCTCCATGAGCGAGGCAAGTACTGTCTTCAGGGAGGACGTGTGGGCAGCTGAAAGAGGGAACGTGGCTGGAAAGGGGCGTGATCGGCAGACACAGAGACCTGCATGATTGCATCAGAGGGGGGCGTGGCCCGGAGATTCAGTGCACAGCGCGGGAAATGTAAGATCCCGATCGGGACACCGGGGCAGTGTGAGCAATCCGGGACTGTCCCGGTGAATCCGGGACACTTGGGAGGTGAAGTATGAGACCTAAGAGGGGAATTTCACCATCTCCCTCTCCAGCTGGCCCTTCTAGAACCAGAGGCAGAGACGGCAACATCCAGAGATTTTTAACTGACACCTCCGATCCTGCCAAATTTTTCTTATTAGACACCATAGAGAAAAATACAACCATGGAGCAAAATACTCCTGCTTCTGGAGCCTCTGGGACACCCTCGGCCTCTATTACACAGGTCTTGGGGTCTTTTTCTGGATCTGCACTCCAGAATGGCTGATATTCCAACTAAAGCAGACATAGAGGGCTACATTGCTCGCCTTGAAAGTCTATGCAGGGCCGAAATTCAGGGCCTCAGCAACTCTGTCTCACAGGTCACAGAGAGAGTGACTGTCCTTGAAACATCCACATCCAGGACAATGGAGGCGCAGGTAGAACACCAGGAAATCTTAGATCTGCACTCAGAGCAAACGTCTTCCTTATTCAATCCGATGGAAGATTCTGAAAACGGAGACCGTCGTAATAATATTCGCATCTGTGGTCTCCCAGAAGCCACCGGAGCACTGGACCTCACCCTCACTCTGCAGAGTACCTTCAACACCCTGCTAACAGGCAGGCTGATACTGCCTTTATGTTTGACAGAGCTCACAGTGCTTGGAGACCCAGATCTACGGATCCTAATAATCCCAAGGACGTCATATGCCAATTCATCTTATGGTGGACCTGTGTAGGGCAACCTTATGAAGTGGAGAGCGTTGAGGCGATCCTTGAGGCCTTGAGGGAGCGGGATATCCCCTACTCATGGGGTTTCCCCTTTCAGTTACAGGTCCAGAGCCAGCAAGGGAACTTTGTTCTCATAGGCCCACAGGATATGAGAGCTTTCTTGGAGGGACTGGATTTACCTGAGCTGTCTATCCCTGATTGGCCCATGAATTTTTTAACCGCCTCCACACCATGGGGAGGAGAGGTGCAGAGCTGCCCTACCCCAGAGGGGCCCATAGACGAAGTGTTACTAGACCCCACTCTGTGGAGCAATGAGGGTCTCCATTCCCCAGTCGTTCCATGTGGACAACCTAGACCACACTCTGGTTATGTTGACCGGGGATACGCTGTCGCACTGCTATGGCTGGATCCTGATTAGCCACTTGAATATGTTTATGTATCATATTCTCAGATATTGGTATTTGGTCACTGATGATTGAGGCACGGTTCACCTGACCTGTGCTCTTGAAAGTTGCTCTCTTGTAACAGAAATGGGTCTTTTGAAGGGACATGATATGTCAGAGGGGAGTACCAGTGGAGTAATCCTTATAAGCCAGGGGTGGGGAACTTCAGGCCCCAGGGCTGAATGCAGCCCTCAATGACCTTTTTTTGCGGCCCCCGGCAGATTCCTGGGCAACGCAGTGCTCGGACTGGCAAATGCATTTTGCCGACTGTCTGTTCTTTAAATCTAGCTCTCCAGTGATCTCTATGCCCCTGGAAAAGTATTGAGAAGCAACATGATCAAAATCACTCACACCAAAGAGAAGCAGCTCCAGCCACCACAGTAGGGGTGAGTTGATATATTTTACCCAATATAGCGGGGCATTTTCAAGTTGATAATTTTGTACGTCCCCCCCGAAGGATTGTAGAAATTTCCAAATGGCCCTCAGCAGAAAAATGGTTCCCCACCCCTGCTCTAAGCTTTCCGCCATCCCTCACCCCTCCCTCTTTTCCATCTTCATTCTGGAGGCCCCCCCCTCATAACCACGCTTTTTCCCCTTACCACCATCTTATCCGCCATAAATGTGGTGCCTGGATATGGCCCAAGACTGTGAGTTGTTACCTGCATTTCTCACATTATAGCAAATGGAGCTAATTCATGTCTGGTATTAGTCATCTCTATAAGACATGAGTAGTTGTTGAAAATGTTTATATAGGTTTTTCTTGCGTTTATTTTATGTTTCTTGTACATTGCTGTTTCCCGGATGGGGTTCCACAGGGGTCCCTGGAGGGCTCCGTTGAGAGACACACCCCACTTAGGGACTCTTGTAGTCCAAGTGATACTGTATAAGACCCAGGCCCTTTATTTGAAATTTTATACAGTTTGATACCCTCAATCTAGGCTCGCGGTATTAGCCTAAATCCCTTGTTAGGCCTTCTAATTCTCTCTTCATCATTTTCATTCTCCAAGCTCTTACTTGACTATTTCCTTTTTTTTTCTCCCCTATACTGGAATCAATCCCCCTCTTTCCCTATACAGTCTTGTTTTCCCCATCACTCTAGTTCCCTCAATCTCGGGACATCTCTCCCCCTACCGTGGTCTAAAATTTGCATCCCTAAATGTTAGGGGTTTTAACATACCGCAAAAACGCAACCAGATTTTGCCCTGGCATGCATAAGTTGAGAGTCCAGTTTCTCCTATTGCAGGAAACCCATTTTAAAATGAACCATTTTCCTGAGGTCAAAAACTGGTTATTTTCTGCATTGGTATCATGCATCCAAATCCCCTGGCCAGATGGGGTTAGCATTGTATCCAAAATGGCCACTTTACACGCAGCTACAGGTAACAGGTTTTCCACAGGTAATTACTGGCTGCAGTGAAATCATGGAGACATTATTCCATTTGTACACAGCAACAAGATAGAACCATGTCTCCATGATTTCATGCAGCCAGTAAGTTACCTGTGAAAACCTGTTACCTGTAGCTGCGGGTAAAGTTGCCATTAGAACCGTGTTTACACTCTTCAAGATTTAGAGGCTGACGTTCAAGGCAGGATTTTGTTCCCGAAGCTAGCAATTCTTGACCAAATTTATACGATTGCTAATCTCTATCTCCCCAATACAGGACAAGCGATGAGGGGAGTATGATACTTGAAGAGGTTGGGGGCATTCACACAGGGACAGTTGATCATAGGTGGCGATCTTAATCTACTGTTGGATAAGAGACTCAACACATCGGGGGGGAAATCTGCATTAATCATCTAACCCAGAAGTCCCCAACTCCAGGCCTCAAGGCCCACCAACAGTGTATTTTTTTTTAGGATTTCCTTGGCATTTGACAATTGGAATCATCACCTGTGCAGAAGTTTGAATTACCAACTGTCAAATTTCAAATTTCTAATGAAAACCTGGACCGTTGGTGGGCCTTGAGGACTGGAGTTGGGGACCTCTGATCTAACCAACTCGGAGCTCCTAAGCAATCTCTTAACACGTTATAAAGGGCTTTAGAGATATGGCGCATCCTCCATCCGACAGATAAGGTTTAAACATTACCATTTTCAGGGGTGCACTCCTCTTATAGTCGCTTGATTATTTTTTGATTGGTCACCAATTACTTAATTGGAACCTCACGGCTTCTATTGGTCTTGCGACCTGGTCGTGTCAAAAACGCTATCTTCGTGACTCTTAGTCCCCCCAACTATCCACAACGGACTTGTCATTGGCGACTGAAACCCAATCTTCTCTCGGACCAGGACGTAACACGTGTAGTCGAAACAACTATTACAGATTTTTCTATTGACCACTCAGACAACAGTACTCACTTCTGACCCAATGGGGAGGGCCCTAAAGTGTGTCATTAGGGTGTGCTCATTAGGGAAGGGGCGAGACTTAAAGAGAACAAAACTATCCACATTGACTGCCTTCCTTACACAAATTCACTCCCTGGAGCAATTGCACAAACAGAATCTGGAATAGGCTACTCTCCTTGACTTGGGTAAGCCCCAGAGAGGACTTTTAAAAATTCCTTGACCAGACCTACACGAAGTTCAGGGAGCGCTCCCAACTATTTTTTTATGAATAAAAAAGCGGGGGGCCCATTGGCAAAATGCATTCACTCAAGGACTGCGGCCACTTTTATCTCCTCAATTTCTATTGAGGGTAACAAGGTGGTCCCATCACCCTAAACTCATTGCGACTGCTTTTGAGAATATTATGAGACTCTTTATAATAATTAGTGATTCCCTGACAGACCATTATGCCCCTGTGTTTCTAGGCAAAAATTGATAAAATATATAGAGGTCACAGCCTTCCGTCTAGTTGGAGACGGCTACTGATATAGATACCCCCTTCTCAATCGTTGAGGTATCCCAAATCATTAAATCATCTCCACCAAACAAAAGCCCAGGTCCTGACGGCTTTACAGCCAAATTATACCAAACATTTACGAACGCTCTCGCTCCTTTCTTGACCAAGTTCTTCAACGCCATTTTGTTGGAATTGTCCTTTTCAGAGACAAACCTTGAAGGCAACCATCACCAGTGTTACCTAAGCCGGGTAAAAAACCAGAGCTCTGCTCGAGTTACCGAAACCCATTTCTATTATCAATATTGATGTGAAATTGTTGGCTAAGCTTCTTGCGGTTTAGACTGGCCCATCCTCTGACTCGACTGATACGCAATCACCAAGTGGGTTTTGTCCCTCAAAGAGAGGCGAGGGACAAGTCCATCCTATTTTAATCTCTTAAGGTACTGCCACACGCGGCAAAAATTGCTTGGAATTTCACTGGCAATTTGCTGGTTGCAGTGAAAACATGGACACATTGTTACATTTGTACACGGCAACAAAATAGAACAATGTGTCCATGATTTCACTGCAACCAGCAAATTGCCAGTGAAATTCCAAGCAATATTGCAGCGTGTGACGGTACCTTTACATGCAAAAAGAAAAGATTCCAGCTGTGTGTTTGTCAGTCGAAGCAGAGAAGGAATGTGATTTTCTCAGATGGGGCTGGGACCTGGAACATCTCATACACATGCAGCTCCGCTTCGTACATCTCTAAGGCGGCCCCTCACACCCTATCTATATCGGGAGCGATATTGTTAGCGATCACGTGCACGCGCAATTGCTAAAAAATATCGTTCACATCGCTGGTGAATGTTCACACAGACAGACTCACCAGCGATGTGGAGCAGCAAGATCGCTGGTAACTATGGTACACATCGGGTTTACTACGCGCCGCGCGGCGCTTAGTAACCCGACGTTACCATAGATACCATCTCCCAGCATAGGCTCTGCCGCTGGGAGATCGTTCATCGTGGTGTCACACACCACGATGAGGCAGATTGTTCTAGCGCTTATCGCTTGATATGAGCTCCGGCTCACCAATCTGCGATCTAGCGATCAAGCGATTTTACATTGTAAAATCGCTTTGATTGCACGCAGCGACGCACAAACGATATCGCTTAAGCGATCAAAAAGCAGATCGCTTAAACGATATCGTTCGCAATATTGACCGTGTGACGGCCGCCTTAGAGCCACTTTACACACACCAACTTATCTGTCCAACTTCTCACCAACTTGCTGGTTGCAGTGAAATCATGGACACATTGTTCCATTTGTGTGCTGTGTACAATGGAGCAATGTGTCCATGATTTCACTGCAACCAGTAAGTTGGTCAGAAGTTGGACAGATAAGTTGGTGTGTGTAAAGTGGCCACACGCTTCAATGTTATGCACGATATCACTTAAAGCGATCTGCTTTTTGATCGCTCAAGCGATATCGTTTGTGCGTCGCTGCGTGCAATCAAGCGATTTTACACTGTAAAATCGCTTGTTAGATCGCAGATTTGTGAGCCGGAGCTCATATCAAGCTATAATCGCTTGGTCAATCTGCCTCATCGTGGTGTGTGACACCACGATGAACGATCTCCCAGCGGCAGAGCCTATGCTGGGAGATGGTAACTATGGTAAACGTCGGGTTACTAAGCGCTGTGCGGCGCCCTAGCAACCCGATGTGTACCATAGTTACCAGCGATCTCGCTGCTCCACATCGCTGGTGAGTCTGCCTGTGTGACAGCTCACCAGTGATGTGAACGATATCGTTAGCGATCGCGCGTGCATGTGATCGCTAACAATATCGTGCATAACATTGAAGCGTGTGACGGCCGCCTTACACAGATCTGCTCTGTACACCACATATACACACAGCTTCCCTCCATGCAAGTCTTAGGGCCACTTTACACACACCAACTTATCTGTCCAACTTCTGACCAACTTACTGGTTTGCAGTGAAATCATGGACACATTGCTCCATTTTGTGACGTGTACAATGGAGCAATGTGTCCATGATTTCACTGCAACCAGTAAGTTGGCCAGAAGTTGGACAGATAAGTTGGTGTGTGTAAAGTGGCCCTTACACACCAGCTTCGCTCTGTACACCTCGAACGCACACGGATATGCTTCGTATAGTCGGGGGCTCTGTTCCGTGCACGTTGTACACACGGGGCTCATCTCCATACTCACTTGGGTCTGCTCCGTACACACGCGGCTTCACTCCGTACAACCTTGTACACACACAGCTGCTCTCTGTGCACCTCAAACACATGCGGCTCTGCTCCGTACATCTCGTACACTCCATACACATCTTACACATGCCGCTCCGTACACCTCGTACACACACCACTCCGCTCCATACACCTCATACACACACCGCTCTGTTCCGTACACCTCGTACACACACGGCTCCGCTCACTAAACCCCGTACACACGCTGCTTCGCTCCGTACACACACCCGTATCATACATATTGTATACACATAGCTCCACACAGTACACCTCATACACACGCCACTCCGCTCCGTACACCTCGTACACAGGCGGCTCCACTCCATACACCTTGTACACACTCGGCTCCACTCCATACACCTTGTACACACTCGGCTCTGCTCTGTACATCACGTACACATGCGGCCCTGCTCCGTACACCTCGTACACACACGGCTCCGCTCTGTAACCCCCGTACACACACTGCTTCACTCCGTACACGCGTCGTACCCACTTGATTCTGCTCCGTACATCTCATACACACACCGCACTATACACCTCGAACACACACGATTCTGCACCATACACCTCATACACAATCGGCTCTTCTCCATATACTTTGTACAAATGCGGCTCCGCTTCGTACACCATGTACACACATCTCCACTCCATACACCTCGTACACACGCGGCTCCACTCCATACACATCGTACACACACGACTCCGCTCCATACATCTCGTACACATGCGGCTCCGCTCCATACATCTTGTACATACGCGGTTCCCCTCTATACGCCTCGTACATACGTGGCTCAACTCCATAGACATCTATACATATGCTTCTCTGTACACCTCGTACACACACGATTCGGCACCATACACCTCGTACACACTCGGCTCTGCTCCGTACACCTCGTACACACACGGCTCTGCTCCATACACCTCGTACACACACGGCTCTGCTCCATACACCCGTACACACTCGGCTCTGCTCCGTACACCTCTTACACACACGGCTCTGCTCCGTACACACAGCTCTGCTCCGTACACCTCGTACACACTCGGCTCCGCTCCGTACACCTCGTACACATGTGGCCTCCGCTCCGTACACCTTGTACACACGGCTCTGCTCCGTACACCTCGTACACACTCGGCTCCGCTCCGTACAACTCGTACACACATGGCTCTGCTCCGTACACCTCGTACACACACGGCTCTGCTCCGTACACCTCGTACACACTCGGCTCCGCTCCGTACACCTCGTACACACTCGGCTCTGCTCCGTACACCTCGTACACACACGGCTCTGCTCCGTACACCTCGCACACACACGGCTCCGCTCCGTACACCTCGTACACGGCTCCACTCCATACACCTCGTACACACACGACTCTGCTCCGTACACCTCGTACACACTCGGCTCTACTACATCCACACTGTAAATCCCTCCTGACCCCACACATAACCTTCACCTCATCTAGCACCATGACAACCAGAGGAGCTGATCATGTGACCCCTGACTCCTCCCCTCATGTGACATCATCACAGGTCCTGTAAGCACAGAGCAGCCATATATGTGGTGGCGGCTCTGCAGTGGAGGTTTGTGCTGCACATTCCCCATTATTCTCTTTCTTCCTTTCTATTCTCGCTCTTGTCTCCATTTTTTCCTCCTCATATATAGAAATGTGTTTCTCCATGCTTGTGAGGTTTTTTAGTTTTTCCTCCTTGTTTCCTCCCCTGAACCCCCCTGTCCTCCCTCCTCTCACTGACCTCTGACCTCTGTGGTGCAGTGATCCTGAGCTCGAGGCTCTGTATCGGAGCTTTGTGCCAGATTCTCCAGGTACGCTCCATTAAATGGACACTGTCGGGTCATTTTTCAGTATTATACTAATATTACCCCTGAATAGGGCCTGGGCAGACCTTTTAAAGGAAACCTGTCAGGTGGTTCTACCCCCATAACCTATCATATCTGTCCCTGCACCTTTGTAGCTGATCCCAAACCATCCTCGTCTCTTATAAAGGGGCCCTATAATGTTTAAGAAAAATGAGTTATAAACTTACATACATGCTCCATCTGGAAACTGGAGACTGGAAAGGCGAGCTCCGGGCTCCATTCTCCCCTCCTTGTCGGCATTCAGCACGCCCCGCTGGGCATTCTCGGTCCTTGTGCTCATCCTCCTCTTTTTTGTAATTCCCGCCTCCCTTGTTGCTATGATACGCCGGGCCGGAACGTCATATCCAGCCCGGTGTATTGCAGGGCTGTTCACGCGTTCAGCCCAGCTACGGCGCATGCGCAGTGCGCAAAATTGATGCCGAGCCGTACATGTCATATCCGGGCAGGTGCATTCTGAGGGCCACTTTTGAGCAGACAGGTCAAGGATCAGCTAGGAAGGTGTAGGGACAGGTAGTGATAGGGAATGGGGAAAGAACGACCTGACAGGTTCCCTTTTAAAAACATGTAAAATAATTATTCTACCCTACACTCCCTGACAGAAGTTATGTCGCTTATCCATGTTATGTAAATAAAAGCTTATAACCTGACGTTTAAATTCATCCATTGGTTTTATAAATTGCTCATTTGAAAGCTGAAACCCTCCGAAATGTGGTTTAGGTTAAGAAAATAAATTGGCATCAATGCTGAAATATTCATCATTTAATCAACACAGAATGGTCAGATTTTGGCAAGACAAAAGTTTTTGTCGCCCACAGAAAGTAATGTGATCTACAAACAAAAGATTAACTTAAAATACAAATATATTTGCATAACGTTGGTGAATGAAGTTGAGGTGCTGTTAGAGTCATATTTAATATTTTTGTGTGACTTCCATGAGCTTGAAGGACTGCATCCATGCGGTTTCAACAATGAATTCATACAATTTATTCATGAAGTCATCAGGAATAGCAAGGAATGCAGTCTTACATGACTCCCAGAGTTCATCTAGATTCTTTGTTTTGTCTTCCAAGCTTCCTCCACTTTTCTAGCGTCCATCTGTTTAGCAGGCTGTGGGACTTTGCAAATGCCACACGTTTTTTTTTTTGCCTTTTGTTTAGTGTTGGCTTCTGGGCACTGATTCGACCATGGAGGCCATTTCGAGACAGAATCCTACAAACTGTTGTAGTTGACACAGGGACTTGAGTTGACCAGGCCTGTTGGAGCTGCTGCAGTGGAAGAGGGGCTTGCTTTGGATTTTCTAACCAACAGACGTTCCTCCTGAGCAGTTGTCTTGCGGGGTCTGCCGGACCTGGGCTTGTCAAACACATCTCCAGTCTCTTCAAATCTTTTTTTTAATTCTTTGTACTTGACGTGAGACACATTAAAGGTGCCAGCCACCTCTGCAGCGGATCTGGTCTTCAGCCTCTTGATAATCAAGGCTTTGGTCGCAGGGTGGATTTTTGGCATGTTGTCAGAGCTCAAGTTGCAGTTCAAGTGAAGGTCTGGGGTGCTGGGTTTCTTTTTAGACACACCCACTAATTAACCAATCATTACTGAGCACAGGTGAGGATGTAAACTAGGACTGGGTGCATTATATGAGCGGCGACAAAACTTTGTCTTACCATTCTGTGTTCATTAAATGATAAAAATTTCAGCATTGATGCCAATTTTTTTTCTTAACTTAAACCACATTTCGGAGGGTTTTCAGCTTTCAAAAGAGTAATTTATGCAACCAATGGATGAATTTAATGTCAGATTATAAGCTTTTATTTACATAACATGGATAAGCGACATAACTTCTAACGTCAGGGAGTGTATGTAATTTCCTTTTTATAAGCATTTTAACACCCTGCAGGGAGCTGGTGCATTAGTCCTCTCCGTTACTTTCACAGCTGAATAGTCCAGCCGCTGTATGAGTGTTATTTAAATATCCACGCCCATCCAAGCTGGTGTTCTGTCCCTCCCCTCTGTGCTGGGAAGGGGAAGCGGGCTTTCTCCTGCATTGTGTGGTGTCTAGGAGATTTCTATTATATAAAGGTTGTTTTTTCGTGCATACACGTAATGTGTGTATCTGCTGTGCAAATGATCAAATGTTCTTATAAAACACATAGAACTATCTCAGACTGCACACACTACATACATTCCTCAATACACACAATGAATGAAGATCTCAAAACTGCAGCTAAGCACACACCTCCTCCCCCTCCTTTCCACCTGCAATGAGTCACACAACATAACAGATCACAGAAAGGCAGGGCTGTGTAGTGATGCATGAATATATCATTCCTTTGGGAGTGGGCAACAGAGAACTCACTGTGATTGACAGATGGAATGAATCTTTTATTTTTAAGTTTATTCAAGATAGGAGGGAATCATAAATAATAGGAATACATGAATAGAGAGAGATTAGAGACGAAACAGACTTAATATATATAATAATATACAGATAGTTTAGCGCTTGTTAGTTTAGCATAGATATGGTACTGGAAACCAAATCACTGATGGTTTTGTTCAATAGGGGCAGTATAAAGAAAGAAAAGGAGAGGACTTAGGAACCATGGAATGCTGCTATTTACATTTCTATTTTCTAAATGCAAGTTACTCACCAAGCTATGGGAAGCAGGCAGCCCATGTCCATGGTGTGATTACTGTAACTTCAGCTACCGATCTGAGAAGTGGTCTTTGCTAATAATGTACGTATTCCTTCTTTTATGCCTATACAAAACTATACCGACTAGATTCTGAGAGCTATGAAGATTTTATCTAATGTTGACTACTATGGGTTCTATAAGAACCAAGCCATTCCCATCAGTGGAATCACACAACATTTACAGCTCATCCTTAGAACACAGTCCTTGAGTATCTTTTTTTCACTGCACTAATCTGCCTTAGGGAAAAAAAATCCAGCATGCACTATTCCCTTAGTAACTCGGATAAGTACTGTCCATTAAAGTCTATGGTTATGCAAAGAAAAACAAATTGGATTCCAAACAGCTCCAGTATTTAAAGGGAACCTGTCACCCCCTTTGGGCATTTTAAACTGTCCCACCAGCTTACACATAATGTAAATAGGGTTCTTGTAACCCCTCTATGTGCCCAGATGTGCCCCACATACTTCAGAAAATACCTTTAATTGTGTCCAGTGCTGGCCTCCTAAAAAGGTCCCGTGAGGCTGCTAATATGGTTCTGATGGATTATGTCCTCGCCCACAACCCCTGGCTGCAAAACCCGCCCTTCCATTTTTAAAATTCCTACCCCTCCTGAGATTGGCGCTTGAGTGACAGCCGCACTCGCACCGGCGCAGTGGAGCAGTGTCCACGCTCCATTGAACAGTGCCGATGTGTTGCAGACTTCACACATCTCCGAGACATCAGCACGGACTTAGTGCCGACGTCTCGCGAGATTTGTGAAGTCTCGCAAGACATCGGCACTGTGCAATGGAGCGTGGACACCCCTTCCACTGCGCAGTGAAGGCCGGGTTTTGCAGCCTGGAGGGGCGGCGAGGAATAATCCATCAGGACTGAATAGCAGCCTCAACGGGCCATTTAGGAGGCCAGCGCTGGACACAATAAAAGTTACTTTCTGAGGTATGTGGGACACGTCTGGCACATAAGGGGTTACTAGAACCTGATTTACATTATGTGTAAGCTGGTGGGCACAGTTTAAAATGCCCAAAGTGGGTGACAAGTTCCTTAATATATTGTCATTTATCTCTAAAAAAAAAACAGATGTTTAAACCTAGAAAGCTGTAAATGGCCTTGTAAATGTTTAATCCAAAAACAGAGAGAACAACCGCAACCGGTAGCCAGCATTAGCAGTAAGATGAGCGATGTTCGACTCGAATAGTTCGCCAATCTCAAATTCGAGTCGATTTTTTTCGCTATTCGAGTCATTTCGCCGAATTCGAACAATTTGGTTCCAATTCGGCGAATTTCGAACATGTTCGATTTGGTTCGAAAATGCGGCAGTGCGGTCAGAAACCGCATCTGCCGCATTTTCAGCCAAAATAAACATTCCCTAAAAGAAAGAAAGTGTTAAAAAAAAAAAAAATAAATGTTTGCTCACCTGGTCCGCGGTCCACCGAAGCCTCCGGCAAGGTCTGTGGCTTCTAGGACCTGTGGTGACGTCATGTTCTCGCGCGAAACTCCGGTCACCATGACGGAGTTCCGCGAGAACATGACGTCACCAACAGGTCCTGGAAGCACAGGGACCTTGCCGGAAAGCTTAAAATAGATATTTTTATGTTTCGGACCCTTTCTTAAGTAACTTTTACTTAAAGAAAGGGTCCGAATCATAAAAATATCTATTTTAAGCTTTCCGGCAAGGTCCTGTGCTTCCAGGCCTGTGGGTGACGTCCATGTTCTCGCGGAATCCGGTCATGTGACCGGAGTTCCCGCGAGAACTGACGTCACCAACAGGTCCTGTAAGACCACGGGACCATACCGGAGGCTTGGTGGGCCGCGGACAGGTGAGCCATACATTATTTTTTTATTTTTAACACTTTATTTGATTTATTTTCACTTTGTGGAAGTGAACAAGCCCCACAAGCCCGGATTGTTCGTTTTCCCGGGGTGTTCGATGGTGTTTGTCGAGCATTCGACGAACATTCGGTCGAACACTCCGTCGATTCGACGAATCGAATTCGAACACCGGGGTGGTGGGTCATCTAATTAGCAGCTTAAAGTCACTCAGCACAGCCCAAAATCCGGTAACAAGTATGATCCGGAGTGGTGTCAGCACGGCAATATGGGTAAGGAGAGATGCAGAAAGGAGATCCATCAGCACTCGACTCCGTAAAAACAGAAGCGCTATGGCCTGAAAATGTCACAGACTACAGCCGGTTTGCGCACAATTCCGCTTCCATTGGGCTGAATACTCGGGGAGCGCGATGTGGGTGAAGCGGCCCCTTTGCCTGTGACATTTTCATGTCATTGGCACTTTGAACTTTGTCTCTCTCCCTCACTGCCATGAGCTCAAATTTGGAGTACCCATTTTGAAATACCTGAATAAAGTTTTTTTCTTCCGGAGTGGAGTGCCGCCGGATCTCCCTTCTGCTTGTAAATGTTTAATAGCTGCTGCTGCTGTAAAACACGGATTGCAGAGGGAAATGACAATTCTGAAAAAACCCTAGTTTTCTGGGTCAAATTTTAATGATTTTTTTTGTGATCCCGGCATTGGAGGCAGCTACATCACAAGAAGGGAAGGGATTCCAGAAAAAAAGCGGAAATGCTTTCCCTCCACTGAATGATTATGACAGGACTCCGGGCATAACCCAAGCTCCGCACCAGAAAAACCGATTTCCCAATTCATCCTTTGCGTTATTCATTAAGTGGATTCTCTTTTTTGTGCCTTGCCGGATTAATTTAAGTATTTTGCGCCAATTTCTTCAACATGAATTTTGTGAAAAATGAAAATGCTCTTAGGGCAGAAAGTCTCACATTATGGTAAGCGGCACAAAATCTGTACCAAAAAATCTACCCTATAGAAAATAGCGCAGTGATGAACTGGAGGACATTGGCGACAAAATTAGCATTTATTTTTAAATGTATATAAAAGATACGGTTAATGAATCGGCTAAAAACATCTGGAAACTCCAAACCACAGCCGCAATGGTGAGACAAGAATGAAAACAATATGTATAATTATACTCATGTACCATGAATATTAGCATCATCTCTGTGGCCAGTAAATAAATATAAAGTTCCAGTAATTATATTTTTACACCAAGATTCCTTAAATGTTACGATTCATCTTCTTCCTGTTCAATCTCTACAATTACAGATCCCTAAAAAAAAAACAACACAGGTGAACAGTTAACAATAACCATACATGTTAGCATCATTTCTCTGGCCAGTGATTACATTAAAAGGTCAGTAGACTTAATTTTTTACGCAGGTTTATATTCCTCCCATTCAGGTCTCTACAATATCGGATCCTCTCACATCTTCTATACAAGAGAATTCTCCTGATTGACCATCAAGGATGGATCTGGACAGGGACAAAAGGCGGAGAGGATCTTCCACCTCACCCTAGAGATCCTCTTCCTTGTTACTGGAGAGGTGAGAGATTGTGATGACAATGTCACATGACATCATTCTTATCTATGGACAGAATAACAGATGACAGAACTGGAAGGTGAGGACTCTGGAAATGTCTGGAGACTGGAGATTTATTAATGTGTCTCTCCATAACCAGGATTACACAGTAGTGAAGAGCTCTAGTGATCTGTGCTGTCAGGACCCTGTGTCTGAGGGAAGAGCCCTGACCCAATCACGGGCCTCCACCTCACCCCCCTGATACATGAGACATCAATGACCAGAAGATCCTACAACTCACCTACAAGATGATTGAGCTGCGACTGGAGAGGTGACACTGCTGGGAATGCTGCTTGCTGCTGGGACATTATACAGTAACGCTATGAAGGGGTCGGGGAAAGATGACAATGGTATATTGTATGTGTCAGGTTCCTATAAGGTGTCAGGACGTCACCGTCTATTTCTCCATGGAGGAGTGGGAGTATTTAGAAGGACAAAAAAGACTGTACAAGGGCATAGTCATGATGGAGGTTCCCCCGGCCGCCCCTCACATCACCAGGTAATAGACAGGACTAAATACACACGGCCTATAATGATCTGTATGTAAAGAATGAATTCAGTCCTGTATGTGTCTCCTCCAGGTCTATCCAGTAAGAGGACAACACCAGAGAGATGTCCCCGTCCTCTTCTCCACAGGACTGTAAACAAGAAGATCCCGATGTTCCTCCGGATCATCAGGTAGATGGAGAGAAGGTGTGATGAAAATCTCCCCTATGATGTGTAGAAAGGCTGTGAAGGTCTTGTGCTCAGTCTTGTTTTATCCTCCAGTATTCTATGTTTTATACTTGTGTAATGGAAGAATGGTGGAGATGGCAGATTACAGCTGATCATAGATGGGACTTCTCCATCTGTTTTGTGACTTTTACAATCTTTGTTTCAGGGTGAAGAAACTGCCCCAATTATTTTTTTTTTTTATACTACAGAGACATATGTGAGGGGGGTGAATGATGATCTTTCCCCATATTAATACTACAGAGACATATGTGAGGGGTGATGATGCTCTGACCCATATTAATACTACAGAGACATATGTGAGGGGTGATGATGCTCTGACCCATATTAATACTACAGAGACATATGTGAGGGGTGATGATGCTCTGACCCATATTAATACTACAGAGACATATGTGAGAGTCGATGATTGGTGTAAAGAGGAGATTCCTACAGATAACCTCCCAGGTGAGTCGTTTCCTCTATAGTTACCTATTCACCGGTTGGTACAATTACATGCTCCACTTTGTAGCTTCTATTGAGTCTGTTCTCTGTTCTGCTTCACAAGCTTTGCACTTCTCAGTCTAAAGGTACCTTTACACGTGCCAATTTTGCAAGCAATTTCACTGGCAATTTGCTTGTTGCAGTGAAATCATGGAGACATTGTTCCATATGTACACGGCAACAAAACAGAACAATGTATCCATGATTTCACTGCAACCATCAAATTGCCAGTGAAATTGCTTGCAAAATTGCCGTGTGTGACGGTACCTTTAAGTAATTGGTGCAGGTGTCAGGACCTGGACATCCACTGATCTGCAGGCAATTAAAGAGGATCTTCATAATATTTTTTACTTTAAACTGTATATAAAACTAAAAAGGGACTCGCCAACAGGAAGGCAGAATCAGAGGGGGAGGGAAACAAAATCTCAAAGTGAATGTCAGACATTTTTGTCTTGCTCTTGCTGAGAACTCTTCCTCCTCTTCCTCCTCTTCCTCCTCGCTGCCTCCTGTGATTCCAGAGCTGGAGAGGAGGAGATCTGCAGTGTGGAGCCTGGAGCAGTGAAGATCATGGTGTGAGCAGCATTGTCACATACAGCGCTCTGGACCTACTGCAAGGATCGGGGCCGACCATCAACACCATCAATCTCCTTATTCTCCGATACCTGTAGCAGGTCCAGAGCAATATATGGGACAAACTCTGCTCCCACAATGATCTTTAATGTTTTGGCAGCAAGTTCTTGTGTGACTTTAAATATTCTTTTCTCTAGTGTAAAGTAATTTTCTTGCCTTCAAGCAGCAGAACAAAATACTCTTAGTTAAGATTCTTGAGCATAAAGTCTAAATTCACACACATAGCTCTTCTTCAACTTCACAGACTGTCCTACAAGCACTGAAGAATACTAGTTTAATAATACCAAAATCATCCACCGAAGGTCACGCAAAGAGGTCAAAGTATGATGCAAGAAATTGTCCGTTATCGGTTAACCTCTCTTGCCATGCTTTGTCACTGCTTTGTGGAACTGCAATTTTATTGGTGGAATAAAGCCTGGTTTCTTGGTGACGAGTGCCACATGGTCCTTCTTTTGATAAAATTACTCAAGGAAAAGCCTACAGAGTGAGTGTTTTTAAAAATACAGAATAAACCCTGGCACATGTAGAAGAGAGAGGACAGGGTGGGGCCTGGCTGGCATGGAGTGAGGAAGCTGTTCCTCGGAACTCCGCACACCACACCGACATATTACTGCTCAGTGCGAATTCCACAGCCTGGAGATGCCATCAAAGAAGCGTCCTCAGTCGGGGAGCCCTCCGGATGCCTCTGATGCTGGCTCCAGGCCGGCGGGATCTATCATCTGCTTCCTGTCAGCGGCCGCACCGTCTGCTCGTGGGGAGATGGAGGACAACATTGCGCCTAAACAGCAGCACTCCTCCCTCCGTGCAGCTTCCTTGGAGAGAAGAGAAGGAGAAGATGTCACAGAGCGGTGTCCAGCTACAAGCTCTCCTGCGGAGGTATGTTCCCGGCATCCGCTGCATCTCAGGGACCACGGGGGTCAGTCTGCTCGGGGGCCCAGCACAGCAGCTCCTGGACAAGCTGACATGACACAGGAAGATGGACATGAGTGAGGATGTGGTCCCCTCCACACACCATCAGAGGGAGGACCCCCAGGCAGATAATGTTATGGCCACAATGAGGGGAGAAGCAGTCCCACGTTCTCAGATGCCTACCCCTGATATGACATAAAAATAAAGAGCAGCACAGCTGACGTTACCTTTGGGTGCAGGGCCCACCACAATAGTC
Source organism: Allobates femoralis (assembly GCA_033576535.1). NCBI lineage: Eukaryota > Metazoa > Chordata > Amphibia > Anura > Aromobatidae > Allobates > Allobates femoralis. The sequence goes on from JARQOC010000006.1 coordinate 483,821,460, forward strand.
CTTTCTCCTACCTGGTTCAATATTGCAAAAAATATAGGCAGCACTCCCACTTGTTTTAGATAGATAAGACCTTTATTGGTCACAGTTCACAGGCGACGTTTCAATCCACAATGGATTTTTTTCAAGCAAAGATGGGTGTTGTTACAAGGTTTAAATAGTGCATAAATTACAAAGATATTTACATATCATTAAAAGGAAAGTGCCTTTTTACAGTGCTTTTTGTGCATATATAGTGTTACATCAGTGTAGTATATTATACATGATTTCCTTCCATCAGATCAGTCATCAAAAAGTGCTTTACAGTGCATATTATTTTCAATACATTGTTAATTATAGTATAATTGGTGCTCAGCTGAACTCATAATTAATGTGTTTGGCTCACCCTTCTATATGTATCGCCATTATCCACCTGTCGCCTTCCCATAACATGTAGCGACCCCGCAGCGCTAATGCGCATGCCCGGGATCTCCTATCATCGCGGGAACGGCCATTACACCCATCGCACTTGCGCTGTAGTTTCCTTAGTATTCGTATACCCACTGCGCGTGCGCAGCGTTTCTGGGGCGTCATAGCTCATTCTATGGAGATGGGAATATTCTTATTTTTAGTTAAGGCCGTATCCATATAGACGGCCTTAACTAAAAATAAGAATATTCCCATTATTGTAGACTGGGTAGAAGCCTAGAGGCATAAAAGATATGGCTGAGTAATTCGAACTAGTTATGTGTGATAATTTAGTAAATAGAGGTAAAGAGATTCGCCCAGGCTCCATAGAATGAGCTATGACGCTCCAGAAACGCTGCGCACGCGTAGTGGGTATACGAATACTAAGGAAACTACAGCGCAAGTGCGATGGGTGTAATGGCCGTTCCTGCGATGATAGGAGATCCCGGGCATGTGCATTAGCGTTGCGGGGTCACTACATGTTATGGGAAGGCGACAGGTGGATAATGGCGATACATATAGAAGAGTGAGCCAAACACATTAATTATGAGTTCAGCTGAGCACCAATTATACTGTAATTAACAATGTATTGTAAATAATATGCACTGTAAAGCACTTTTTGATGATTGATCTCATGGAAGGAAATCATGTATAATATACTACACTGATGTAACACTATATATGCACAAAAAGCACTGTAAAAAGGCACTTTCCTTTTAATGATATGTAAATATCTTTGTAATTTATGCACTATTTAAACCTTGTAACAACACCCATCTTTGCTTGAAAAAAATCCATTGTGGATTGAAACGTCGCCTGTGAACTGTGACCAATAAAGGTCTTATCTATCTAAAACAAGTGGGAGTGCTGCCTATATTTTTTGCAATATTATACCCCTGATATGAGAGATGGAGACTTCCAGGCACTAAAGGAGCTTATCATGGTGCTCCCAACGAAAGCAGATCTGGACCTTGTTATTTCTAAGCTAGAGCACACCCATAATCTACGCATGGCCTCAGTACGGGAAGACCTGTCTGTAGTGGAAAATAGAGTTACAGCTACGGAGGTGGCTCAGGCATCCCTGGAGCAACAAGTCGCAGCCCTTGAGGAGAGGCTGGTGGCAACTAATGCCTCTATGGGGGGACCTGTCCCTGCTCCTGGATGACCAGGAGAACAGGGACAGACAAAACAAAATCAGGTTAAAGGAGTCACCTGAGGAGTGGCCCCCTGACATGTTACAATCAAATGTCCTAGCGATATTCAAAAAAGTTTTGGAGCGCCCAGCCGACTCTTCTTGCCGGTTTGATAGAGTGCACAGAGTATTTCGCTCTGGCGTGAGATCCCAGGGACGTCCACTATTTTTCTGACAAAGACTCTATTATACAGAAGGCCTGGTCACATGGCCCTGTAGATATGAAGGGGGCCAGGATATGGCTCTTTCCAGATACATCGAGTCGTATGCTGCCTATGAGGAGAGCTCTTTATCCTTTATTGGTCAAAATTAAGGAGGTCGGGGCGACCTATCACTGGGAACACCCGTTCCACGTGATCATCTGAAAGGATTCCGCCATCTTCTTCCTCAAGAGGCACTCTGAACAACCCGGTATATTTCAGTTCCTGGAAACGGACTCAATAGAGGTACCGGACTGGCTCGCCATCCAGACTGGAGAGTACCGGCCTTTCCTACCTGGTGGGATCCGTCGCCTTTCCAGGTCGGACCCGGGGCCCCCGGGTCATTGGCGAAGCCCGAGGTGGGGGCCTCTAGTTGGTGAAAGTGGGGACCCCTTGCCTCCATGAGAGTATGGAGTCCCTGGGATGTGTCTAACGGGCTGGGTGATAGGGCCCGAGTATTTTCTTCTTTCTTGCCTGCTTATTCATATTTTAATCTCATGGGTACTAGTTTTTGTAGGCCCTGCTGGCTTCTATTGGCTAATTCTCTGCTTTAAAGTTAGTAGTGCAGTTAACTGGGGTATTTATGATCTTTCCTCTTCTTCACTCAACCCCACAACAAACCTATCCATCAAAGTTGACGGCTGCTCACTCTCCCCAGTCCCGAATTCCCGCTGCTTCGGGGTAACCATCGACTCTGCTCTCTCCATCAAGCCACACATCCAAGCCCTATCCATCTCCTTCCAACTCAAATTCAAACATATTTCCTGGATCCATATATTTCTTAACCAAGAATCTGCAATAACACTAGTGCATGTCCTCATTGTTTCCCACATGGACTACTGCAACCTCCTGATCTGTATCATCCCTTCAAACACTTTTGCACCCATACATTCTATTCTAAACTCTACTTCCCGACTAATCCACTTGTCCGCCCTGCTATTCAGTGCCCGAAGACTACAGTTAAAAACCTTAACCATAACCTACAAAGCCATCTGCAACTTGTCTCCTTCATACATATTAGACATGGTCTCGGTACTTAACCTCCAATTTTCACAAAATCTGCTTCTCTCCTGCCCTCTTTTCTCCTCTTCCCACAACTGCATACAATATTTTTTCCTGTGCATCTCACATACTTATTAATTCTCTGCCCCAATATATCAGATTCTCATCTACTTTGGAAACCATCAAATTGACCTGAACCTGAAGACCCACCTCTTACGACAAGCCTACAACCTGTAGTAGCCCTCAATCCTATATACTGTCTCAAAATCTGCTCCACAGTATATCTGTGCTGAACCCCATAACTTTATTCTAGAACTGCTGGAGTGGAAAAACATCTTGTATCTAACATCCCTCATCTACAATATCCTCACCCATCCCTTGTAGACTATGAGACCTCGTGGGCAGGGTCCTGTCTCTTGTCTGTGCCTTGTATTGTTCATGATTCTTGTACTTGTCTCTATTGTGTATACCCCTTTTCACATGTAAAGTATCGTGGGCTGAATAGCACTATAATAATAATATATAGTAATAGTTGTTAGAGGGGGTGTTTTAACCCTAATTTAGATGCTGAAGTCGCAATTAACAGCAACATCTGCAAAACTGTTTCAGGACAATGTTACCGGGTATCAGCTGTCATGGATTTTTAACCACTGGGGGGTGCTAGACACTTCATCCTCAGCACTATGAAATAGTGGCGCCTAGGATTAAAGCCCTATAATGTTCATTGTGAAAAGGCATGTCAGCAGACTTAAGAGGGTTAATATCACAATCTGTAACCCTTGCATTGATTTCTGTAGTTTGTACCCTTTCTTTGTCACCTATAAAAATGAATTTCAATACAATTTGTTTTTAAAGGCAGCATTTCTAAATAAAAATATTTTTTTCTTGTCAGATGACTGTTCGTCAGAGGGATATCTCCCATTTACTTATGTTGAAACAGCTGATTATGGTATCACGCCATATATATATGAAGATCATGACATAACTCCAGATATACAGCCCGTCCTTCACAGCAAATATCTATCAGCTGTTCGCAATCAACAGGTCCTATCTACTGAATCATTACAGACTGTTAAGCAAAATGAAAATAACAAAATGAATGCTGAAGATCAAAAAGCTCATACAGAGAAGAAACCATTTTTATGTTCAGAATGTGGGAAATGTTTTAATAGGAAAGGATATCTTACTCTTCATCAGAGAGTTCACACAGGGGAGAAGCCATTTTCATGTTCAGACTGTGGGAAATGTTTTAGCAAGAAAGAAAATCTTACTAGACATCTGAGAACTCACACAGGGGAGAAGCCATTTTCATGTACAGAATGTGGGAAATGTTTTAGCAAGAAAGTAAAGCTTACTGCACATCAGAGAGTTCACACAGGGGAGAAGCCATTTTCATGTTCAGAATGTGGGAAATGTTTTAGCAAGAAAGAAAAGCTTACTGCCCATCTGAGAATTCACACAGGGGTGAAGCCATTTTCATGTTCATTATGTGGGAAATGTTTTAGCAAGAAAGAAAAGCTTACTGCACATCAGAGAACTCACACAGGGGAGAAGCCATTTTCATGTTCAGAATGTGGGAAATGTTTTACCATGAAAGAAAAGCTTACTGCACATCAGAGAATTCACACAGGGGAGAAACCATTTTCATGTTCAGAGTGTGAGAAATGTTTTATCATGAAATCAAGTCTTACTGTACATCAGAGAACTCACACAGGGGAGAGGCCATTTTCATGTTCAGAATGTGGGAAATGTTTTACTAACAAAGGAGATCTTGTTACACATAAAAGCACTCACAAAGGGGATAAACCATTTTTATGTTCAGAGTGTGGGAAATCTTATAATATTAAATCACAACTTGTTAAACATCAGATAATCCACACAGGGGAGAAACCATTTTCATGTCCAGAATGTGGGAAAAATTTTAACCAAAAATCTAATCTTACTACACATAAGAAAATTCACATAGGGGAGAAGCCATTTTCATGTTCAGAATGTGGGAAATGTTTTACCCATAAATCACATCTTAATTCACATCTGAGAATCCACACAGTTAAAAATCCAATCCATTTTAATGTCCAGAATGTGGGGATTGTTGTTCCTGTGAATCAGCTCATGTTATGAATCAAAGAATACACACAGAGATGTAATGCCATTTTCACACTGAGAATAGGAATATTTTAATAAATAAATTACATTTTCTTAAACGTCAGGAAAACAAAGATATAGTAGACCCATTATTGACGTTCTTTGGGTAGATGTGATGTTTTCATCGCCTTATACTGCATTTTATTGTAAAGTTGCGGTGACCAAAAAATAACGTAATTTTGGCAGTTTTATTTTTTACTTCCAGTTTATTGTTCGGAGCAATTGACTTTAAAATTTTGATCGGGCATTTCTGAATGTGGCAATACCAAAAATATGCTTTATTTATTTATACACACACACTATATACAGTGCCTACAAGTAGTCTTCAACCCCCTGCAGATTTAGGTGGTTTGATAAGATGCCAATAAGTTAGAGCCTTCAAACTGCAAACGAGAGTAGGATTTATTAACAGAAGCATAAATCTTACAAACCAAAAAGTTATGTTGCTCAGTTGAATTTTTATAAATTTTAAACATAAAAGTGTGGGTCAATTATTATTCAACCCCTAGGTTTAATATTTTGTGGAATAACCCTTGTTTGCAATTACAGCTAATAATCGTCTTTTATAAGGCCTGATCAGGCCGGCACAGGTCTCTGGAGTTATCTTGGCCCACTCCTCCATGCAGATCTTCTCTAAGTTATCTAGGTTCTTTGGGTGTCTCATGTGGACTTTAATCTTGAGCTCCTTCCACAAGTTATCAATTGGGTTAAGGTCAGGAGACTGACTAGGCCACTCCATCACCTTGATTTTTTCCCTCTTGAACCAGGCCTTGGTTTTCTTGGCTGTGTGCTTTGGGTCGTTGTCTTGTTGGAAGATGAAATTACGACCCATCTTAAGATCCTTGATGGAGGAGCGGAGGTTCTTGGCCAAAATCTCCAGGTAGGCCGTGCTATCCATCTTCCCATGGATGCGGACCAGATGGCCAGGCCCCTTGGCTGAGAAACAGCCCCACAGCATGATGCTGCCACCACCATGATTGACTGTAGGGATGGTATTCTTGGGGTCGTATGCAGTGCCATCCAGTCTCCAAACGTCACGTGTGTGGTTGGCACCAAAGATCTCGATCTTGGTCTCATCAGACCATGGAACCTTGAACCAGTCTGTCTCAGAGTCCTCTAAGTGATCATGAGCAAACTGTAGACGAGCTTTGACATGACGCTTTGAAAGTAAAGGAACCTTACGGGCTCGTCTGGAACGGAGACCATTGCGGTGGAGTACGTTACTTATGGTATTGACTGAAACCAATGTCCCCACTGCCATGAGATCTTCCCGGAGCTCCTTCCTTGTTGTCCTTGGGTTAGCCTTGACTCTTCAGACAAGCCTGGCCTCGGCACGGGAGGAAACTTTCAAAGGCTGTCCAGGCCGTGGAAGGCTAACAATAGTTCCATAAGCCTTCCACTTCCGGATGATGCTCCCAACAGTGGAGACAGGTAGGCCCAACTCCTTGGAAAGGGTTTTGTACCCCTTGCCAGCCTTGTGACCCTCCACGATCTTGTCTCTGATGGCCTTGGAATGCTCCTTTGTCTTTCCCATGTTGACCATGTATGAGTGCTGTTCACAAGTTTGGGGAGGGTCTTAAATAGTCAGAAAAGGCTGGCAAAAGAGATAATTAATCCACACATGTGAAGCTCATTGTTATTTGTGCCTGAACTACTTCTTAATACTTTAGGGGGACCAAACAGAATGCTGGTAGTTTGAGGGGTTGAATAATAAATGACCCTCTGAATTAACTTTTAACGCTTTAAAAAAAATAATAAATTTTTGTGGCACTGCATTTCCCACTTCCAGGCTGATCTACAGTCCAAATGTCACAATGCCAAGTTAATTCCGCATGTGTCAACCAGCTAAATCTGCAGGGGGTTGAAGACTACTTGTAGGCACTGTATATTTATATATATATATATATACACACACACACACACACACACACACACACAGTGCCTTTTGAAAGTATTTGGCCCCCTTGAACATTTCAATCTTTTGCCACGTTTCAGGCTCAACTGGATGGTCTCACAGACCTCCCTTGATGAGTTCGCTGAGGCAAATAGGGGCGACTGCGACCCCCTCCACCACAAGGAGGTGAAAAGGGATTCTGCGGGCAGTCAGTAAGAGTAAGATCTTGAAGTCCCAGCCCTGCATTGAAAGCTGGTAAATCCTTGGGATCACGGAGGATGAAGATCTGCTGGTTTCGCACCTGGAGCTGGAAAGGGAAGCTCCAAGAGTGGGAGATATCCCTCTCCTTCAGAGCATCCAGAACCGGAAGGAGCGTACGTCACTTGGCCAGTGTCACTCTAGATAGATCCGCCATGAAATGTATTTCAGCCCCGTCAAAGTCAAGGGGACCCTTAAGACGAGCTTGCTTCATGATCTCATCTTTAAGGTGGTATTGGTGTAGGCGACAGATGACGTCTCGTGGGTTATTAACGTCAGATGACTTAGGACGGAGAGCACGATGACCTCTGTCAAACATTATGACAGTGTCTGATGGTCTATCAAGTAAGGTATTGAAGAGACCTTGAAGTGTTGGAGTTAAGTCCAAGGGTCCCGTAGCCTCCGGCAACCCATCAAATTAAACAAAAGGGAATGCTTGGAATACTGGTCAACGGTCTCCTGAAGATCCTTTTGTGTCTCTAATTGCGAGGTGCTGGAAGCCTCAAGGAGGGTCACCCGCTCTGCAACCTGCACCACAGAGGAACTGAGCCCTTGTATTTCGGCCCTACATAAAGTTTCAAGGCGCGATATATAGCCTTCCATGTCAGCCTTGGTCTGCAAGTCCTTTATCTCCTCCAACATCATACCCAGCGACCGTGTGATGGACAGTGCAGTCTGGTCAGATGGTGTGGTAGGGAGTTGTGGAGCCAGGGCTTCCGAGGCAGTGGCAGTTGAACGGGTATTTGGTGCGGGGTCATTAGGTAGTATAGCCGGGGCCCCATGTCCCTGAGCCTGAGAAGGTACAGCACTCGTAGTTGCAGTCATAGACCTCTGGATGCTCTGCTCCCTTCCCCCCATTGCTCCCTATCTCACAGGGGATGGAGATTGTTTCCTAAATTTAGGCCTCATAGTGAGAACCAGACTAATGTGGGCAACTGCTATAGGGTGTCTCTTTATACAGTGCAGCGGTTATAGTAATAGTATATCAGCTGTGCTAATATTTGCCAATAATGTCTATTCTAGCCAGTCTCCTAGGTCAGAGACATAAAAGCCGCAAATTTTCACCATGATAATGTAGGATCAGAGTCTCAGAACTTAGCTAGTCCTTCTAAAGGACTGCTAAAGCTGCGGTTCAGGAGATCACCGTGTCAGGATCCAGCGCTTGTGGTGAGTCAGTCAGTATACCTCAGCTTCCCTGCAGCACTGCTCTGAGTGCTGCAATCTGTCTCCAATGTGGGGCCGGACGGACCAGAGCCAGAAGAGATCCAGCTTGACTTGTAAGGGGTCCAGCCACAGAAGATCCTGCTCCCAGCACTGTAGCGACGGGAATCAAAACCTGTGGAGCCCGGAGCTTGTGGGGTATGGAGGAGAAGGAACCTCTCACCACAGCTATCGTAATGCAGGCCGCGCTGCTTTCAACATCGGGGCCGCGGATCTCAGTACAGCCCTGTGCAGCATCAGGGAAAAGTTGTGGAGGTGCACAGGCGTTCAGGGGCTCCAGCCCCAGTGCCTTAGCCTGAAAATGGCTATAAATAGTCTGCAGCCGAACGAGAAATCCCCCGGGGTCCTCAGAACTCTAAGGGTCCTGTTACACATAGCGATCCCGACAACGATCCGACCTGGCCGGGATCGCTGGTGCGTCTCTACATGGTTACTAGTGAGATGTCAAACACTCAGATCTCACCACAACAATACGGCAGTCGTTGGGACCCTGTCACTTTTGGGCATAGTATTGAGATCGTTGGTCGTTGTCCCTGTCAAACAGTGTTGCATGCTGCCAAGTGGGAGCGCAATGACCAAAAAATGGTCCAGTAACGATCAGCGATCGCACAGCGGGGGCCTGATCGCTGCTACGTGTCACACTTAGCGAGATCGCTGGCACGTCACAAAACCTGTGATGTTGCAGCGATATTGCTAGCGATATCGTTGTGTGAGTCCCATGCTGAGAAGAACAAAGACAAAATCCCTCACTAGATGTTGACCTGACCTGATTACATTATAGAGTCCAGGAACACAGGCCGGGGGAAGGGACACACTGTGTACGGACTAATGACCTCTACTGGTCGCTTGTCAAGTACATATAGTCATGGTGGAACTTGCACTAGGCTTCCTGCACCCACAAATTGGCATCGTAGTTCTCCCACACCATTGCTGATGAGAAGATCTGCAGGTAGGCCGCCAATCACCCCAACCACTCATCGCCTGACCCTAAAGCCAAAGTTTGGATCCACAGTGGCTTTGGGAATAGTTCTCCATTTGCCACCAGCCAGTTCAATGACAATCCCAGGTCATTTATGGATCACCTCAGGCCGAACCACTCTGGGATCAGCGAGCATGAGGAAAGTCCCAGAGTCACAAAACCCAATAAGTCTTTGTCCATCCAGCACGACCTCCTGTAAGTGCTTAGCTTGATGAGCAGAAGTCGTCGTACCTGCAGGCCGCACCCCATAAACTCCTAGTGGAGCAACATGGATGGCTGAGTCACTAGGCCAGTCCTCACGTAGTGGTGACACCTCTTACTCTATGGCACTTGGCTGTACATAATTAATAATCCAGTCTGTGAAGAAATCAGGTGGCACTCACCAAGTTGTAGTTGCTGTGCAAAAACTTATTCTGCTGTTGCAGGAATTTTCGGTTACATTATCACATCGTCCATCCAATATCGGGCCGTTGGAGAGCACGCTCATTTCTCCCCCGATATCGTTTTGGCATCGTTCTTGCATCGAATTGTACAATCACACCGCACAACGCACGAACGATATCGGCGCCAACGCACGATCCACGTGACTTTTTATCGAAGATGGACGACGATATCGGGACGTGTAAAGCGGCCATCAGAATTGTGCTGTAGTATAAGGTGGGCTAGTGAGAAGGATGACGGTGCACCGCCTGGTTAGGATAATGTGGGTGCAGCAGCACAGAAGCTAAGAAACTGGAGAAGGGGAGAAGAGCTTCTGTATATATTCGCGCACAACCGTATTGCTGGTGAAAAACAAAAATGTATTACATAAGTGAAAAACAGAAAACTTTGACAAAGTTTAAAAACATATGCTGTACACCACACTAATCATGCACAGGGTAACCAGGGCCTGGGTAGCAGAAAAAGGCACAGGAATATATAAGTAAATATAGTTCAATGAGCATAGAATTAACCATACAAAGCATTGAGATCAATACAAATACATGATCAACGATACAGGCCTGCGATGAAAGAAATACAAGAGAAGTTTTCACTTATTTTTATGTAATTTGGTGTGCTGATTATGAAAATGACCTCCATTTTTTCTCTCCATCACGTATAAATATACAGAGATCCCCCCCCCTGCTGGCACACGGCCCCCCCTATCGGTATAGAGGCCTCCCTGCTGGCACACGGCCCCCCCATCGGTATACAGAGCCCCCCTGCTGGCACACGGCACCCCCATCGCTATACAGAGGCCCCCCTGCTGGCACATCGCCCCCCCCCCCTTCGGTATACAGAGGCCCCCTGCCTCCGCATTGATCTCACCCTCCGATGTCCGCAGGCACCTGGGGTCCTCAGTCCACTTGTGGCGCCCTTGCGACCAGGAGGCCACATAGGGAACTGCAGCCAGGTAAGAAAGGAAGACAGTTTACACAAACACCCTCACAGACATCCCACACACCACTAGGAGGCAGCACCCAACCCGGAGCCCGGGACTCTAGGCGGGCAAGGGGTGGTGGGTTTAGAAGACAGTGGGTGGGATAGAATGTAGGTTAGGTGACAGACGGTAGAAATAGAGGAAGGAGAGTAGGAAGGGGTCAGTAGGCCGGAGTAGGCTGAGCAGCACAGACCAGAAGTAGACTAGCAGTGGGCTGGGAAGCCAAAACCGAGCTGAAAAGACCAGAGTAGGACACAGTGAGCCGAGCAGAAAGAAGGAAGCACACGTTCTGGAGTAGTGGGGATGCAGAATCCGAAGTGCCAGTGAAACCACGGAGAGAAAGCACAGCAATAGCCAGCACCTCAGGAGTGTGAGGACAGAGAGGACCAGCAGCACTGGGTCCTAGGAACACGGCAGCACTGACCAACTCCCGGCGGAGTAGCCTTCCATATTGAAACCAGAGTCACACGGGTCAGGAGGGAGCCTGCTAGTGTCTTGCGTGAAAGGACTGTTGGAGGCTAGGCTAGGCTGAAGGAGACCGAAGATTTACCCGGTTTCCCCAGATTCACCGATGGGGAGCTCCAACTCCAGGTTGGAGTTCCCACCCAAAGGACAGGCAGCTCAGTGGCGACCACGAGGACCCACAGGGGTCCGAGCTACCACTACACTGTCCGGAGACACAGAGAGAGAGAGAGAATAAAGCCTGGAAAGGACGATAAAGAGAGTGAGGGGTCACAAAGCAACAACCTGGCTGCAGGGAGTAGAAAGGAACCCGGAGGGGAAAGTCTGTAAACCGTTTAAGAACTGAACTGTAACTGAACTCCTGTACTGAAATAACTGCACAGTAAACCCGGTGAACCCTGCTTTTGACTCCCTTGTATGATTATCTGCAAACAGAACTTTATAATCACTTTGCTCCCTTGCCCGTAAATGATTCCTTCCAGCAGGATAGCAGAGAGTTCCCACCTGGAGAGCCACAGCCTCTCAGCTCCGGGCACTGGCTGAAAGAAGGCTGCAGCAGCAGGAAAGTAAGTGAACTGCACTTAACACAACCAAACATCATAGACTTTAACCATCACTGCCCCGGGGAAGCCAGCTCTACCCGCGGAGAGCTATTCCATCTACGGCTGCCTAACATCGTCCCCGGAGGTTCTGCAGCTGCGGTGGTCCCATTACTGACCACACACCTTTGGTAGCGTCACAACAGACATTTATCCCTTGTACATATTCCCCTTTTACTTGTGTGGGCCCGGGACACGGTCCGGACCAGGACCTCCGTGACATCCCCCCAGCAGCGACCCGGTCCGGCACCGAGTATCCCGTCCCAGTGGGCTCAACGCATTCTCCTCGCTGTATACCAGCGGGTTCTACATGTGACCGCCGGGTGCAGTGATGACGTCATCCCTGTTGCGCCACTCTCAGCAAACCCGGCATACAGCGAGGAGAGTGGACGGAGGACCCCGGGTGCCTGCGGACATCGGAGGGTGAGATCAATTCGGAGGCAGGGGGGCTTCTGTATACCGAAGGGGGGGCCGTGTGCCAGCAGGGGGGCCTCTGTATACCAATGAGGGGGGGCATGTGCCGGCAGGGGGGCCTCTGTATACCGATGGGGGGGCCGTGTGCCAGCAGGGGGGGGCCTCTGTATATTTATACATAAATTTAAATGGATAAAAACCACTGTTGCCAGATATTACATGTACAATTGTTCGACAGAATTCCTTTTTAAATAGGATTTTAGCAAAAATATCGATCTTGGTTTTACAAAAAATCCTTACGTGATGGAAAAAAATGAAGGTCATTTTCGTAATCAGCCACCAAATTACATAAAAATCAGTAAAAACTTCTATTGTATTTTTCGAAAAATTCAATTTTGCAGGGTTGTGTATCAGTCTCCATGAAATAATAATAGGCAGTACGTAACATATTTTCCTAGGCATGGGTTTGAAATGTTATATACAAAGTATAGCTGTGTGTGTATGGATAAACGTACTGAACCCAAAAATAAGAAAAAGGTCAGAAAGGAGTCTGCTCATTGGGTATTTCAACAAGTATTCGTCCCTGCCCCTCCTGTACCTGTACGTCCTGATCGCCTAGATTTAGTGTACTTGTTCTTGTCTCCCTCATCCTCATGTAAGGCGCCATGGAACCTAATGGCGCTATATAAATAAATAATAATAATAATAAAAGTATTCCCTACCATCCATGTACATTCAATTTGACATATCTGTGGGGGTAGCCCGGTGAGGAGTACATCTAGTTATGAGAAACCTAGTAGTCCAAGGGTGGTGACCAGGTGCCACGGCGTGTGTGACTTGTTTAATAGCTGGTAGCACTAATAGTATTAGTAGTAAGGAAACAACAATTAAACAGTTATTCAAGTATAGCAGTGCTGTAGCCACCAATATGCTAAATATCACCAGAAATAATAGATGTAGTCATAGTGCATCAATACAGGTATCTCACCATTGAACCAGGTATATTAAAGAGCAACAAAGGAACATGTGGGCTTGAAATGAGTAACAACGGTAAAACAACTCCCAGATATCTGTAGTTATTAAAGTCAGCAGGGCTGTGATCCACAATGTACTTGTATTACCAAGAATAACCGATACAAGTTATAAACCATCAATGAAATGAACTGGGAAGCAACCAATCAATATCACAGTACAGTGTGGGCATGAATGTCAGGTTAGCAGTAATCCAGCTTCTGGATAGCTATGATCATCCCCAAGATATCTATAGTGACCATTGGGCATCGGGCACCATATCATATCATATCCAGGGAGGTGATGATCTGGTGTGTGGATAGCAGCAGGATGCCCAACTCGTGTCGCCACAAACAGGAGCTGAGTGTGCGGCCATGTCAGCGCTTTAAATACTTGTGTTATTGGTCTGCCCTGTGTAGCTGGGCGCCACCATTGCCGGTGATGTAATTTCCGGCGTAGTATAAGGTGGGGGTCATTGATCTGCCATTTTGTTAACGGAAATTGAGATTGCTCATAATCCAGGGCGACATGGATGAATTTGTAATTGGTGGCTATTTGGCCAGATGAGGAATAAGATTTAGTGAACTATCTAAGCAGGTATGAACTCCACTCCTGCTCAGGAAGATGTGTTAGTATCTTTGCCACATAACTCTTAACCCGTTGGTATGGGCAAGGGAATATAATGACACAACCGTCCAGACTATACTGGGCGTTGCAAGAGGCCCCCTCCAACCTGTCCACTGCCACTCGAAATTAGGATTCTAATAGGGATGAGCGAGTATGCTCGGCACTACTCGTTATTCATACGAGTATCCCGGTACTCGGGATGCTCGGCAAGCACCGAGTACCGCCGAGATGCTCGGACTCCTCGCTAATAATTATCGATCTGACACAAATACACAGCTCCCTTCAGTGCACACAGTGAGCTGGCACCTCACAGAGAGCAGATTGATTGTTAGGGTCCCTCTGGGGGTACAGCAAGGTGTTGTATGCTGCGGCGATTTGAAAAAGTCCACCCTTCCGTCCTTTCCCAGAAACACTCGTTTTATAACCGGAAGTCTGTGGGGGGCGGAGCCTATCACTCATTGACTTACATTGGGCTCGGTGCTCTGGCCGAGTACACGAGTATCTTGGGATGCTCGGCCAGAGCATCGAGCACCCGAGCATTTTAGTACTCGCTCATCTCTAGATTCTAAATTGCAGTGCCTAATACCAGGGAAGCTTATCCCCCCTTTTCTCTTCAGCTATTAGAGTAATTTAAAAGCTATATGGGACCTCTTGCCCTCCCAGATAAATGAGCTGCATAAATAATTGTTCTATTTTTCCTCTCTGGGGGCTAAGTAGATTGAGAGAGTGTGAAAAAGATAGAGAAGATGTGGGAATTCTGTCATTTTAATTACATTTGCTCTACCCAGGTATGATACACTAAAATCCTTCCATATAGCTAAAGTGGTTTCTACGTTGTTGAGATATAAATTGATATTGGTTTTATACAATTTAGCCGGATGTCTCATCACATGCACTCCCAGGTACAGTATAAGTGAACTACCTGTTTCCCCTAAAATAAGACCTGTGGGGGGATACTTTGCATGGGTATATTTGGGGCTGCAAGGGGATGGTGGAGATATTGGGGGCCGCATGGGAATTTTACATTTTTGGGGTTAGATGAATGCATGGTAGTAGTCCACCGACAGGAAAACTCCCAGTGCCCATAATGGTCTGGAGGGGCATCAATTGCTGTTTTGTCCCAATTAATATTACAGTCCAATAGACCTCCCATGTCCTCTAGCTCTCATATAAGAGGGTGCAAGACATTTTTGGGGTTGGGGCTGGTTTCTACCAGCAAAATATCTACAAAGGGGGCCTACCTCAAGTCTCCTAACAGTAGTGGTAGTGGTCAATAACTGACGCAATAAAGGGTCAATAGAAAGGTTTAATAGAAGTGGTGACAAGGGGCATTAATGTTTGGCTCCTTTAAAAAGGTCTATTGTTGGTGCACTGCATCCATTGATCGCCACACAGGTATTTGCACTTGTATGAAGACATTGATTATATTGCAGGAACCTCGGGCCAAAGTTCCCCCTGCCCAGAACTTCATACAAAAAAGGCCCTGCCACTTTGTCAAAGGCCTTTTCAGCGTCGAGACTCATCAGCATTGCAGGCGGCCTCGATGCATTTTTAGCCAAAACCGTAGCAGCAACCACTAGGTGTATTTTTACTGGATGATGAGTGACATTGGGCAGTATGATTGTGGCAGTAATGGATCTCTGTTAGGTTTAGAGATAACTACGGTGTTAAGTCAGTAAAACGATCAATGGGGTCCCCTGAAAGAAAGCTGCATTAAAAAGGTGAGTCAAAATGGATACTGAGTCAGGAGATAGAATCTTATAATACTCGGCAGAATCTTATAATACTCGGCAGAAAAGCCATCAGAGTCAGGGTGTAATCGCTGGATGTGTCTGCTATAGCTTGTCTTACTTCCACTTCTATTATCATTGAGTCCAATGTCGCTTGTTGTTCAATGATCAGGGATGTGAGATTAATCAAGTTCAAAAAGCAGTTAACTGTGATGGTGGGTTTACACACACCAATTTATCTGTTCAATCTCTGAACCAATCTCTGGTTGCAGTGAAATCATGGATACATTGCTCCATTTTGTGGCTGTGTACAACATGGAGCAATGTATCCATGATTTCACTGCAACCAGAGATTGGTTCAGAGATTGAACAGATAAATTGGTGTGTGTAAACCCACCATTAGGAGATTTGTGGGGGAGGCTTTGTAGAGGTCTTCATAATAATCGCAATAAATGTGCGTGATCTCACAATTAGTCGTCTGCATTCTTGTTATGGGATTTTGCAATTTAATAACTGATTTATTATAACCTACAATATTAGACTTACAGATCCAGCTGGATCATATACCATATAAACCTAAAATTACCCAAAAATTACCAACCCTGAGTCAGGAGGTAGAAAAATTGGGCATAAATGATCCAGACTAAAATTTTTCAAAAAATGCAAATTTTATTGAGAATTTTATATACAAATTATGTGACAGATCACCATCAGTGCAAGACAAGCCGCTGACTGTGTAAACACAGCAGAGAAACAACAGACAATGTGGTCCAATTGGGTATTACTCTCAAAAAATTGAAAGATAAGCATCAAAATTGATCACTAGGGTATATTGCATTCTCAAGAATAGATCTACTAAGCACGACCTGTGTTAATACACCATAGTAGTGAATAACCAGACTATTGCTATAGTGTTTACACCAATATTAGGCTAAATACATCCTCCTAGATGACCATAATAATAAATGTCTTCTAAAATCATCCCCTCAAAAAAGACGATTATAAGGACAGTATGAAATGACACACATTACTAAACATCTCCCTTAATCATCATGTCTAATAGGTAGTACATACACATACCTTGAGACATATCCTGAGATGTAATGGTGTTCCTTAAATGGGGGAGAGTGAGCCCAAAGGGACCACAGCCTACACCCTCAACGCGTTTCCTCCGTGCAAGACGGCTTTGTCAGGAGGCGTGGCCTGGCTGATTAAAATTGCCCCTTATATAGTACCCCAAATTACATAACGGATTGCCTGGATCTCCTAGATCTATCTCAGCTGTGCGCGGCGTTGATGCCGCATGATGTGAGCCCAATCAAATACCAATCAATGTACAAATCAATTGGTATAAAAGTGCCCAGTGAAACCCTATACACATTATGCATGCAAAAATTCTTATTTATAAAAATAATTATTTTTATAAAAACTATATGAAATTAAAAATTACTTTGTATATTACCTGATGAAGGGCGCAGACCACTCCAGAAACGCATTGTGACTTGTACTGTGAAATAAACATTTTTACAATTTACTTTGCCTAGGAATGTCAGCACACTTTTAAACCACTTTTTTTAATCTGGTTTGTGCTTTCCTCCTATGTGACGACATGGACTCTCTCAATGTACGGCATGAGTTAAGTTCTTATATTAGCCAGACATGTTGGTATTTTGTGTGCTAACTTGCAATAAGCTACTCATTGTTTCTATTAGACTCTTAGGAGTCAGCCAGGGTCAAACGTTTTTGTAATTATCTTACCCCTTTGTCAGAGACTCAAAGACAGTTAAGGATTCAAGCCTTCTATTGTTCAAAGATGTGTATTGCTGATTCTATGTAAATTACCTCAGCCACCTTTGTTTGATGTTCTGGATGGCAGACTAAATAGAACAAGCCTTAGTCCCTTTCTGTCCACATTTAAATGAACAGTATCCAATCGGATTGAAATCTAGCCAGAGTACAGTCTTAGTCCACCAATTGTGGAAGTCTGCAATGTCTATTGAATTGAGCGCTCAAGAGTATATAAGGATGTCTGCTCATTGACCGGGAGTTCACATGCTACATGATCCCAATCTAGGATCTATAGGATATTATGACCTGGATCCCAGTTTAAGGACCTCAGCCCCAATTGGAGAAGCACCAGAGTCTACTTAAGGAAGATATCCAGGTTGGGTCATTTCAGTCACCTGGCTACAGCAGAACCTTCTAATCCCTGGTGACGGTGAGACCATGTTGCCTACAATTTATGTTTTGTTTGGTTATGTTATATGCCGTTAACTGTTTGGGGATCCAATAAAGTCTTAATATTGTGGTTCCCTCAACCTGTGTTGTCTGAGTTGTGTTCCGCCCACGGTTAAGGAGTTTGGTGTTCAGTTGGGATGAGTCCTGGTCCATGCTGTCTTTCTAAAGGTGGCCGGGTCAGCGGACACGAGCACCCACTAACCCCTGTGTCTCCACAATTGGTGGCAGCAGTGGGATACTACTCAGCCTGGTTTATCTAGGGAAGCTGCAGGGGGTTGGAGTTCATGGACATCGTCCAAGGGCTCAACAACAGGGAGGCATATAAGCATACTGAGCAGGCCATAGGTGAGGCACACAGGTTTCGGATGCTGACATGTCCAACCCCACCAGCTCAGCCATGGGACCAGAGTGGTCAAACAGCCGCTACAGTAAAGAGATGCTACAGGAGTGGTGTCAATTTTAACAGATCGAATTAAGGGACACGGACACAAAGTCGAATTTGATCCAGAAATTGGTCCGCTGGGATACCTAGAATGATATGAAGGATGATGAGGACCCCATTGAGAGTGACCCAGAGGATGTAAACTGTGTGCCACATCATAGATCCAGGGACAATAGGGAATCAACCTGGTCCCAAGCAGTCCGAGTCAAGGAGTTGTTGGCCACATTGGGGCCCAAAGCGTCAAGAGAAGAGAAGGCTTTTGTTCTGGGATTTAGTTTGGGAATTCCATCTGACCGAATGCTAGCACCAACTGCTCAAAGTACGACTATTCAGCTACCCAGCAGAAGCCCCACCAGGACAAAGGTCTACAAACAGGACCTGTGACTTGCCCAATCCACAGTGCTGTTATACGGGTGGACGCTTTGGGCATAGGAATAAAGATTGTCTCCAAATCCGGGGCCTCATGCCTGGAGCCCATCTGCCAAAACAGCCAGTTTTGAAGAAACTGATTCTGTCAACACCCTGGTTAGCTCACCTATTGTTTCCCCAGACCATTTACCATGTTCCCAAATATCCATCTTCCTGGCTGAGGGTCAGTGCTCGGACATCCCTCTAGCATGTGTGCAGCTGGACGAGGCGACCGACCAGGGAGAGGTGGAACTTGAGGACAGCGTTCCCACACCTGTTATTTTGGAGACTAAGCAGGGAGAGGGCAAGTTGGAATTTATGGACAGCGTCTCTACTCCTGTTGCTTTGAGAACTAACTAGGAAGAGGTTGGTGTGGGATATGTGGACAGCTTCCCCTCACCTGTTAGATCAGGTGCTAACCTGGAGGAAGTCGAAGTGGGGCTCATGGATGGCCTCCTCACATCAGTTACTTTGCAAACTGACCTAGGACAAGGACTATCCAGCCAGTTTGTCACAGCCATCACCCATATGCAAGAAGCTAAGCAGCACCCTGATATGGATCTTGCAGCCACTCCTTCTGAGGGTAACCCATGTTTCCAGCCCCCATCATTCTCCTCTGAGCCATCAACAGTGAGAAAACCTAACCAGAGTGTAGCCATTGACTGGCATCATAGTGCTTGTTCACAGTATGTCTGTCCAACCTAGGGGAGATAATCAGGGGGAGGTGTAGAGATGTAAGCCTGGATTGCTGACCTCACCAGTAATAAAGACAATGCTGCCAAGAAGTGAAGGATGAACAGAGACTTATCACATCTGGCTTCCCCGTCTGGCTAATTAAGAAGGGAGAGGAATGTGACGACATGGGCTCTTTCAATGTATAGCATGAGTTAATTTCTTATATTAGCTAGACATGTTGGTATTTTGTTTGCTAACTTGAGATAAGTCATTGTTTCTATTAGACTCTCAGGAGTCTGCCAGGGTCGAAAGTTTGTGTAATTATCTCACCCCTATGTCAGGAAAGGTCAGAGATTCAAAGACAGTTAAAAATGTGAGCCTTCTATTGTCCAAAGATGTGTATTGCTGATTCTATGTAAATTACCTCAGCCACCATTGTTTGATGTTGTGAATAGCAGACTAAATGTAACTATCCTTAGTCCCTTTCTGTCCACATCATTTAAATGAACAGTATCCAATCGGATTGAAATCTAGCTAATGAGTGCACAGTCTTAGTCCACCAATTGTGAAGTCTCCAATGTCTTCTGAACTGAGCGCTCCGGGGTATATAAGCATGTCTGTTCATTGACCAGGAGTTCACATGCTACATGGTCCCAATTTAGGATTGGCAGATCACATTGGCAGGCCATAACCCAAGGCCCAGGCTCTTTGGTGCCGACCCAGGGGGATCAGAACTTGGATTATATTATTACCTGGACCTCAATCTATTGACCTCGGCCCCAACTTGAGAAGCACCAGAGTCTACTTAAGGAAGATATCCAGGTTGGGACATTTCAATCACCTGGCTACAGCAGAACCTTGTAATCCCTGGTGAGCCATCGGATGGTGAGACCATGTTGCCTGATACAATTTATGTTTTGTTTGGTTATGTGTTATATGACATTAACTGTTTGGGTATCCAATAAAGCCTTAAAATTGTGGTTCCCTCCCTATGTTGTCTGAGTAGTGTCCCGCCCATGGATAAGGAGTTCAGGCATTCAGTTGAGCTGAGTCCTGGTCCATGCGGTCTTTCTAAAGATGGCTGGGCCAGCAAACGAGAGCATCCACTGATCCCCATGTCTCCACAACAGATAATTGACGATATGACCTCTCATAGTGGCCAAAAGTAAGGGAACATTATCAATATGCATGATACTGTCATCAAGGAAATCATTCCAGTGTTTTAAGAAAGGTTTTGAAATAATTTGATTTTGCCAGGAAGGAAACCTTTAATGTCGAGTCCGGGGGCTTGGGTCTGTTAGTCAGAACAGTGAAATAGGAGCATGATCTGAGATCATGGTGTTGGGTAAATAGTTATGAGGAAGAAATCAATCCAGGAGGATAGGTGGGTAAGGGAGGGACGTGTACTCTCTAGCTGTGGACTATGTCACTCTCCATGGGTCGCAGAGTGAAAGCTGTTCCATGAAACGTAGGAGGGATGTGGTGGCTACTGAGGTCTGTGAAGAGGGTGAGGAGCAGTCCAGGGTAGGACAGTGCACTAAATTAAAGTCTCCTATTATTAGGTGCTTAGGCCCAAGTCCTAGAAGAACATGAAGAATATGTGTGTAGAAAAAGTGTTGGTCATGGTTAGGCGCATAGAGATTGACCAAGAAGTATATTTTGCTGGCTGTTTCCACTTTCAGAATCAGATACCTTCCTTGGCTGTCAATAATAGAATCCTGAATGGAACATGACAGGCCCTTCTTAATAAGTATGGCTACTCCGTGTGATAATGAAGTATGCAAGGCAGCAAAACAGTCGCCTATCCAGCATACTAGCAATTTACCAGGATTGTCAGCCCTCCACTGTGTCTCCTGAAGGAAGATCACTTCTGGTGAGAATCGGCAGCTTGGAGACCTCTTGAGCCACCAACGTTGCATGTATAGAACCTTTCATAGAGGATTCAGGGTAGCTTAGTAATGGAGAGAGCTGTGGTGGGGATAAAATGTCATCCATCTGTAATTCTGGCAGAGTCCCCAGTGATGTAGAAGTAGGTTGATGGAGTTAGATTTTAGCAGGTTGTTTAGGCAGTTTCGGGGCGGATTTACCTTTGTGCATTGTAGATGGCAATTGTGCGGAGCGGCAAAAGCACTTGTTAACGTGTGAGTTTCTCCACTTGGGGTTTAATTAGGTATTTGTCCATTATAACTCTCCAATAGTAGGGAGAAATAGCAGGTTAGCAGGCAACAAATGGGGTTATCAGATTAGCAGGTTACTGGTCACAGTGGAACAGAGTAGGAAGACTGACATAGTCTGATTAGCATATCCTAGTCTTGGTTGGTGGGAGCCAGGTGGATAAGATGTGGTGTCTAATTGGTGCATATATCCCCGAACAGTAGGTCAAAGAAGATTTGTTTAGTTGGCAGGCAACATATATAGTTCTGATCCTGGTGTCCTTATGACTTGCAGATAAGGACATCGGGAGAACCACACCAGTGTTTTTGTATAGTCGACAGGTCATTTTTTTTCTTATGGTTTCAGGGTTTCCGCAGAAAGAAAAAAAGTGCAGCACCCTCAAATCAGAGGTGCAAATCCCTTACACAGTCAGATTCCTTGCTGATGGTGAAGATATTCAGCAGATTGATCTGTGTAAGCAGGAACTGGTTTAAAAGGCGGTCATGCTGGATGTCCTACTTCCGGAAGCCCTCTAAGCCGCGACGGCTCACCACTCAATAATTACAATCAACAGGATCCTGTTAAAGCGAGCCTTAAATATTTCTTACATGTCCATCATATTTTGTAGTGCAATATGTTCGGTTTGCTATTAGGTGGCAGCAACATATGTCCCAAACTACCATATCATGTTATGCTGTGTTTCAGAGAAATTGTTCCCAGGCATTTATTAAATTTAGTCTTTTATGGTCTGAACTATTACATTAGCTCTTTTAGCATGCCAGTGTCTGAATGGTTAAAGGGGACCTGTCAGCTGCTTTAGACCCAATAAGCTATCACTATCTGCCCCCGCAGCTTCCTAGTACATCCCTAAGCATCCTTGTCTGAGTTAAAAGTGCGGTTCAACAGTTACAAAAACGCATTTTATAACTTACATTTTGTGATGGTAATGAGGCAAGGTCTAGTCTCATTGGGCGTTTTCTCAAGGTCCTTGTCTGCCCTTGTGCGTATGTGCGCTGAGACTAGGTATGTCTCAAAGGCCAGGCGGCCGTAACCGCCATTGGGACCGACTATCGGGTCGTGAGGGTTGATTAATGTATGTGTGCTGAGACTGGGGATGTCTGAAAGGCCAGGCGGCTGTAACCGCCATTGGGACAGATTGGCAGGTCATGAGGGTCCCGTTGACTAATGTATGAGATGTATGTTCTGTGGCATGTGAGAGACAGGGATGTCTCGTATGCCAGGCGAGCATAGCCGCCATTAGACCCAGTCAGGGACGCCTTAAGGTTCTGTTAAGCATGTAAAGTGTAAATAATGCCAGGTGGGCATAGCCACCATTAGAACAGCCTGTGATGTCGCAATGTTCCATTAATTATGTATAGTGTAAATGTAAGTAGTAGAAAAGGCAAGGCGGCTGTAACCACCATTGGAGCTGTCATTAGTGCTCTTGGTATTTTATGGAGATGTGACTAGTGCTCCTAGTATTCTATGTACTTACTTTGATGTGTGATTACTGTTACTATGTGAATAGTGTATACACTGTATTCTATGTTGTATATTTCAGTAGTAACCATTTTATGACAAAAAAATAACAAACTGCTGTATTGTGTTATGTTAAACATAGTTGTTGGTGTCACTTACGCTGCCAAGCGAACCCCCTAGGAGTTCGCTACCTGACAATATGTTAACAAACATATGACCAACATGTCTGGCTAAGTTAAGAAATTTAACCCATGCCATACATTGAACTAGTCCATGTCTTCACACTCCCACTTTTTTAATAAGCCAGACGGGGCAGCCAGATGTGATAAGCCTCTGATCATCCTTCTCCTCTCGGCAGCATTGTCCTTTTTAGTGGCGAGATCATCAATAGAGGCTTACATCTATACACCTCCCTGATTACCTCCCCCAGGAATGGCAGACATATTGCAGAAGCACTAAGGTTGAATCCATGAGTTGGGCTTCCATAAACATCTTGCTATCAATCCCCCAGTCAATGGCCACAGTCTGGTTAGGTCTACTCAAAGTTGTTGGCTCAGAGGAGAATGATGGAGGCTGGCAACGTGGGTTATCCTCAGAAGGAGTGGCAGCAAGATTCACATCGGAGTGCTGCTTGGCATGGATGTGGGTAATGGCTGTGAGAAACTGGCTGGATAGTCCTTGTCTTAGGTCATTGTTCAAAATAACCAGTGTAGAGATATCATTCATAAGCCCCACTTCAACTTCCTCCAGAGTAGCCCCCAAAATTACAGGTGTGGGGAGGCTGCCCACAAACCCCACATTGACCTCTTCCTGGTCAGTCTCCACAATAATAGCTGGGGGAGGTTGTCCATAAGCTCCACATTGACCTCTTCCTGGTCAGTCCCCAAAATAACAGGTGTGCAGACGCTTTCCATAAGCTCCAACTCACCCTCTCCCTGCTCAATATCCAAAATAAAAGGTGTGGGGATGATATCTACAAGTCCCACTTCATCCT
Source organism: Allobates femoralis (assembly GCA_033576535.1). Taxonomy (NCBI): domain Eukaryota; kingdom Metazoa; phylum Chordata; class Amphibia; order Anura; family Aromobatidae; genus Allobates; species Allobates femoralis. The sequence goes on from JARQOC010000006.1 coordinate 483,845,448, forward strand.
CTTCCTGCTTAGTATCCAAAATAAAAGGTGTGGGGACGCTGTCCATAAGCTCCAACTCACCCTCTCCCTGGTCGGTCCCCCCATCCAACTGCACATATGCCGGTGGGATGTCCGAGTGCTGACTCTCGGCCAGGGAGATGGATAATTGGGAACATGGTAGATGGTTTTCTGGGGAAACAATAACTGGTTTTACCAGGGTGATGGCAGAATCAGTGTCTCGTTGTCCCTGGGCCTTTATGTCACCAACCTTGACTGTCTGGGCTGGCAGATGGGCTCCAGGGATGGGGCCCCAGCTTTGCAGACAATCTTTATCCAGATATCCAAGACATCCACACGTATAACAGCGCCGTGGAATGGGCAAGTCATGGGTCCTGTTTGTATACCCCTGGTGGGGCTTCTGCTGGGGAGCGGAACCAGCCTTCTTGAGTGGCTGGTGCTAGCAGTACGGCATCTGGAACTCTATAAACATTTTCCAGAACACAAGCCCTCTCTTCTCTTGACGATTCGGGCCCCAATGAGACCAACAGCACCTTGGCTCTGGCTACTTGGGACCAGGTTGATTCCCAATTGTCACTGGATCTATGATGTGGCGCACAGTTTAAATCCTGTGTTGAGATCAATGGGGGTCCTCATCATCCTTCACATCTATCTGGGCATCCCAATGGACCAATTTCTGGATCAAACCTGACCCGAGTGTCAGTGTTCCTGTATTCAATCTTTCGCATCTGGCACAGCTTCTATAGAAACCATTTACTGCTGAAGCTGTATCTCCTCTCCATTCCTCATCCCATGGTTGAGCTGGTGGGGTTGGACATGGCTGCGCCCAAAACCTGTTTTCGCCTCACCTATGGCCTGCTTATGCTTATATGCCTCCCTGGTTGTTGTATAGATAAAGATAAAGGAGACAAGCGAGGCGCAATAGTGCCCTATCAATATGACACTGATTCCACACTTAGATCAAAAAGAGGTGCACTCACCTGGTCTAGTTGTGTGCACCCACAACTAGTTTTTATTGCATGTAGTTTATAAGCTGCTGCAGGACCTCCACCGCCACGTAGCACGTGTAAAGATGATCAGATCCAGGGATGGGGTAAAACAGTCCGTGCTGCTTGAAATAATCAGTCACAAGTCTTTAGGTAAAAGACCCCCCTTCTTTAATTCCACCTACGCGTTTCAGTGCCACTCCGGGCACCATCATCAGACCCTGTTTTACACCGTCACTGGATCTGATCATCCCTGGTTGTTGAGCCCTTGGACAGTATCCACGAACACCAGTCCCCTGCAGCTTCCCTGGATAAACCAAGGCTGAGTAGTATCCCATTGCTGCCACCAATTGTGGAGACACGGGTTCAGTGGGCGCTCTCATCTGCTGGCCCTGCTGCCTTTAGAAAGACCCCATGGATGCCCGAAATCCTTAACCGTAGGCAGAATACTACTCAGACAACACAGGGTGAGGGAACCATAATAGTAAGACTTTATTGGATCCCCAACAGTCAACGGTATATTACACATAACCAAGCAAAACACAAAATGTAATAGACAATAGTCTCAATCTTCCGCTGGTTCACCAGGAACTAGAATTTCGGTGGGCACCCACCAAGACAGCAATAGCGACAAGCTTAGGAAACTGACCGTGCACAGCAAAGTCTGTACCCAGGTGACCGAATTATCCCAACGTGGGTATCTTCTTTACGTAGTCTCTGACATTTCAGTCGTATCCTAGCCTGAAGTCCATATAATAATATAATCCAGGTTCTGACCCCCTTAGCCGGCGCCGAGAGACTAGGCTGGGGTTATGGCCTTCCAACCGGATCCGCCGACCCTAGATTGAAGCCATCTAGCATGTGAACTCCTGAATAATGAAACAAACCCGCTTATACACCACGAGCACTCATTTCAGAAAATTGGGGACTTTAGGATTGGTGGAATAAGATTGTTTTCTTAATGGTTGAGTTTCAAGCTGCTTAATTCTCCTTTGAGTGTATGTAGTCCAGAGGGGAGTCACATTGAACAAATCCATGTCGTCACAAGGCCTTACTAGATGTCCGGACCTAACCACGAGTGCCGCAGGTCACCTGTTTTGTGGATACTTTCTGCAGGGGCAGACCTCTCAAGATGGTGGTGGCCTTCCGTAGGACCCTGGCCCACGCACAACACACCCTCCACACGCTGGCGGAGAGTGTCCCCTGATCATCAGATCCTCTGGCTGATCTTTACTCTTGATATCCCAGGTGAAGCAAGGGTTACTGGAGCTGGACCGGCAAGTGGGTATGGACGCAGGCCTCAGGCCGGAAGGGAGGCCCCAACCTTTTCTGAGTAGGGAAGTAGGATCAGATCCCCAGTATGCAGTCCCCTCAGATGTGCACCGGCAGACAGGGTGAGGTGGGATGCCAAGGGGGCTTTTCAGTAGCTGGATGGCATGTTGCAGAGCCCTCTCAGACGTGTCTGACTCTTTCAGGGCCATTTTGTAATCTCTCCAGGTTGCCTTTTGTCTACTCTCACACTGATGTTAACAGACACATTAAAATCATAACTAAAGTTTGCGTTAAATCAATAATTTATTTCAATAAAAGATCATTAGTTAAGGATTCAGTAATAGTAGAAGAAAAATGCAACACTCACAAAATGGCAAAAAAACTGTGCTTTTATTTCTTATTTCATAAATCCAAATACACCTTCACAAAGGAGACTAATAGCACATGATGGGCAACAGCCAAGTCATAACCACTAACTCTGCATAAAAACATTTTAATACTTACTCATTAGTGATTATAATTAGCAGGGGCTATATTCTTTAGTCACCAGGGCATGTTGTTTTGCAGCCTGAATGATCCACCCTCTCTCTGTCTGTGCTGCAGTGAAACTGAAACTGAAGGCAGGACTAATGATTTGCATTCTGTGAATGATAGAGAGGGGGGAGGGTAAAGTCTGCACAAACAGAGCACACAGACAGAGAGAGGGTGGATCCTTGAGCCTGCAAAACAGCCCGCCCTGGTGACTAAAGAATATAGTCACTGCTAATTATAATCACTAATGAGGGAGTATTAAAACGTTTTTATGCACTTTCACAGGATGCTTTTAGGAGACAAAAGAAGTGTGAAGTTAGTGATAATATGCTGCAGGGACATTTTTTTGGTAGCTTAGGAGGCGTTCTGGAGGTGACAGGATCCTTTTAACCTTCTCCTTTCTGACAGCCAGTGAACATTGTCATCAAAGTGTGGTTCAATTTTTTTTTCACTGACCCATACACTTGCATTGCCAATTTTGATCTAATACCTGAATTAAAATCAGATACGTTTTCAGTATTTTACGCTGACCACATGATTCGTAAAAAAAATCCGGGACATGTGAATGGCCCCATAGCTATTACACTTACAAGTGCGATCTGTGAAAACTACAGGTGGCACTTGTAACAAAATAGATGTTTGACTGAGCCCTAACTCAGCACAATTCCTGCTCATAACTCTATGTTGGCTTCAGATCAACAGAAAACTTAGTTTTACACCCAAACAACAAATAGTTAACCCCTCAACAACCTAGGATTGTAGGCTGTAGCTGTACCTAGGTCTCCTCCCTCTCTTTGATGCCCATGATTCCCTGCACATATTGCCTAATCTTATCAGTTGACATGTGCAGCTAACAGGTGCGTGGTCAGATGATTACCCTTGATGCTGTCATGATCTGCTTCCTGTGAGCGATGCCTGAGCAGCGTTGCTCACATAAGGTGATCATTCTGCAGTGCAGAGCTGTGGATCGTCATGGCTCTGTATTACAGGAGAGATCATACACTGCGGTATTAAGGCGCCCTAAGGGGGCATGTAAAATAAAGGTAAAGTGTAAAAAAAAGTTCAATTCACCCCCTTTTGCCCCATTGGAAATAAAACTATTTAAAGAGGACCTGTCACCCCCCTGCTGCATGGCAATGTAAATGCAGCGCTGAATGCAGCATGTCTGCTGCATTCAGGGAAGGGGTCCCCCATGTGTCTATGTGCTGTGTACCCCGAGATATAGCCTTAGAAAAACTTAGTTAGAAGTCATGGAGGCAGTCACTGTGGCTGGAGTGAGCTCGATTGACTGGGGGGTCATTCCCTCCCCCTCTGCCTCTCCTGCTCTCTGTCTCTCAGAGCGGATGCAAATCATTTGTCCTGATGTCAGCTTCAGATTCCTGCCCTGGTGTTTGAACAAAGCATAAACACCAAAGCAGTGTGGTGGCACAGACAGGCAGAGGGGGAGGGAATGGCCCCCTAGTCAATCGAGCTCACTCCAGCCACAGGGACTGACTCCATAGCTTCTAACTGTAAGTTTTTCTAAGCCTATATGTCGGGGTACACAGCACACAGACACATGGGGGACCCCTTCCCTGAATGCAGCAGACATACTGCATTCAGTGCTGCATTTAGATTGCCATGCAGCAGGAGGGCGACAGGTCCTCTTTAATAAAATATACATATTTTATATCGGCACATTCAGAAATGCCCACCCTATCAAAATATCAAATAAATTAATCTGATCGGTAATCTGTGTGATGGAAATAAAAGTAAATACACCAATATTACATTTTTTTGGTCGCTGCAACATTTCAATAAAATGCAATAACAGTTGATTAAAACATCACATCTACCCAAAAAAGGTATAATTAAAAACGTTAGTGAAGAGTCTATTGTATCTGTCCTTTCCTGATGTTTAAGAAAATGTAATTTCTTTGTTGAATTTTTTCTATTTTCAGTATGAAAAATTGCTTTTTATGTGTATATTCTTTGATTCATAACAAGAGCTGATTCACAGGAACAACAATCCCCACATTCTGGACATTAAAATGGATTTTCAGATGTGCAGCAAGATATGATTGCTTGGTAAAACCTTTCCCACATTCTGAACATGAAAATGGCTTCACCCCTGTGTGAACTCTCTGATGAACAGTAAGATTATCATTCCTGTTAAAACATTTCCCACATTCTGAACATGAAAATGGCTTCTCCCCTGTGTGAGTTCTCTGATGAACAGTAAGATTTTCTTTCCTGTTAAAACATTTCCCACATTCTGAACATGAAAATGGCTTCTCCCCTGTATGAATTCTCTGATGTAGTTTTAGACTTGATTTCTGGGTAAAACATTTCCCACATTCTGAACATAAAAATGGCTTTTCCCCTGTGTGAATTCTCTGATGTTTGACAAGTTTTGATTTACTGCTACACGATTTTGCACATTCTGAACATGAAAATGGCTTTTCATCTGTATGAGCTTTTTGATGTTCAGCATCCCTTTGGTGATTTTCATTTTTCTTAACAGTCTGTAATGAATTAGAAGATAGGATCTGTTGATAGAGAATAGCTGATACATTTTTGTTGTGAAGGGCTGGCGGTATATGTGGAATTATGTCATGATCTTCATATATATATGGTGTGATACCATAATCAGATGCGCCAACATTACCAGTAGGCAGATATCCCTCCAATGCACAGTCATCTGACAAAAAAAGATATATATAATATATATATATGTATGTTCATTTAGAAGTACTGCTTTTTGAAACAAATTATATTACGATCCATTTCCTAGGTGATGAAGACAGGGGTACAAACTGCAGACATTAATGCATAAACTAAGATTATATTTATATATTAGTTTGAATTATTTTACGGCTCCAGCGCTCACCACTGCCTGATAAAATAATTACTTTACCACTACCACGTCTGTTGCTGAGGCGTGCTCAGACATCCAAGGCAACACAAAGGCACAATTGCCATGGTAGTGGCGTCTAAACCGGGCACAGGGATGGAATCACCGTCGCCTAGTGATTTCCCCGGGGTGTGACACAGCCTCATGGATACTGCGCCCCATCAGCGATCATTAAATCATCATTTAAAGAGCTGTCCATTCACACTCCACAATTGAAATGGCGTCATGTATTAACCAGCCTTCCTGCGCAGGCTGGCCAATCATGACGCTATTGCGGTGTCCAATCAGCGTATTAGCGTCACGGAATACACAAGTCTGTCACGCCTATGTACTTGCGGCGCGAAAGATGTACGCCCATATTCCTTTGTGGATAGCGGCGTGTGAATCAACGACGGTATTCAACAAGAAGTAAGCCGCAGGGTCAGTCGGAACTTCCGGGGAACAAAGATACCTTCAGTTGACAACGCAATGGTGGCGTCTATATGCGGCATCGGCGAACGGTATTAACCGTCAAAAACGTGCGCGTGCACGTACGGTCGATACCTGTTGCTAGGCACAGTGGCGGAGTGTAAAGGTACCTTTATATATTAGCGTGTTCCTGAAGGCTTATGTCGTCTTAGAGTTTTTTTGCTTAATGGTCAGAGTCAGTTTCCAGTTGATATTGTGTACCATTTCTGTCTACTGTGTGGGTTCTCCTATATGTGCTTGGCTGCCGTCAAGAGTAACAACAAGATTGATATGTTCAATGATATTGTTAAATTGCTACAGTATAACAACGAGTACGATAGTTATTCATACCAAGGAAGCGGAAGAACAGGGACTAATTGATTAATTTATTGTTTTATATGAATTTTAATGGTGTTCATTGATTTTTACTTATATTTTTTCATCTTATGCATTGTGGGACCTAAAAGGTCTATTTAAAATAAAAAACATCGTTTTTACCAAAAAGAAGGTGATAGACTATTTTAAGATGTGGTAGTGGTAAAGTAATTATTTTATCAGGTGGTGGTGAGCGCTGGAGCCCTAAAATAATTCAAACTAATATAAAGATACATTCAACACTAGAGGTTTCAAACACAGGGACCCTGTAGGACTCTACAGCAGCATAACATAGGGTAAATAATTAGATATACATCTATAACTAAGCCCTCTAAAGCCAGCTCCAGTGCCAAAGACACAAATCAAAAAGAGATTACCGTATTTTTCCTTTTATAAGACGCACTTTTTTTCCTCCAAGTTTTGGAGGAAAGTGGGGGTGCGTCTTATAAAAGGAATATAACATTCTAGCATCCTGGGTTGCTTGGGAGGGGGAGACAGCAGTGAATTGGGGACAGAAGTGACAGGGAATGGTCCCTGCTGAAGAATCCGGGGCTGCAGGAGCACCACGTGTCCCCGGCTCATTATCTACTTAAATATTCACTTCACTTGCTCCCAGTCTCCACCCACCTCTCTGCACTGAAGACAGCATGAGAGGTGAGAGCACGGGGAGCAGGAGAAGCTGCTTAGCCTGCACACATGGTCGCTCCTGCAGCTGCTGGGGACATTGTGTGCTGCAGATAGTGAGAACAGGAGCCGGGTGCAGCTGTGGCAAGTGAATGAGCACTGAGCTTTGTGCTGATTCACTGCCATGAAGACAGGGGCAGAGCAGGGCAGATCGGCACTTTATCACAGCAGGTACCTTGTTTGTCAGTGTCCTGCCTCACTCCCTCTGCTCAGTGTAATGTGTCCTGCTGAGCCCTGACACCAAGCAGAAATGCAGGAAGCTCGGTCTGCAGTTCAGGAGCTTCAGTGTATGGAGAGCAGGGCTGGAGCCTGCATATAACGGCAGTGTACAGCTCCCCTGGCCCTGCATACAGGTCAAGCTCTGTGGTGACTTGTAATTAGGAGACAGGGCTAGAGCATCATATTTCAGCACAGTGTACAGCCCCCCTCCCTGGCCCTCCCTCATACAGTACATCACAACAGAACTTTATATACAGACTATGGCCACTTCCTTAATTTCAGCAGGGTGATGGCAAAGCAGGACACATTAAAGTGAGTCCACATGTATATGTAACATAACCACTAATAAAGTAAAGTTAACACTACCAATACTGTGCTTAACTAGAACTCCAAGCATGCTATAGGATCTACAGTACATGCTGGGAGTGATAGTTCTTAAAGGGATTGTTACTACATGAACAAATCCCATCTCATTCATCTTGTTGGCCCTTGTAAAAGTAATAAAGACCATACTAAGGGTGTGCGCTCACAGTCGGGAGTAGCTGTGTGTTGGACGCGGCTCCTCCGGACATAAGTGAAGCCACATGTGGAGGCAGGGAGACCCCAGCTGCCCTGTACTCACCATGTGCGGCGGGTGCAGGGCGGCTTCTCCCGGCAGTCCCCCGATGGGAGCTGCTTCCAACTCCACAGCATGAAATGAACATGCTGAGAAGGAGCGGAATGGTGGCAACCCGCACCGCAGCTGTCAGAATGCTGCGGTCGGATGAAGCATAGTGAGTATGGGATTTCTACAAATCCAATCCACTATGCTTGTACTGTACTACGCAGCATTTTGGACACAGCAGCAAGACGCTGCGTCCAAAAGGCTGCGTATACTCATCGTGTGCACGCACCCATACCCCTGATTCTGCAGCAGTTCCAACGTTATCAGAAGTGGCATAGTCATGTCCCATGTGATATTGATATGAGACTCAGCCCTCTGACCAGTCAGTGCTGGCGTCTGTCTCCCCGCCAACAGACACTGGAGCAGAAGTCATTGGTGTTGCTCACATGCTGCACCTGCATCCGAAGGAAACAGACGCCAACACTGACTGGTCGCAGGGCCTGAGTGTCATATCAAAGTCATTTTTTGCTACAAATATTTTTTTCCCTATTTTCCACCTCTAAAATCTGGGTGCGTCTTATAATCCGGTGCGTCTTATAAAGCGAAAAATACGGTATATTTATTCTTTAACAATCGCTGTTACCCCTTTTCATGGTGGCAGTTAAGGGGCCTTAATCCTCAGTATTGCTTTTTCACATTGCTGAAGATTACGTCTATTGTGAAAATCCAGCGGGTGACAGCAGTGAATGATAGTGGACACCCTTCATCATAGACCCCGACCAGTTTTAGAACCAACTGGGGCAACTTAACCATTTAGATGCCACTGTTAATGGTAACAGCAGCATCTAAATTGTTGAAAGGTGGATAAAACACCCCATTTAACACTATCGATCTCCCCCCTCAGCGATCGTAATCATGGGTAATGATTGTTGCCATCGCACCCTAGGTCATCTGATAATCCCAGGGTATGGTGGCATGCAAGACTCAGCTATATACAGATGCTAAAAGGCAGAGTCAGTGAGAAGCTCAAACGTCTTAGGAACAGCAGTACACCAGTATTTCAATGCACGAGACAAAGATCATACCAAAGGTACTGTTACATGATAAGATATCGTGAACGATATCGCTGAAACGTCACGGGTTTGGAGGCGTTGAAACGACATCGTTAGTACATCGTTGCGCGTAACACCGAGATACGACTACGATAAATCGTTGGATCGTTGATCACAGATTTGAGAACATGGTCTCAAATCAGACGATCCTCGATCAGCCAACCTGCTGCATCGTTCTGTGTGACACCGCAATAACGATGTCGTTCACGACTTTGCCCATTCACATCAGTGAACAAGTATTGTTCGCTGGGTTGTGCGAGCGATAGCTGCTCGCTGGATCCTTGGGGCGTTGTGCACAATATCTAGGCGTGTGACATCTCACCAACGATCTCTAAACGATTTCCTAACGACGGTGCACGCCCCCCAGATCGTTAGTGATATCATTTCTACATTGAAGTGTGTAACCGTACCTTGAAAGATATTCATATCCCACTGTGGGTCTAAGTGAAAATGTAAAAGAAAAAAGGAAACCAAATATGTAAAAGAAGTTTACAAAAAACACACACAAAAACCCTTTGTTTTGCAACAAACGCACCTTTTGTGTTAAATCAAAACTAAACAAAATGTACAGAATTGATATTGCCACGTCCGGAATGATCTGAGTTTTATAAGACTGTTACGTTAGATATTCTGTATGGCGAGCGCTATGAAAAAAAAAAAAAACACACAAAAAAATTGAATAAAAAACTATTGAAAATATGTATAAGGAAAAATGGTACAACTAAAAACAACAAATTGTCCTGCAAAAAAACAAACCCTTATACAAAGGAAAAATAAAAATGTTACAGCTCTCAGAATATGGTGCTGCAAGTGTGACGGTCACAAGGGCTGGGGTACTCAGCTAGGTGGGCCAGGAGTCTAATGTTCACAATGGCGATTCCCAGCAGTTGTAGCCCTAACTGCACATAAAAAAAAGTATTTACATAGGATGAAAGTTTATAAAGTCTGATGCCAGCTGAAGTGTCCAATCAGGGATGGCCGGTGATGCAGATACAGTGCTGTGCAAATTAATTGTGACAAAGCATTTCTTTAAGTAAAATGGTAAGTTTGGGTTACCAGTCAGTGATTCAAACCAGTTTTAACTGCTTTGAACAGGTGTGAGTGTACAACCTTGAGTAACAAAATGTGGTTTGACTGGTTTTAGTCAGAAAATAACAGCTAGCTGCATCCTCAGCTTCAGCTGAGAGCTTGTTTCTGTGAGGAGTGGTTTAGTGTACTTTTTCTCTCTGTGTGATTCGTGCCTGTAAAAGTGAATGTTACTCCACAGAAGAGGTCTAGAATTATTATTCTTAATGAACATACAAGTCTGACTGTAAGAGAAATCGCTTCCACTGTTGGTATTGGAAAATCCACCGTTTTCAATAATATTTCGCACACACAATTAAACTGGATCGTTTTCTCTCCAAAACAAAAAGGGAAATGTGGAAGAAAAAGGAAAACGACACCAAGAACTGACACCAAGAACTGATAAAACACTTATCAGAAATAGTAAAATTAATGCAAGAAAAACTTGCATACCACTGTAAATATTCCCCAGGGAATACGATATATGTCAGCCAGTTGGTGTACCCTCCTCAACCAGGGCAGAACTCTGGGGGTGTAGAAGGATGTAGTTTATGATAGGGGTTGTAGGGGAGATGATTGTGGTAGTGAGAAGTGCAGAGGTGCAGCCAAAGGAAACAAGTAGACAGTGGGATGCAATCTTTTACCTTTACTTATAGTTGGTAACAGGTTAAGTCCAGGGGTATTGCTTACTAGGTGCCAGAGTCCGGCCAGTCTGGAAGAAGCTGGAACCCCACTCCACCGAGTGTGAGAAAATGCCTTCCTGACGTTTTCTGTATATTTGGAGTTCAGGTGCCTGGGAGCCATCCTGTCCTCCTTGTTCTCCTTTCTTTCTGTTTAATTCCTCCAGCTAGCGGGCAAAGCAAATTTTACAGAATTATGCTGTCTTTATCTTGACAGCTCTGGGCTTTCTGTATTGCTGTGCTCCTGGTTGTACACAGATGACCAGCAGATCTGCAATCTTCTGGTCTCCAGTTTCTGCCTCCAGGGTCTGTAATCCCTCAATAACCTAGGGCACTGGTGCAGCGCTTTGAGCATGGCCCTGGGGTGAGCTCCTGCAGCTCCAAACCCATACCTCTTCACTTCATGTGTGTTCTCTTTCCTTTCTTCCTCACACTCTCCTACACTCTCTAACCCCTCCACCCCAGCCAAATGGATGAAATATTCCTAAAACATAGGTACTCATGCTCCCCCTTCTAGTCAGGGATCAGGCTATGTGTTGATGAGTTGGGTATTTAGTGTAGGAAACTCCAGTTACTTCCAGACATGGCACCACTACTGGTTACAGAGATGACGCCACTGCAGCCGCTGGAATGCATGGGTCCCACAAAAGGAGAAATACATTTTTGTAAAATATTGTTTATAGTGTGTGAAAGTAGCAAAGTAAAAGCCCCGTCTCACACAACGATATCACTAATGATATCGTTAAAACGTTCAGTCGTTCAGTGTGACATGTACAAGTGATCAACGATAAACCAGCTGATCGTTGATGGAGGTTTGTGAACCGGAGCTTAAACCAAACGATGATCGTCCGTACAACCTGCAGGATCGGTGTGTGTGACAACTTGATAACGATGTTGTTAACGACTTCGCCTATTCAAAACTGAAGGACGTAGGCGATCAAACGACCGCAAGTATCGTTTGCTTCTCGTGGAATCGTTGCTGCATCGTTAAAGATATCTGTACATCTGACATTTCACTAGCGATTATTGAACGTCGTTCCAGCGATCTAGGTTAAGTCGGAACGTTGGTTGGTTCGCCGACACATTGAATTGAAGTGTGAGACAGGGCCTTTAGAGAGGAATTTGCATATTGGGTGCCCTAATTTCTACAGCCCATATCTTTGCAGTTTAGTGGAGACAGCAAAAGTTGTTATCAGACACTTTTTAGTGTTATATACAGTTTAAACTAAAATACATCATGAAGGTTCTCTGCAATTGCCTGCAGATCAGTGAATGTCCTGGTCCTGAGACTGAATTGTCCTGCCAGCCCGAGGTGAAGAGCGGGGGGATGTGGGGTGCTATCAGCCCGAGGTGAGGTGTGGGGGGGTGTTGTGTCTCGGAGCAGCAGCGCGGACACTAAGGCACTTTGTCCAAGATTCTGCATCAGCCCAAAGTGGGCTCTCCCACCTTCATGTCGGCCGCATCGCCTGCTATTATGCAGCTGCGGCCGCAAAGTAAAGCCAGCCGGCCCATTTCGGTGGGGGGGGGCGGCCCTACATGAGGGCAATACCACCAGCCTGGGCAGAACAAAGTACAGGTTCAATAAAAGCTAGAAAATCTAATGCCAAATTGTATCAACCGGTAAATAAGTAAATATAGAGGCAACTACTCACCTGGGAGGTTATCTGTATGAATCTCCTCTTTACACCACTCATCACCCCTCACATATGTCTCTGTAGTATTAATATGGGGCAGACCATCATCACCCCTCACATATGTCTCTGTAGTATTAATATGGGGCAGATCTTCACCCTGAAACAAAGATTGTAAAAGTCACAGACAGATGGAGAAGTCCCATCTATGATCAGCTGTAATCTGCCATCTCCACCGTTCTCATTACACAAGTATAAAACATAGAATACTGGAGGATAAAACAAGACTGAGCACAAGACCTTCACAGCCGTCTACACATCATAGGGAGATCTCATCACACCTTCTCTCCATCTACCTGATGATCCGGAGGAACATCGGGATCTTCTTGTTTACAGTCCTGTGGGAGAAGAGGACGGGGACATCTCTCTGGTGTTGTCCTCTTACTGGATAGACCTGGAGGAGACACATACAGGACTGAATTCATTCTTTACATACAGATCATTATAGGCCGTGTGTATTTAGTCCTGTCTATTACCTGGTGATGTGAGGGGCGGCCGGGGAACCTCCATCATGACTATGTCCTTGTACAGATCTTTGTGTCCTTCTATATACTCCCACTCCTCCATGGAGAAATAGACGGTGACGTCCTGACACCTTATAGGAACCTGACACATACAATGATACCATTGTCATCATCTTTCCCCGATCCCTTCATAGCGTTACTGTATAATGTCCCAGCAGCAGCAGCATTCCCAGCAGTGTCACCTCTCCAGTCAGCAGCTCAATCATCTTGTAGGTGAGTTGTAGGATCTTCTGGTCATTGATGTCCTCATGTATCAGGGGGTGAGGTGGAGGCCCCGTGATTGGGCTCAGGGCTCTTCCCTCAGACACAGGGTCCTGACAGCACAGATCACTAGAGCTCTTCACTACTGTGTAATCCTGGTTATGGAGAGACACATTAATAAATCTCCAGTCTCCAGACATTTCCAGAGTCCTCACCTCTCCAGTTCTGTCATCTGTTATTCTGTCCATAGATAAGAATGATGTCATGTGACATTGTCATCACAATCTCTCACCTCTCCAGTAACAAGGAAGAGGATCTCTAGGGTGAGGTGGAAGATCCTCTCCGCCATCTTGTCCCTGTCCAGATCCATCCTTGATGGTCAATCAGGAGAATTCTCTTGTATAGAAGATGTGAGAGGATCCGATATTGTAGAGACCTGAATGGGGGAAGATGACGATGTAACATCATAAAGAATCCTGTGAAAAAAAATGTGAAGTTGCGGATCCATATGGAGCACGGACAGACAGTGGATCCGTACTTCGATTCGTTAATGTTCTGCGCATGTTTATGCGCCCCTATGGGGAGTGTCATTTAGCATCCAACACAATCTGCAGAAATCTGCAAGCGGATGCACTCGCACAGGGTATGAGTCCATCCAGCATTGCACTGCATGTCCATCTGTGGATTTTCCTGCATGTCCACGGATCAAAAAATATGCAAGTGTGAAACCAGCCTTACCTCTACCACCCAAACACAACTGAAACAATCAGCACAGAGGATATTGCGAGTTTAAATATCCCCTCATAGATCACCTGAAACCACTGAGGTAAAGCCCAGTCTCTCCCCTCAGCCTAGAGAGACAGGAGACATAATGCTCCACATCTCCTAGCAAAAGCAGACACAGGGGGACCCAGCATTCCGGGACCCCTGAACAGCATCATCACTGGGAGTGACGACGTACCGCCACCTCCAAAACTACAATCTGAAGTAACTCTCTCAGAGCGGGAACCCACACTAGCGCCACACTCCGGAGGAGACACTCATGGCCAGTGAGGGCTGATTGGTGATCTGACGGAGAGCCGGAGTACAGCCAGAAGTATGAGGGACTTACTTGGGTACAGAGGTATGGGAAGAATTAACACCCCTGACCACCAGACACCTGCCATGTCACTCACCAACATAAAAATCACCAGACCTGACACTATCACTGTGTTATCTGTGGTGTTACATAGGACTGCAGGTGACATCTACTACATTATCTGTACTCAGAGCTATCACTGTGTTAGCTGTGGTGTTACATAGGACTGCAGGTGACATTTACTATATTATCTGTATTCAGAGCTATCACTGTGTTATCGGTGGTGCTACATAGGACTGCAGGTGACATCCACTACATTATCTGTACTCAGAGCTATCCCTGTGTTATCTGTGGTGTTACATAGGACTGCAGGTGACATCTACTATATTATCTGTACTCAGAGCTATCACGGTGTTATCTGTGGTGTTACATAGGACTGCAGGTGACATCTACTATATTATCTGTACTCAGAGCTGTTAGGAAAATATTAATTCTTGTCATTGTTTTAAAATGTTTGAAAAGACAGCCAGAGCTGACATACTTCTCAGCCCCTTGTTTGTTCGTAAGGGAGCTACATAGATCTCCACTTTGCTTCCCCCCAGTCAGGAATTTTTACAACTAAGCCATAAACCTTAGCTAAACTGAAAACGAACTGGTTTGCGCTGGTTCTTCCTACAGCATCCACAAGATGTTTCTTTGTCTTAAGTTACAGTCTTTTAACATCAAATTTATTAAGGCACGTTCATGTCACAATTTCATGAATCATATTATTGAAATGCTTACATTCTTACAGATTTAGTGATATATCTTACTCTTCTGGAAACGGGTCAGAAACTTGGGAAATGAGTTCTGACCACCAGCACATCCCGGGCATATCATATTTGGTATCAAACAACATGTAAATTCACGAGCGTAAACATGATGTACATATCTTGGAAGTGGGTGCATTCAATCCAAAGATATGGAAAAATGGAGGTTTTGAGAATTGTGGAGAATGGGTGGGTGTCCAGAAACCAGCCCACACAGAGGTAAACAAAGCGAGCGTTCTTGTTTTGAAGGCTTATTACATAAACTCAAAGCATCCATTTTGGAGTCATTCCAGCTTAAATGAAGGACATAGCAACACTATCGCTGAGGCTGGAATCATAACCCATCTCTGGACTCCCTTCCTCCCTGAAATCTGCAACGGCCACCACGAGGCACAGGTTTTAGTCTTTATTTCAATTCCTTACATTTTAATAACTGTTTTATGCATTTATTTAAATTGTCTCTACTGTAATATCTTGTATATCTTTTTGTAAACACTGCCAACTTTTGGAGTAAAATTTAATATTACTAGCTTCATTCTTCATGTTCTATGAGCGAGTGACACGCACCTCCCGCTTTTTCACATTAACAAACAGGTTACCGATCCACCTTAAATGAGATCGGTGGTGGCAGCATAATTGTTGTATTTATGTGATATTGTGGGTTGGAGGGTGATTGGATCGAGGTATATATACGTTCCAGGCAGGAACTGGTGGTATATATACAGTGCCTACAAGTAGTCTTCAACCCCCTGCAGATTTAGCTGGTTGACACATGCGGAATTAACTTGGCATTGTGACATTTGGACTGTAGATCAGCCTGGAAGTGGGAAATGCACTGCAGCCAAAAAGATTATTATTTTTTTTTTTTTAAAGCGTTAAAAGTTAATTCAGAGGGTCATTTATTATTCAACCCCTCAAACCACCAGCATTCTGTTTGGTCCCCCTAAAGTATTAAGAAGTAGTTCAGGCACAAAGAACAATGAGCTTCACATGTGTGGATTAATTATCTCTTTTGCCAGCCTTTTCTGACTATTTAAGACCCTCCCCAAACTTGTGAACAGCACTCATACATGGTCAACATGGGAAAGACAAAGGAGCATTCCAAGGCCATCAGAGACAAGATCGTGGAGGGTCACAAGGCTGGCAAGGGGTACAAAACCCTTTCCAAGGAGTTGGGCCTACCTGTCTCCACTGTTGGGAACATCATCTGGAAGTGGAAGGCTTATGGAACTACTGTTAGCCTTCCACGGCCTGGACAGCCTTTGAAAGTTTCCTCCCGTGCCGAGGCCAGGCTTGTCCGAAGAGTCAAGGCTAACCCAAGGACAACAAGGAAGGAGCTCCGGGAAGATCTCATGGCAGTGGGGACATTGGTTTCAGTCAATACCATAAGTAACGTACTCCACCGCAATGGTCTCCGTTCCAGACGAGTAAGGTACCTTTACCTTCAAAGCGTCATGTCAAGGCTCGTCTACAGTTTGCTCATGATCACTTGGAGGACTCTGAGACAGACTGGTTCAAGGTTCTATGGTCTGATGAGACCAAGATCGAGTTCTTTGGTGCCAACCACACACGTGACGTTTGGAGACTGGATGGCACTGCATACAACCCCAAGAATACCATCCCTACAGTCAAGCATGGTGGTGGCAGCATCATGCTGTGGGGCTGTTTCTCAGCCAAGGGGCCTGGCCATCTGGTCCGCATCCATGGGAAGATGGATAGCACGGCCTACCTGGAGATTTTGGCCAAGAACCTCCGCTCCTCCATCAAGGATCTTAAGATGGGTCGTAATTTCATCTTCCAACAAGACAACGACCCAAAGCACACAGCCAAGAAAACCAAGGCCTGGTTCAAGAGGGAAAAAATCAAGGTGATGGAGTAGCCTAGTCAGTCTCCTGACCTTAACTCAATTGAAAACTTGTGGAAGGAGCTCAAGATTAAAGTCCACATGAGACACCCAAAGAACCTAGATAACTTGGAGAAGATCTGCATGGAGGAGTGGGCCAAGATAACTCCAGAGACCTGTGCCGGCCTGATCAGGTCTTATAAAAGACGATTATTAGCTGTAATTGCAAACAAGGGTTATTCCACAAAATATTAAACCTAGGGGTTGAATAATAATTGACCCACACTTTTATGTTTAAAATTTATAAAAATTCAACTGAGCAACATAACTTATTTGCATCTTATCAAACCACTTAAATCTGCAGGGGGTTGAAGACTACTTGTAGGCACTGTACATCCCATCACATCACTATGTTATCTGTGTTACATAGGACTGCAGGTGACATCCACTACATTATCTGTACTCAGAGCTATCACTGTGTTATCTGTGGTGTTACATAGGACTGCAGGTGCAGAGAGCAGCAGATAAACGTCCTGGTTTGGACGCTGATCTCACTCAGTAGGACCGGCTCCAGGCTTTTGTGGGCCTCGGGCAAAGACTCTTAGTGGGCCCCTTTAACACACACACACACACACACACACACACACACATATATATATATATATATATATATATATATATATATATATATATATATATATATATATATATATATATACATATATATATATATATATATATATATATATATATATATACCGTATATACTCGCGTATAAGCCGAGTTTTTCAGCCCAAAATTTGGGCTGAAAAGTCCCCCTCGGCTTATACGCGAGTATATAATAAATACTGCAGCAGCCCCGGAGGTATACAGGCCCCCCATCAAGTTCCAGGGCCCCCCCCCCACTTGCGCACCAGCCTGTAAAGGAAAATCATACTTGCCAGTGTCCTGTCGCGCCGTCCGCAGCTGCCGACACGCGATCCCCGGCTTTATTCCGCGTCTTCCGCATTTCCTGTAGTCGCGGGCAATGACGTCATTGCCCGCGACCACAGGAAGTCGGAAGCCGGAAGACGCGGATTGAAGCCCGGGATCGCGTGTCGGCAGCTGCGGACGGCGCGACAGGACACTGGTAAGTATGATTTTACTTTACAGGCTGGCGCGCAAGGGGGGGGGGCCCTGGAACTTGATGGGGGGCCTGTATACCTCCGGGGCTGCGGCTGTATACAGCCCCGGGGCTGCGGCTGTATACAGCCCTGGGGCTGCTGCTGCTGTATACTACCTAAGGGCTGCTGTATATACCTCTGGGGCTACATATACCTCTGGGGCTGTATATACCTCTGGGGCTGTATATACCTCTGGGGCTGTATATACCTCTGGGCCTGCATATACCTCTGGGCCTGCATATACCTCTGGGGCTGCATATACCTCTGGGGCTGCATATGGGGCTGCATATACCTCTGGGGCTGCATATGGGGCTGCATATACCTCTGGGGCTGCATATCGGGCGGCATATACCTCTGGGGCTGCATATGGGGCTGCATATACCTCTGGGGCTGCATATACCTCTGGGGCTGCATATACCTCTGGGGCTGCATATACCTCTGGGGCTGCTGTATACTACCACTGGGGCTGCTGCTGTATACTACCACTGGGGAGGCTGCTGTATACCTCACTGCTGGGGGTTGTATACCTGTGCTGGAGTCCACCCTCGGCTTATACGCGAGTCAATAAGTTTTCCCAGTTTTTGGGGGCAAAAGTAGGGGGGTCGGCTTACAGACGGGTCGGCTTATACACGAGTATATACGGTATATATATATATATACGGTATATATATATATACGGTATATATATATATATATATATATATATATATAGATGAAAAAACGAAAGGCAGCACTTCCTTCAAAAAATCCATGTGGGTTTATTTGTCCTAGGACTGCAACGTTTCGGCGTTCAGCCTTTCTCAAGCAGTGACAAACAGATCTAGTGCTCACATATATATAGCTCCCATACAAGGGGCTTACAATAATTCAATTATTACAGTGTTATACAATAATTCCATAAAAATACAGTATTAAATACAGACAGTGATAACAAGTGTATTATAAAGTGCATAAAGTGCTTCAACCCGTTCCATATATCATACAGATCAACAGTTTAACCAGTATCAAGCAATACATTATAATTGCCTTAATTAAAACACAGATGTCACTTATCTCACGATTAGGGGACCACATGCTGCAACTGTAAACTGTTATTTCCGCCAGCGTGATCTCGGCGTCCATACTATCCTAATGCGCATGCTCCGTTTGAAAAAAACTTGTATTCTCATCCAGCAAACCTCATAGACCCGTCACTAATCCCGCGATTGCGTATTACGCTCCGGGATCTTCAGTACACCCACTGCACTTGCGCAGTAGTGTACATGAGGTCTTTACTCCTTCTCCCATTCTCGCGCATGCGCCTTCCCTCCGAGAATCACGGCCGCCATTTTAGAATTGACGGCGATTCCACTATAATTAATCCACTGATCTGTTGCTTGCGTTTTTACCTGATTATATGGAAACTACAGGCAATCCTCAACCGCAACTATACAGTGGTGAAGGGAACAGAGCAATGATATAGAATGTAGCTTAATATACATTATCTCTTATTCCCTAGAATACCCAAATCACTTCACCAGCAAGTGTCAGTGTACACATTGGGTAATTCATTAATAGATAGTAAACTGGGAATTAAAATTACAATTCAGGCAAAATCTTTATATATATATGGGAAGAAAACCTTCTTTTTGTTCATGTCCATAGTCACCGCCCTGGTGGGCTTTATACAGTTAAGTATGCTATGTTCCATACAAATAAACACAATAATGTGTCCTTCTGTTTAGGTGACTAAACCCATATTTCATAGTAAATATCATCAGATAAACCTGAGTAGAGATAATTGTTTTTTATTTCAACTACTAAATAGAGGGATATATTATACAGGAGAGATCTTGGCTATCACAGCAGAAAACAGTTACATAAGGAACAGTATGTTTACAGTCAAGTTGCAGCTTGTGGAGTCCCCCGCTCGGATCTCTAGAATTAAAAGAGAAAAAAAAAAAATTTTTTTTAGCACAAAATGTACTTTAAAAGAATTCTTTCATAAATGTTTTTTCAATAAATGTTTATCAACCTACACAGTAGTTGATCATATACCATAGGGGTTCAGTATTACAATAAGCTATGCACTTTGTAGTCCACGTTTAGGCCATTTGGTCTCAATGTATTGAGTTTATGGATCCATTCCATTTCTCTTTTTAACAACAATTTCTGTCGATCTCCCCCCCGTCTTTGTATGGGAATTGTGTCAATCAACCGAAACCTTAAATCTTTTTCCGTATGTCCCATATCCACAAAGTGCTTTGGGACCGGTAGATCTTTTCTTTTTTTCTTAATGGTATGTCGGTGATGAGCAATACGTGTCTTGAAATCCCACGTAGTCTCACCGACATACCACATAGCACAGGGACATTCGAGTAAATATACAACGTACTCAGACGAACAGGTCAGGAAGTGTTTTATTTCAAAACGCTGCCCAGTTTTAGGATGTATAAAATGTGAACCTTTGTTCATTAATCTGCAATTGATACATGAGAGACAGGGGTAACATCCCCTTCTCTTCGTACCTGTCAGATACCTTTGTCCATCCTTTTTCATAGGACCAATGTCCGACCGTATAAGTTTATCTTTCAGACATTGGTTGCGTCTATATGAAAAAAGTGGTGGTTCTTTGAATTCTTTCACTTGTGGCAAACATTTTCACAACATACTCCAATGTTTACGTATTATTCTTGCAACCTCTCCACTCTCCTCACTGTACGTAGAAACAAATGGAATTCTTTTCAACTGTTTATCGTGATTTTTTTCTACCAAAATATCTGACCTAGTCACTTGTACTACTTTATTCTTTTGTTCCCTCAGTAATTTTTTTGGGTATCCCCTTACAGAGAATTTCGTTATCATTTCATTTAGTGCCAGTTCCTGGTCCTCTTTCCTATTTACTATTTTTTTGACCCTAATCATTTGACTGTATGGAATAGATTTTAGGGTGTTTTGCGGGTGCTGACTACTAAAATGTAGCAAATCATTTCTATCAGTTTCCTTTACATATAGTTTGGTTATAAATTCATTATTTTGATACAAGATCTGTACATCCAGGAATTGTAATGAGGATTCTGACCAAACTAGAGTAAATTTAATTGTTTCATCTATTCCATTCAGATACTCATGGAATTGATGTAATGCATCTTCTGTTCCTGTCCATATGAGGAAGACATCGTCTATGTATCTCCACCATGTAGCGACATAGTCATAATGGTGGGACACATAGACGAGGTCCTCCTCAATAACCCGCATAACTATATTTGCATAGGCTGGGGCCATATTGGCCCCCATCGCTGTACCTCTGCATTGTAAGTAATAATCATCTCCAAACAGGAAATAGTTATTTTTTAAAACTAGTTCTAGAAGGCTAAGCACCAAAGAACAGGCACCATTAGAAACCTCAGTTTCTCTCAATTTCTTCTCTACAGCTGCCAGACCACGTTCATTATCTATTGACGTGTAAAGTGAGACCACGTCAAAAGACGCCAATATCACTTCACCACTTACAGATAGAGTGTTCAATTTACGTAGGAAGTCCCCAGTATCTTTAATATATGACTCAGCTCCTCTTGCTATGGGATTTAATACCTTATCAAGGAAGATTCCTATATTTGAAAGAATCGAATTTGTACCCGAGACTATCGGACGACCCGGCGGGTCCACCAGAGACTTATGGATCTTGGGGAGCACATATAGTACTGGAGTAGTTGGAAATTCAATTGTCATAAAGTCGAGGAGATCCTGATCTATCAGACCCTCCTTCAATGCTTTTTTCAGGATCACCTCAATTTTATGTGCTACTTCAAATTTCGGATCCCTATCCAGTCTCCGGTAGACCCCCGGGTCATCCAACTGCCTCCTGATCTCTTTCACATACGTGACCTTGTCCATGACAACAACAGCCCCCCCTTTGTCGGCTTTTTTTATTATAATGCTGTCGTCACGGACAAGGTCATTAAGAGCCGTTATTTCCTGAGTCTTAATATTGGGTTTTCTAAAAACCCCATTTCCCTTAATCTTAAGCAGGTCCACTTCCTTAGTCACAGCTGTAATAAATGAATCAATTACTGAGGAATTAACTGGGGGCATAAATTTACTTTTCTTTTTTAACCCCAAACATGCCATATCAAAGTCACAATTTACCATCTTTGATTTATTTTCCTTGGTACTAAACCATTCTTTCAACTTTAATGATCTAAAAAAATATTGCAGGTCTAATGACAGTTGGAAAAAATCAGTGTGTGCATTTGGACCAAAGCCCAATCCCTTATTAAGAATAGACATCTGCATCTCTGTTAGTACCTTACTTGAAAGGTTCACTACCAAGTCCTCCTTTAATTTTTCAGTGGTGGTTTCTTCTGTTGTTTCCCTTTTCCCCGCTTGTCTTTTTTGTTGCCGGTAGTGTCTCCTTCCTCCTCTTCTTTTCCTCCGCTGTTCCTTGGATCTGTATCTATGAACAAAGTCCATTATAGAATAAACCTTTCCACATGTGCATGATAGACTAGAATTTTTACCACCTGTAATCCGCCATTTTCCCACACCCTCACGCTGCCAGTTGTATATATTTCCATTTGAATAATCCTCCGTATCTCTCAACCACTTCCTTCTTTTACCTTCCTCCAGGTCTGAGCGTAGTTTAATTATGCGTGTATTTATTTGTTCTTTAAACTTTACCATTTCTTCCTCCTTTAGAATGTCCTGTAATTTGGTTTCTATACCACCATGTTCAGCTAATATTCTTTTCAATTCATGTTGTAAAAAGTCAATATTAACCAGTAAGAGATCCATCCCATATTTGTTTGAGATTTTACAGAATTGGGAACAGAAAAAAGAGTCCCCAAACATTAAATTTGGCCTTACATTTGACCTCAGGCCACGTGGTATCATCTTAGCCTTATAGTATTCAGACATAGTGGATAAATGCAGTTGTGTTGTTAAAACCTTTTTAGCCAAGTTTTCATATTTCTGTTTTAAATCTACTATAGATGGTACACTTAAAAATACTGCATCCACATCAATCCCCTTGAAAATACGATCTTCATCTTCTACTGTGTAACTTAAAGTCCCAGGTTCATAGTTATTCTCCATAACCCACTTCAGAAGTTTCAATGTAGCAAAAAAAGCAAAAACCGTGCAAAATTTTCGTGGGAAAAATAGAAAAAGCGAAAAACGAAACAGCACAGTCACTTACAACCGGGTGCAAAGCCCTCCTACCACTTCACTGGTACTTATATAGATGAAAAAACGAAAGGCAGCACTTCCTTCAAAAAATCCATGTGGGTTTATTTGTCCTAGGACTGCAACGTTTCGGCGTTCAGCCTTTCTCAAGCAGTGACAAACAGATCTAGTGCTCACATATATATAGCTCCCATACAAGGGGCTTACAATAATTCAATTATTACAGTGTTATACAATAATTCCATAAAAATACAGTATTAAATACAGACAGTGATAACAAGTGTATTATAAAGTGCATAAAGTGCTTCAACCCGTTCCATATATCATACAGATCAACAGTTTAACCAGTATCAAGCAATACATTATAATTGCCTTAATTAAAACACAGATGTCACTTATCTCACGATTAGGGGACCACATGCTGCAACTGTAAACTGTTATTTCCGCCAGCGTGATCTCGGCGTCCATACTATCCTAATGCGCATGCTCCGTTTGAAAAAAACTTGTATTCTCATCCAGCAAACCTCATAGACCCGTCACTAATCCCGCGATTGCGTATTACGCTCCGGGATCTTCAGTACACCCACTGCACTTGCGCAGTAGTGTACATGAGGTCTTTACTCCTTCTCCCATTCTCGCGCATGCGCCTTCCCTCCGAGAATCACGGCCGCCATTTTAGAATTGACGGCGATTCCATTATAATTAATCCACTGATCTGTTGCTTGCGTTTTTACCTGATTATATGGAAACTACAGGCAATCCTCAACCGCAACTATACAGTGGTGAAGGGAACAGAGCAATGATATAGAATGTAGCTTAATATACATTATCTCTTATTCCCTAGAATACCCAAATCACTTCACCAGCAAGTGTCAGTGTACACATTGGGTAATTCATTAATAGATAGTAAACTGGGAATTAAAATTACAATTCAGGCAAAATCTTTATATATATATGGGAAGAAAACCTTCTTTTTGTTCATGTCCATAGTCACCGCCCTGGTGGGCTTTATACAGTTAAGTATGCTATGTTCCATACAAATAAACACAATAATGTGTCCTTCTGTTTAGGTGACTAAACCCATATTTCATAGTAAATATCATCAGATAAACCTGAGTAGAGATAATTGTTTTTTATTTCAACTACTAAATAGAGGGATATATTATACAGGAGAGATCTTGGCTATCACAGCAGAAAACAGTTACATAAGGAACAGTATGTTTACAGTCAAGTTGCAGCTTGTGGAGTCCCCCGCTCGGATCTCTAGAATTACTCGAATGTCCCTGTGCTATGTGGTATGTCGGTGAGACTACGTGGGATTTCAAGACACGTATTGCTCATCACCGACATACCATTAAGAAAAAAAGAAAAGATCTACCGGTCCCAAAGCACTTTGTGGATATGGGACATACGGAAAAAGATTTAAGGTTTCGGTTGATTGACACAATTCCCATACAAAGACGGGGGGGAGATCGACAGAAATTGTTGTTAAAAAGAGAAATGGAATGGATCCATAAACTCAATACATTGAGACCAAATGGCCTAAACGTGGACTACAAAGTGCATAGCTTATTGTAATACTGAACCCCTATGGTATATGATCAACTACTGTGTAGGTTGATAAACATTTATTGAAAAAACATTTATGAAAGAATTCTTTTAAAGTACATTTTGTTCTAAAAAAAATTTTTTTTTTTCTCTTTTAATTCTAGAGATCCGAGCGGGGGACTCCACAAGCTGCAACTTGACTGTAAACATACTGTTCCTTATGTAACTGTTTTCTGCTGTGATAGCCAAGATCTCTCCTGTATAATATATCCCTCTATTTAGTAGTTGAAATAAAAAACAATTATCTCTACTCAGGTTTATCTGATGATATTTACTATGAAATATGGGTTTAGTCACCTAAACAGAAGGACACATTATTGTGTTTATTTGTATGGAACATAGCATACTTAACTGTATAAAGCCCACCAGGGCGGTGACTATGGACATGAACAAAAAGAAGGTTTTCTTCCCATATATATATAAAGATTTTGCCTGAATTGTAATTTTAATTCCCAGTTTACTATCTATTAATGAATTACCCAATGTGTACACTGACACTTGCTGGTGAAGTGATTTGGGTATTCTAGGGAATAAGAGATAATGTATATTAAGCTACATTCTATATCATTGCTCTGTTCCCTTCACCACTGTATAGTTGCGGTTGAGGATTGCCTGTAGTTTCCATATAATCAGGTAAAAACGCAAGCAACAGATCAGTGGATTAATTATAGTGGAATCGCCGTCAATTCTAAAATGGCGGCCGTGATTCTCGGAGGGAAGGCGCATGCGCGAGAATGGGAGAAGGAGTAAAGACCTCATGTACACTACTGCGCAAGTGCAGTGGGTGTACTGAAGATCCCGGAGCGTAATACGCAATCGCGGGATTAGTGACGGGTCTATGAGGTTTGCTGGATGAGAATACAAGTTTTTTTCAAACGGAGCATGCGCATTAGGATAGTATGGACGCCGAGATCACGCTGGCGGAAATAACAGTTTACAGTTGCAGCATGTGGTCCCCTAATCGTGAGATAAGTGACATCTGTGTTTTAATTAAGGCAATTATAATGTATTGCTTGATACTGGTTAAACTGTTGATCTGTATGATATATGGAACGGGTTGAAGCACTTTATGCACTTTATAATACACTTGTTATCACTGTCTGTATTTAATACTGTATTTTTATGGAATTATTGTATAACACTGTAATAATTGAATTATTGTAAGCCCCTTGTATGGGAGCTATATATATGTGAGCACTAGATCTGTTTGTCACTGCTTGAGAAAGGCTGAACGCCGAAACGTTGCAGTCCTAGGACAAATAAACCCACATGGATTTTTTGAAGGAAGTGCTGCCTTTCGTTTTTTCATCTATATAAGTACCAGTGAAGTGGTAGGAGGGCTTTGCACCCGGTTGTAAGTGACTGTGCTGTTTCGTTTTTCGCTTTTTATATATATATATATATATATATATATATATATATATATATATATATATATATATATATACACACCCTCCAGCCTCTATATGTGTGTGAACTATAGATGCTGTGGGCAATATACATACAATAGAATCCTCATAGTTATCCCTCTCCTCCCCCTGTTCGCTTTGTCTCTCCACCCCAATATGCACTGTCTTCTCCCCATGTGCTCAATCTCTACCTCATGTGCTGTCTCCCTTGACATGCAATATCTTCTCCGCACTAATCCCCCAAGCTGTTTTCTCCCCCTTGTGCACTGTTCCCCACCATTGCGCTGCTTTCTACCCATGCACTGTCCTCTATGCCTGTGCCCTGTGTCTCTTGCCCCCACCCCTTGCGCTGCCTTGCCCGTGTGCTCTATGTCTCTTGCCCCCACCTCTTGTGCTGTTTCCTATCCCAGTGTGCATTCTTCGCTCTGTATTGTCTTTCTTGCCCCACCCCTTGAGCCTCCTTCTCCTGTGCGCTGTCCACCCCTTGCATTGTCTTCTCCTGTGCGAGGTCTTCTCTCCACATGAGCTGTGCTGTGATAAGTTCAGCATCCGACTGCTGACAGTTTATGAATAGTAATAAGCTGGCAGCAGAGCGGTGTGACTATCCCCAGCAGAGACCTGTGATGTTACCTGCGGTGTGGTGCTGATCTTTTACTGCCAGATTATCAGTATTCATAAGCAACCAGGAGCAGTCAAACGCTTCGCTTATCCCTCGCGGGGAGAAGACCGTGCAGAAGGTGGAGAAGACAGAGCAGGAGAAGGAGAAATCAGTGGTGTGGAAGGAGAAGACAGCGCAGGGAGAAGGAGAAACAGCACAAGGAAGTCATGAACTGCTGTGGACACCATCTTCCAAGTGGTGCAGACGGTGTCGCCAACAGCAAGTGGGCCCCGGGCTTGCCCTCCACACTGCCC
The DNA here is from genome assembly GCA_033576535.1 of Allobates femoralis. Taxonomy (NCBI): domain Eukaryota; kingdom Metazoa; phylum Chordata; class Amphibia; order Anura; family Aromobatidae; genus Allobates; species Allobates femoralis. The sequence continues at coordinate 483,872,714 of JARQOC010000006.1, forward strand.
CCACTCATAATATACCCTCTCCACACTGCCCCCACTCATAATATACCCTCTCCACACTGCCCCCACTCATAATATACCCTCTTCACACTGCCCCACTCATAATATACCCTCTCCACACTGCCCCCACTCATAATATACCCTCTCCACACTGCCCCCACTCATAATATACCCTCTCCACACTGCCCCCACTCATAATATACCCTCTCCACACTGCCCCCACTCATAATATACCCTCTCCACACTGCCCCCACTCATAATATACCCTCTCCACACTGCCCCCACTCATAATATACTCTCTCCACACTGCCCCTCATAATATATCCCTCACACACTGCCCCAACTCATAATATCCCCCCACACACTGTCCCCACTCATAATATACCCCCACACACTGCCCCCATTCATAATATCCCCCCACACAGTGCGCCTCTGTAGCAAATATCAGCACGTCATCTTCAGCTCCATTGTGGAGCCACTGACTCACCATTGCTGCCCCATCCTTGCGCCATCCCTTGTCTGCGTCTCAGGTAGTAACTCTTCCTCCTCTTCTATGCGTTCCACACTGTGGACCGTAAAGGAAGAGGAAGTGAAGAGGCGGAAGCGGGGGCAGAGCGGGGGCAAGCGGCTGTCCTCAGAGATAAAATAATAAGAGCGACGTGATGCGGGCCAGAGGCGTTGGGCCCCTGAGTCACACCAGGGCCCTGGTACTTGCCCGGGTACGCCGGGTGCTGACGCCAGCCCTGTCACTCAGTCACTAGAATTACCTCAAAAATGCAAAACAAAAAGTGATCAAAGCTGCACTGGATATAAAGCCTCAAACAGATGGAAGAATTGAAATAAATCCCGTGTTCTCAGAAAATGGTGATAAACGAAATAAAATGCTGGAGAGGAGGGAGGACGGGGGATTCAGGGGGAAACAAGGAGGAAAACACTAAAAACCTCACAAGGATGGAGAAACACATTTCTATATATGAGGAGGAAAAATGGAGACAAGAGCGAGAATAGAAAGGAAGAAAGAGAATAATGGGGAGTGTGCAGCACAAACCTCCACTGCAGAACCGCCACCACATATATGGCTGCTCTGTGCTTACAGGACCTGTGATGATGTCACATGGAGGGGAGGAGTCAGGGGTCACATGATCAGCTCCTGGTTGTCATGGTGCTGGATGAGGTGAAGGTTATGTGTGGGGTCAGGAGGGATTTACAGTGTAGATGTAGCAGAGCCGAGTGTGTACGAGGTGTACGGAGCAGAGCCGAGTGTGTACGAGGTGTATGGAGCAGAGCCGTGTGGTGTACGAGGTGTACGGAGCAGAGCCGTGTGTGTACGAGGTGTACGGAGCAGAGCCGAGTGTGTACGAGGTGTACGGCGCAGAGCCGAGTGTGTACGAGGTGTACGGAGCAGAGCCGTGTGTGTACGAGGTGTACGGAGCAGAGCCGTGTGTGTATGAGGTGTACGGAGCAGAGCCGTGTGTACGAGGTGTACGGAGCAGAGCCGAGTGTGTACAAGGTGTACGGAGCAGAGCCGTGTGTGTACGAGGTGTACGGAGCAGAGCCGAGTGTGTACGAGGTGTACGGAGCGGAGCCGAGTGTGTACGAGGTGTACGGAGCGGAGCCGAGTGTGTACGAGGTGTACGGAGCAGAGCCGAGTGTGTACGAGGTGTACGGAGCAGAGCCGAGTGTGTACGAGGTGTACGGAGCAGAGCCGAGTGTGTACAAGGTGTACGGAGCAGAGCCGAGTGTGTACAAGGTGTATGGAGCAGAGCCGTGTGTGTACGAGGTGTACAGAGCGGAGCCGTGTGTGTACAAGGTGTACGGAGCGGAGCCGAGTGTGTACAGAGCGGAGCCGAGTGTGTACGAGGTGTACGAAGCAGAGCCGAGTGTGTACGAGGTGTACGGAGCGGAGCCGTGTGTGTACGAGGTGTACGGAGCGGAGCCAAGTGTGTACGAGGTGTACGGAGCGGAGCCAAGTGTGTACGAGGTGTACGGAGCAGAGCCATGTGTGTACGAGGTGTACGGAGAGGAGCCGAGTGTGTACGAGGTGTACGGAGCAGAGCCAAGTGTGTACGAGGTGTACGGAGCGGAGCCGAGTGTGTATGAGGTGTACAGAGCGGAGCCACGTGTGTACGAGGTGTACAGAGTGGAGCCGGGTGTACGAGGTGTACGGAGCGGAGCCGTGTGTGTACGAGGTGTACGGAGCGGAGCCGTGTGTGTACGAGGTGTACGGAGCGGAGCCGCGTGTGTACGAGGTGTACGGAGCGGAGCCGCGTGTGTATGAGGTGTACGGAGCGGAGCCGAGTGTGAACGAGGTGTACGGAGCGGAGCCGAGTGTGTACGAGGTGTACGGAGCGGAGCCGAGTGTGTACGAAGTGTACGGAGTGGAGCCGTGTGTGTACGAGGTGTACGGAGCGGAGCCGAGTGTGTACGAGGTGTACGGAGCGGAGCCGTGTGTGTACGAGGTGTACGGAGCGGAGCCGAGTGTGTACGAGGTGTACGGAGCGGAGCCGTGTGTACGAGGTGTACAGAGTGGAGCCACGTGTGTACGAGGTGTACAGAGTGGAGCCACGTGTGTACGAGGTGTACCGAGCGGAGCCACATGTGTACGGAGTAGAGGCGCGTGTGAACGAGGTAAATGGAGCGAAGTCGAGTGTGTACAGTAGGTATGTAGCAGAGCTGTGTGTGTAAAGGTACCGTTACACGGCATGACGTTGAAATGATGTCGGCAACAATTTCGGGGACGCACGGTCATTTTTTACATAATTTCAACATCGCTGGTGAGTTTTCACACGTCTAGATATCGTGGACAACTTACCAACGATGTTGTGAGCAGGTATCGTTCGCAAACCCTGTGAACGATCCCTTCCCATTGCTGTGAATGGGCGAAATCGTCCACGACATCGTTATCGTGGTTTCACTTAGAGCGATGCAGCAAGTTGCTGGACTTGAGATCGTCAGGTGTCTGAATGGTTAAAGGGGACCTGTCAGCTACTTTAGACCCCATAAACTATCACTATCTGCCCCTGCAGCGTCCTAGTACATCCTTGTCTGAGTTAAAAGTGCGGTTCAACAGTTACAAAAACGCATTTTATAACTTATGGTACCTTTACATGCCGCTACAGAAGGGTTGAAACAACCGGGTGTCTCACGTGCACGTGCACATTCCAACGGTTGCAAACGGTACCCAATACCGCCTTTACACGCCGCTACAAGGTGCGCTACAGAAGGTTTAATCTATCTCTGGAGGCACCGCCGGGTGCCGCAGGTTACCTTCTGTAGAGCACCGTCCCTCATTTACACGCCGCTACAGAAGGTAATATGGGAGGACCAGGGCAGCAGGGACAACACATAGGGGTGCCAGAATTGTGGATTACGAGACGCTCGTACGATGATTGGACAATGCAATAGTATCATGATTGGCCGGCCAGTGCAGGAAGGCTGGCTAATACATGACGCTATAGCAAATGTGTAGTGCGACTGGTCAGCTCCTTAAATATGCCGCCCTATGCAGCGACAACCAATCGTAACACAGGAGCTTCCACCAATGATCGCTGATGAAGCGCGGTATCCCGGAGGCTGTGTCACGCCCCAGGGAGTTAACTAGGTGGCGGAAAAACCTTCCTGTACCTCATTTAGACGCCGCTACTATCGGATTGAAATCAACCTGTTTTAGAGCACTGCTCTGAAACAGGTGCCGCAAGTGACGGGTGGAAACAACCGCCTTTACACGCCGCTACCTCGGTTTGTTTTGACGGTGCAAGATACATTTGTCTCCGACACCCGGCGGTTTCCAACCTTCTGTAGCGGCGTGTAAAGGTACCATTACATTTTGTGATGGTAATGAGGCAACGTCTAGTCTCATTGGGCGTTTTCTCAGGGTCCTTGTGCGTATGTGTGCTGAGACTAGGTATGTCTCAAAGGCCAGGCGGCCTTAACCGCCATTGGGACCGACTATCAGGTCGTGAGGGTTGATTAATGCATGTGTGCTGAGACTGGGGATGTCTGAAAGGCCAGGCGGCTGTAACCGCAATTGGGACAGATTGGCAGGTAGTGAGGGTCCCGTTGACTAATGTATGAGATGTATGCGGTGTGGCATGTGAGAGACAGAGATGTCTTGAATGCCAGGCGGGCTTAGCCGCCATTAGAACCAGACTGGGTCTGTAAGGGATGATAAGGGTCGCCTTAGTGTTCTGTTGAGCATGTATAATGTAAACAATGCCAGGCGGGCATAGCCGCCATTAAACCCAGACTGGGTCTGCAAGGGACGTCTTAAGGTTCTGTTAAGCATGTAAAGTGTAAATAATGGCAGGTGGGCATAGCCGCCATTAGAACAGACTGTGATGTCGCTATGTTCTATTGATTATGTATAGTGTAAATGTAAGTAGTAGAAAAGGCCAGGCGGCTGTAACCACCATTGGAGCTGTCATTAGTGCTCTTGGTATTTTATGGAGATGTGACTAGTGCTCCTAGTATTCTATGTACTTACTTTGATGTGTGATTACTGTTACTATGTGAATAGTGTATAAACTGTATTCTATGTTGTATATTTCAGTAGTAACCATTTTATGACAAAAAATAACAAACTGCTGTATTGTGTTATGTTAAACATAGTTGTTGGTGTCACTTACGCTGCAAAGCAAACCCCTAGGCGTGCGCTACCTGACAATATGTTAACAAACAAATGACCAACATGTCTGGCTAAGTTAAGAAACTTAACCCATGCCATACATTGAACAAGTCCATGTCTTCATACTCCCACTTTCTTAATAAGCCAGACGGGGCAGCCAGATGTGATAAGCCTTTGATCATCCTTCTCCTCTTGGCAGCATTGTCCTTTTTAGTGGTGAGGTCATCAATAGAGGATTACATCTATACACCTCCCTGATTACCTCCCCAGGAATGGCAGACATATTGCAGAAGCACTAAGGTTGGATCCATGTGTTGGGCTTCCATAAACGTCTTGCTATCAATCCCCCAGTCAATGGCCACAGTCTGGTTAGGTCTACTCAAAGTTGTTGGCTCAGTGGAGAATGATGGAGGCTGGGAATGTGGGTTATCCTCAGAAGGAGTGGCAGCAAGATTCACATCGGAGTGCTGCTTGGCATGGATGTGGGTAATGGCTGTGAGAAACTGGCTGGATAGTCCTTGTCCTAAGTCATTGTTCAAAATAACCAGTGTAGAGAGATCATTCATAAGCCCCACTTCAACTTCCTCCAGAGTAGCCCCCAAAACTACAGGTGGGGGGAGGCTGCCCACAAACCCCACATCGACCTCTTCCTGGTCAGTCCCCAAAATAACAGGTGTGGGGATGATATCTACAAGTCCCACTTCAACCTCTTCCTGCTCAGTATCCAAAATAACAGGTGTGGGGACGCTGTCCATAAGCTCCAACTCACCCTCTCCCTGGTCGGTCCCCCCATCCAACTGCACATATGCCGGTGGGATGTCCGAGTGCTGACTCTCGGCCAGGGAGATGGATAATTGGGAACGTGGTAGATGGTTTTCTGGGGAAACAATAACTGGTCTTACCAGGGTGATGGCAGAATCAGTGTCTCGTTGTCCCTGGGCCTTTATGTCACCAACCTTGACCGTCTGGGCAGGCAGATGGGCTCCAGGGATGGGGCCCCAGCTTTGCAGACAATCTTTATCCATATATCCAAGACATCCACACGTATAACAGCACCGTGGATTGGGCAAGTCAAGGGTCCTGTTTGTATACCCCTGGTGGGGCTTCTGCTGGGAAGCAGAACCAACCTTCTTGAGTGGCTGGTGCTAGCAGTACGGCATCTGGAACTCTATAATCATATCCCAGAACACAAGCCCTCTCTTCTCTTGAGGATTTGGGCCCAAATGCGACCAACAGCACCTTGGCTCGGGCTACTTGGGACAAGGTTGATTCCCAATTGTCACTGGATCTATGATGTGGCACACAGTTTAAATCCTGTGTTGAGATCAGTGGGGGTCCTCATCATCCTTCACATCTATCTGGGCATCCCAAAGGGCCAATTTCTGGATCAAATCTGACTTGAGTGTCAGTGTTCCTGTATTCAATCTTTCGCATCTGGCACAGCTTCTATAAAAACCATTTACTGCTGAAGCTGTATCTCCTCTCCATTCCTCATCCCATGGTTGAGCTGGTGGGGTTGGACATGGCTGCGCCCAAAACCTGTTTTCGCCTCACCTATGGCCTGCTGCTTATGCTTATATGCCTCCCTGGATGTTGAGCCCTTGGACAGTATCCACGAACACCAGTCCCCTGCAGCTTCCCCGGATAAACCAGGCTGAGTAGTATCCCATTGCTGCCACCAACTGTGGAGACACAGGGGTTCAGTGGGTGCTCTCATCTGCTGGCCCGGCTGTCTTTACAAAGACCCCATGGACCAAGGCTCATCCCAACTGGATGTCCGAAATCCTTAACCGTAGGCGGAATACTACTCAGACAACACAGGGTGAGGGAACCACAATAGTAAGACTTTATTGGATCCCCAACAGTCAACGACAAATTACACATAACCAAGAAAACACAAAATGTAATAGACAACAGTCTCAATCTTCCTCTGGCTCACCAGGAAGTAGAATTTCGGCGGGCACCCACCAAGAACGCAATAGCGACAAGCTTAGGAAACTGACCGTGCACAGCAAAGTCTGTACCCAGGTGACTGAATTATCCTAATCTGGGTATCTTCTTTACATAGTCTCTGACATTTCAGTCGAATCCTAGCCTGAAGTCCATATAACAATATAATCCAGGTTCTGACCCTCTTAGCCGGCACCGAGAGACTAGGCTGGGTTTATGGCCTTCCAACCGGATCCGCAGACCCTATATTGAAGCCATCTAGCATGTGAACTCCTGAATAATGAAAAAACCCACTTATACACCATGAGCACTCATTTCAGAAAATTGGGGACTTTAGGATTGGTGGAATAAGATTGTTTTCTTAATGGTTGGGTTTCAAGCTGCTTAATTCTCCTTTGAGTGTATGTAGTCCAGAGGGGAGTCAAGGTGGAGATCGGCTGAGATAATTACATTAGCAATAGACAACCTTGAACAATGGGTTAACTCCAAAGATTCTGGCAGAAACAATTACTTACTTATAAGTTAACAAACAAAAGACCAATGTCTGGCCCAGCTAAGAAACGTAACCTATGTCATACATTGAACAAATCCATGTCGTCACAAGGCCTTTACTAGATGTCCGGACCTAAACACGAGTGCCGCAGGTCACCCGTTTTGTGGATACTTTCTGCAGGGGCAGACCTCTCAAGATGGTGGCGGCCTTCCGTAGGACCCTGGCCCACGCACAACACACCCTCCACACGCCGGCGGAGAGTGTCCCCTGATCATCAGATCCTCTGGCTGATCTTTACTCTTGATGTCCCAGGTGAAGCAAGGGTTACTGGAGCTGGATGGGCAAGTGGGTATGGACGCAGGCCTTAGGCCGGAAGGGAGGCCCCAACCTTTTCTGAGTAGGGAAGTAGGATCATATCCCCTCAGATGTGCACCGGCAGACAGGGTGAGGTGGAATGCCAAGGGGGGGCTTTTCAGTAGCTGGATGGCGTGGTGCAGAGCCCTCTCAGACGTGTCTGACTCTTTCAGCGGCCATTTTGTAATCTCTCCAGGTTGCCCTTTGTCTGCTCTCACACTGATGTTAACAGACACATTAAAATCATAACTAAAGTTTGCGTTAATTCAATAATTTATTTCAGTAAAAATCATTAGATAAGGATTCAATAATAGTAGAGGAAAAATGCAACACTCACCAAATGGCAGAAAAACTGTGGTTTTATTTCTTAATGCATAAATCCAAATACATCTTCACAAAGGAGACTAATAGCACATGATGGGCAACAGCCAAGTCATAACCACTAACTCTTTCTCTAGTCCTGAATGTTTACATCACTGAGCTTATTAAGGAGCAAAAACCGAGCACAATATACCAAGTGTAAGAGGGATTAGTCAGTCCGAGACCAGCAACCTTTCTCCTACATCCCTATTGAATATATCCCTGCAATCTAAGCTATTTTCTCATATACTTCTTTTATTAATTCCCAACGATTCCCTCTCTACACTATCGAATGGCTGTTTTTTTTTTTTTGTGTTTTTATTTCCTGCTTGATGTACCTTGCGAGTGCCCCAATGCCTCCCGGGTTACTCACAAGGCATCAGACATGCCCCAGGCACTCCATCAGAGCCTCCCTGAAGCAAAGCATAACTGTGACACTGGTTTCAGGTGTGAGGCTGTCAATTACTTCACAAGGGTCTCCAGCTCATCCTCACCTTCCTCCCCACAGTGCAGTGTCTCAGCCCCCCACATCTTCCTAAATCTCTGCAGTGCGCGGTCTCAAACCCGCCCGTATTACCCTCTCCCTGAAGTGTGGTTCTGGATTTTCCCTATGCCTAATCTGTCCCCCAGTGCGATGAGAAGTGTCAGCGATACCCGAGATTGGGAGATGCAGGATAACATAAGCGCAGCCCACAAGTGATGTCGGTTGTCTATGACCTTATGACTTGTGGGTGGTGCTTAGGTCCTCTGGCACCACTAATCTGCACCGCGCCTGGTATACTGACATTTGAGTGTGCTCATTGTACATAGGGGAAGAAGAGGCATGGGAGAACTCAGTGCACTGATATGTCATTATTTCGGGTGCAGTGCAGATTGGTGGTGCCGGAGGACCTAAGCGCCGCCCACAAGTCATGTCAGTGGAAATGCCAGGTTATCAGTATGCATAAGCTAATAGACCACTAATGTTACTTATCGGCAGTGCTTATGTCATCCTGCACCGTACGGTCTCCGGTATCGCTGACACCTCATAGCACAAGGGGGACACACCTGTGGGAACAGGGTAAGAAGAGCAGGGCTGAGTCAGTGCACTGTGGGGAGGGGCGGAAGAAGTGGAGGGGCTAAGATACTGCACTTTGGGGAGGGAGGTGAAGATGGGCTGGAGACCCTTGTGAAGTAATTGACAGCCCTGCCCCTGAAACCAGTGTCACAGTTATGCTTTCTTTCAGGGAGGGGCTGAGGAAGTGTATGGGGCCTGTCTGATGACGTTTGAGGATCAGAGGATGTACTGGGGCACTCACATGGTACATCATCAAACAGGAAATAGAAAAAAAAAAACAAGAGCTGTTAGACAGTAGAGAGGGAACTGTGGGGAGTTAATAAAAGAAGTATATCAGAAAATAGCTTGGATTATAGGGACAAATTAGATAGAAAGTTAGGAGAAAAGTTGCTGGTCTTGGACGGACCCTTTAAGTTGGGTCTTGTTGATGTGCAGCGACCACATCGTACTGTGAAACGTTTTACTGGAATAGATGGATCGGTGGACCCCAGCCTGGCACAACGACTGGACAAATATTCACTAAAGTAAGTCAGTCAGGCACTCAGGAAGATTTTAAATAAATCTTTTTATAATCTTTTTTTTATTTTCCAAAAATGGAATTCAAAATCTAATCTTTACATCTATTCAGGACACCACTACAGCGGCGTAAGCTTTTTGCGCATGTTGGTTTTTTCAGACATCAGATTTTCTCACGTTTAAAAAAACAAATACATTTTTCAGACCAGAATTTGACCAGAGTGTCCAAGCATCATCAGTTATTCTCGTACATGAAGAAAAAAAAAGTCTCTTAACCTTCTCCTTACTGACAGCCAGTGAAAATTGTCATGATAGTGCGTATTCCGGTCCCTGCTTCTTCCTGCTTTCGCCGGGGTCATGTGACCGGCGCAGCAGTGATGTCATCGCTGCTGCGCAGGTCATAGCAATAGAAGCCAGCGAAAGCAGGAAGAAGCAGGGACCGGAGGACGCAGCGGTGACAAGAGCGATGGAGAGCAAGCATGAATGCTTTATTATTTTAAGGTGGGCGGCAGCATGGGGGCTGTAACCTGTGATGGGGCCTGTATACCACTAATGGGGGGCTGTATACCACTAATGGGGCCTGTATACCACTAATGGGAGGCTGTATACCACTGATGGGGGGGCTGTATACCACTAATGGGGCCTGTATACCACTAATGGTGGGCCGTCCACTTATGGGGCCTGTATACCACTAATGGGGGGGCCTGTATACCACTAATGGGGGCCTGTATACCACTAATGGGGGCCTGTATACCACTGACGGGGGGGGGGGAAGGGAAGAGCTGAATACCTGTGAAGAGGGTGCAATATACCAGTAATGGGGGACTATATACCAGTAATGGGGGGCCATTTCCCATGATGAGAGTCTGCTTCATTTCTCACCCTAGGCTTATACTCGAGTCAATATGTTTCCCTAGTTTTGGAGGGTAAAATTAGGGGCCTCGGCTTATACTCGGGTCGGCTTATACTCGAGTATATACGGGTACATATTTTATATCGGCAAGATCAGAAATGCCCACCCTATCAAAATATCAAATAAATGAATCTGATCGGTAAACTGTTTAATGGAAATAAAAAGTAAATACACCAATATTACATTTTTTTGGTCGCTGCAACATTGCAATAAAATGCAATAACAGTTGATTAAAACATCACATCTAACCAAAAAAGGTATAATTAAAAACATCAGTGAAGAGTCTATTGTATCTGTCCTTTCCTGATGTTTAAGAAAATGTAATTTCTTTGTTGAATTTATTCCATTTTCAGAATGAAAAATCGCTTTTTATCTGTCTGTATTCTTTGATTCATAACAAGAGCTGATTCACAGGAACAACAATCCCCACATTCTGGAGATTAAAATGGATTTTTAACCGTGTGGATTTTCAGATGTGCAGCAAGATAAGATTGCTTGGTAAATCCTTTCCCACATTCTGAACATGAAAATGGCTTCACCCCTGTGTGAATTCTGTGATGTGCAGTAAGATTATCATTCCTGTTAAAACATTTCCCACATACTGAACATGAAAATGGCTTCTCCCTTGTGTGAATTCTCTGATGAACAGTAAGATTTTCTTTCCTGTTAAAACATTTCCCACATTCTGAACATGAAAATGGCTTGTCAACACTATGAGTTCTTTTATGGTTAGAGAGATCGCTTCTGGTAGAAAAACATTTCCCACATTCTAGACATGAAAATGGCTTCTCCCCTGTGTGAGTTCTCTGATGTACAGTAAGATTTGATTTCTCAGTAAAACATTTCCCACATTCTGGACATGAAAATGGCTTCTCTCCTGTGTGAGTTCTTTTATGCTTAGAGAGGTCACTTTTGTTAGAAAAACATTTCCCACAATCTAGACATGAAAATGGCTTCTCCCCTGTGTGAATTCTTTGATGTGAAGTAAAATTTGATTTCTCGGTAAAACATTTCCCACATTCTGGACATGAAAATGGCTTCTCGCCTGTGTGGATTCTCTGATGTGCAATAAGCTTTTCTTTTGTGCTAAAACATTTCCCACATTCTGAACATGAAAATGGCTTCTCCCCTGTATGAATTCTCTGATGTACTTTTAGACTTGATTTATGGGTAAAACATTTCCCACATTCTGAACATAAAAATGGCTTTTCCCCTGTGTGGATTATCTGATGTTTGACAAGTTTTGATTTAATGCTATAAGATTTTGCACATTCTGAACATGAAAATGGCTTTTCATCTGTATGAGCTTTTCGATGTTCAGCATCCCTTTTGTTTTTTTCATTTTGCTTAACAGTGTGTAATGAATTAGAAGATCGGATCTGTTGATAGGGAATAGCGGACAGATTTTTGTTGTGAAGGGCTGGCGGTATATCTGAAATGTTATGATCTTCATATATATATGGTGTGATACCATAATCAGATGCGCCAACATTACCAGTAGGCAGATATCCCTCCAATGCACAGTCATCTGACAAAAAAAAAAAGATATATATAATATATATATATGTATGTTAATTTAGAAGTGTTGCTTTTTGAAACAAATTATATTATGATTCATTTCCTAGGTGATGAAGACAGGGGTACAAACTGCAGACATCAATGCATAAACTAAGGCTGGCTTCACACCACGGCACAGTCCGGTCCGGGGCTGTCAGGCATGAACCTGACAGCCTCGGACCAGATCAGTACACAGAACCGGAGGGCCAAATGTGCCCTCCAGTCCTGTGTGCAGCCGGATGGCTGTAATTGCAGCTGTAGCTGCTGATTTTTCAAGATCGCAGCTAGCATGGAGCTAGCCGTGGTCCTGAAACAACAGTAGCGTGCAGCTGCCGGTATCCGGTTCCCGGATTCGCCCGGAACAGGGCAATCTGCCCACATAGGCTCCCATGTTAGGGAGAACCGGATTGCTCGAGATCCGGGAGAATCCGGGATCCGGCTTTTAGAGGTGTTTTTTCTCCCCGGACACAAAAATGTTGCAAGCAACATTTTTGTGTCCGGTGAGAATAATCAGAATTCTCCCGGATTCCACCGTAGAGATGAAACCGGATGGCAGAGAGCTGCCATCCGGCTCCATCCAGCCCCATAGGCTACTGGTTTACACCGGACAGTGGTGTGCAGCCAGCCTAAGAGATTATATTTATTCTTTAACAATCGCTGTTACCCCTTTTCATGGAGGCAGTTAATGAAAAGGGAAATGTGGAAGAAAAAGGAAAATGACACCAAGAACTGATAAAACACTTATCAGAAATAGTAAAATTAATGCAAGAAAAACTTGCTTTGTCCCAATCAATTTGCATAGCACTGTAGATATTCCCCAGGGAATACGATATATGTCAGCCAGTTGGTGTACCCACCTCAACCAGGGCAGAACTCTAGGGGTGTAGAAGGATGTAGATTATGATAGGGGTTGTAGGGGAGATGATTGTGGCAGTGAGAAGTGCAGAGGTGCAGCAGAAGGAAACAAGGAGGCAGTTTGATGCAATCTTTTACCTTTACTTATAGTTGGTAACAGGTTAGGTCCAGGGGTATTGCTCACTAGGTGCCAGAATCCGGTCAGTCTGGAAGAAGCTGGAGCCCCACTCCACTGAGTGGGAGAAAATGCCTTCCTAACGTTTTCTGTATATTTGGAGTTTCAGGTGCCTGGGAGCCATCTTGTCCTCCCTGTTCTCCTTTCTTTCTGTTTAATTCCTCCAGCTAGCAGCCAAAGCAAAATTTACAGAATTATGCTGTCCTTATCTTGACAGCTCTGGGCTTCCTGTATTGCTGTGCTCCTGGGTGTACACAGATGACCTGCAGATCTGCAATCTTCTGGTCTCCAGTTTCTGCCTCCAGGGTCTGTAATCCCTGGATAACCTAGGACACTGGTGCCCTGCTTTCAGTGTGTCCCTGGGGTGAGCTCCTGCAGCTCCAAACCCATACCTCTTCACTTCATGTGCGTTCCTTTTCCTTCCTTCCTCACACTCTCCTACTCTCTCTAACCCCTCCACCCAGCCAGAAGGATGAAACACTCCTAAAACATAGGTACTCATGCTCCCCCTTCTAGTCAGGGATCAGGCTGTGTGTGGATGAGTTTGGTATTTACTGTAGGAAGCTCCAGCTACTTCCAGACATGGCACCACTACTGGTTACAGAGGTGATACCACTGCGGTGGCTGGACCGCAAGGGTGCCACAAAAGGAGAAATACATTTTTGTAAAATATTGTTTATAGTGTGTGAAAGTAACAAAGTAAAGGCTCTGTCTCACACAACGATATCACTAACGATATCGTTGAAACGTCACGGGTTTGCAGTCATTCAAACGACGTCGTAACAACATCGTTCAGTGTGACATGTACAAGTGATCAACGATAAACCAGCTGATCATTGATGGTAGGTTTGTGAACCGGACCTTAAACCAAAAGATGAGCGTCCGTCCAACCTGCAGCATCGGTGTGTGTGACAACTTGAGAACGATGTTGTTAACGACTTCGCCGATTCAGAACTAAAGGACGTAGGCGAACGACCGCGAGTATCGTTCGCTTCTCGCGGAATCGTTGCTGCGCCGTTAAAGAGATCTGTACGTGTGGCACTTCACTAGTAATGACTGAACGTCGTTCCAGCAATCTAGGTCAAGTCGGATCGTTGGTTGGTTCGCCGACACATTGAAGCGTGAGACGGGGCTTTTAGAGAGGAATCTGATAATGTACTTTTGATTAAAGGGGAAATTTGCATATCGGGTGCCCTAATTTCTACAGCCCATATCTCTGCAGTATAGCGAAGACAGCAAAAGTTGTTATCAGCCACTTTGTAGTGTTATATACATTTTAATCTAAAATACATCATGAAGGTTCTCTTTAATTGCCTGCAGATCAGTGGATGTCCAGGTCCTGAGACTCCCCCAATTACTTCAAAAACTGCTGAGAAGTGTGCAACTTGTGAAGCAGAACAAAGTACAGGTTCAATAGAAGCTACAAAATCTAATGCCAAATTGTACCAAATGGTAAATAAATAAATATAGAGGCCACTAATCACCTGGGAGGTTATCTGTAGGAATCTCCTCTTTACACCACTCATCACCCCTCACATATGTCTCTGTAGGATCATCATCACCCCTCACATATGTCTCTGTAGTATTAATATGGGGCAGATCTTCACCCTGAAACAAAGATTGTAAAAGTCACAGACAGATGGAGAAGTCCCATCTATGATCAGCTGTAATCTGCCATCTCCACCGTTCTCATTACACAAGTATAAAACATAGAATACTGGAGGATAAAACAAGACTGAGCACAAGACCTTCACAGCCGTCTACACATCATAGGGAGATCTCATCACACCTTCTCTCCATCTACCTGATGATCCGGAGGAACATCGGGATCTTCTTGTTTACAGTCCTGTGGGAGAAGAGGACGGGGACATCTCTCTGGTGTTGTCCTCTTACTGGATAGACCTGGAGGAGACACATACAGGACTGAATTCATTCTTTACATACAGATAATTATAGGCCGTGTGTATTTAGTCCTGTCTATTACCTGGTGATGTGAGGGGCGGCCGGGGAACCTCCATCATGACTATGTCCTTGTACAGATCTTTGTGTCCTTCTAAATACTCCCACTCCTCCATGGAGAAATAGACGGTGACGTCCTGACACCTTATAGGAACCTGACACATACAATGATACCATTGTCATCACCCCCCGATCCCTTCATAGCGTTACTGTATAATGTCCCAGCAGCAGCAGCAGCATTCCCAGCAGTGTCACCTCTCCAGTCAGCAGCTCAATCATCTTGTAGGTGAGTTGTAGGATCTTCTGGTCATTGATGTCCTCATGTATCAGGGGGTGAGGTGGAGGCCCCGTGATTGGGCTCAGGGCTCTTCCCTCAGACACAGGGTCCTGACAGCACAGATCACTAGAGCTCTTCACTACTGTGTAATCCTGGTTATGGAGAGACACATTAATAAATCTCCAGTCTCCAGACATTTCCAGAGTCCTCACCTCTCCAGTTCTGTCATCTGTTATTCTGTCCATAGATAAGAATGATGTCATGTGACATTGTCATCACAATCTCTCACCTCTCCAGTAACAAGGAAGAGGATCTCTAGGGTGAGGTGGAAGATCCTCTCCGCCATCTTGTCCCTGTCCAGATCCATCCTTGATGGTCAATCAGGAGAATTCTCTTGTATAGAAGATCTGAGAGGATCTGATATTGTAGAGACCTGAATGGGGGAAGATGACGATGTAACAACATAAAGAATCCTGTGACAAAAAATGTGAAGTTGCGTATCCACATGGATCCATAGCCCCATGTGCAAAAGCACAATGGTTCCATATGGAGCACGGACAGACATGGAAGCAGGATGCCGGTGGATCCGTACTTCAATTAGTTAACTATGTTCTGCGCATGTGTATGCGCCCCTATGGGGAGTGTCATTTAGCATCCAACACATTATGTAGAAATCTGCAAGCGGATGCACTCGCACAGGGTATGAGTCCATCCAGCATTGCACTGCATGTCCATCTGTGGATTTTCCTGCATGTCCACGGATCAAAAAATATGCAAGTGTGAAACCAGCCTTACCTCTACCACCCAAACACAACTGAAACAATCAGCACAGAGGACATCGCGAGTTTAAATATCCCCTCATAGATCACCTGAAACCACTGAGGTAATGCCCAGTCTCTCCCCTCAGCCGAGAGACAGAAGACATAATGCTCCACATCTCCTGGCAACAGCTGACACAGGGGGACCCAGCGTTCCGGGACCCCTGAACAGCATCATCACTGGGAGTGACGACGTACCGCCACCTCCAAAACTACAATCTGAAGTAATTCTCTCAGAGCGCAATACACGGCGAGAGCGAGCACCCACACTAGCACCACACTCCGGAGGAGACACTCATGGCCAGTGAGGGCTGATTGGTGATCTGACGGAGAGCCAGAGTACAGCCAGAAGTATGAGGGACTTACTTGGGTTCAGAGTTACGGGAAGAATTAACACCCCTGACCACCAGACACCTGCCATGTCACTCACCAACATAAAAATCACCAGACCTGACAGTATCACTGTGTTATCTGTGGTGTTACATAGGACTGCAGGTGACATCTACTACATTATCTGTACTCGGAGCCATCACTGTGTTATCTGTGGTGCTACATAGGACTGCAGGTGGCATCTACTACATTATCTGTACTCGGAGCCATCACTGTGTTATCTGTGGTGTTAAATAGGACTGCAGGTGACATCTACTATATAATTGCCTAATTGCGTCTGTCACGGAAATCGCGCGCCAGCGCTCATTGGTCACCGGCAGCGGCAGTGACCAATGAGCGCAGCGTATGCAAAAGAGCCACAAGCATTCAAAAGAGCCGCACAAATTAAAAATTCGCGCCACGGCTCATGTACTGCTGTACACAGGTCTGCAGCGAGCCAGACGGTCATCTCCCGGCTGGTTCGCCGCAGACCTCTGTGTGGCAGTAGATGAGCCGCGGCCACCTGCCGCACAGAGGTCCGCGGTGAGCCATCCGGGAGATGACTGGTGTCAGCCGGTCATCTCCCGGCTGCTCGCAGCGGTAGTACCCTGCCAAGCCGCGCTACTTCTCTGATTGGTCGCCGCTGCCGGCTTGGAGGGAAATACGAATCTCACTCCGCTTATTGGTCGCCGCTCTAAGGGCCCTTTCACATCAGCGTTTTTCGTAATTCGCGGCAGATGCGGTGAAAAAACGGTCAGCCGCGGTTTTTTTCGCTGCCGCACCTGCCGCAAGTGCAAAACCGCACTTGCCGCATCTGCCGCAAGTCCCCCTATACTTTGTATGGGAAAAACCGCAACCGCGCCGCAAGTGGAACGGTTATGCGGCAAACGCGGCAGATGCGTTTTTTTCACCGCATCTGCCGCGAATTACGAAAAACGCTGATGTGAAAGGGCCCTTAGCGATATACAGTTAGGGCCAGAAATATTTGGACAGTGACACAATTTTCGCGAGTTGGGCTCTGCATGCCACCACATTGGATTTGAAATGAAACCTCTACAACAGAATTCAAGTGCAGATTGTAACGTTTAATTTGAAGGGTTGAACAAAAATATCTGATAGAAAATGTAGGAATTGTACACATTTCTTTACAAACACTCCACATTTTAGGAGGTCAAAAGTAATTGGACAAATAAATATAACCCAAACAAAATATTTTTATTTTCAATATTTTGTTGCGAATCCTTTGGAGGCAATCACTGCCTTAAGTCTGGAACCCATGGACATCACCAAACGCTGGGTGTCCTCCTTCTTAATGCTTTGCCAGGCCTTTACAGCCGCAGCCTTCAGGTCTTGCTTGTTTGTGGGTCTTTCCGTCTTAAGTCTGGATTTCAGCAAGTGAAATGCATGCTCAATTGGGTTAAGATCTGGTGATTGACTTGGCCATTGCAGAATGTTCCACTTTTTTGCACTCATGAACTCCTGGGTAGCTTTGGCTGTATGCTTGGGGTCATTGTCCATCTGTACTATGAAGCGCCGTCCAATCAACTTTGCAGCATTTGGCTGAATCTGGGCTGAAAGTATATCCCGGTACACTTCAGAATTCATCCGGCTACTCTTGTCAGCTGTTATGTCATCAATAAACACAAGTGACCCAGTGCCATTGAAAGCCATGCATGCCCATGCCATCACGTTGCCTCCACCATGTTTTACAGAGGATGTGGTGTGCCTTGGATCATGTGCCGTTCCCTTTCTTCTCCAAACTTTTTTCTTACCATCATTCTGGTACAGGTTGATCTTTGTCTCATCTGTCCATAGAATACTTTTCCAGAACTGAGCTGGCTTCTTGAGGTGTTTTTCAGCAAATTTAACTCTGGCCTGTCTATTTTTGGAATTGATGAATGGTTTGCATCTAGATGTGAACCCTTTGTATTTACTGTCATGGAGTCTTCTCTTTACTGTTGACTTAGAGACAGATACACCTACTTCACTGAGAGTGTTCTGGACTTCAGTTGATGTTGTGAACGGGTTCTTCTTCACCAAATAAAGTATGCGGCGATCATCCACCACTGTTGTCATCCATGGACGCCCAGGCCTTTTAGAGTTCCCAAGCTCACCAGTCAATTCCTTTTTTCTCAGAATGTACCCAACTGTTGATTTTGCTACTCCAAGCATGTCTGCTATCTCTCTGATGGATTTTTTCTTTTTTTTCAGCCTCAGGATGTTCTGCTTCACCTCAATTGAGAGTTCCTTTGACCGCATGTTGTCTGGTCACAGCAACAGCTTCCAAATGCAAAACCACACTCCTGGAATCCACCCCTGACTTTTTAACTACTTCATTGATTACAGGTTAACGAGGGAGACGCCTTCAGAGTTAATTGCAGCCCTTAGAGTCCATTGTCCAATTACTTTTGGTCACTTGAAAAAGAGGAGGCTATGCATTACAGAGCTATGATTCCTAAACCCTTTCTCGATTTGGATGTGGAAACTCTCATATTGCAGCTGGGAGTGTGCACTTTCAGCCCATATTATATATATAATTGTATTTCTGGACATGTTTTTGTAAACAGCAAAAATAACAAAACTTGTGTCACTGTCCAAATATTTCTGGCCCTAACTGTATATTCATTCCTGGTCGGAACTGGTGACATATATACATCCCATCACATCACGTGCCACAGTAGACGACTTAAATTAGAGCAGCTGGACTCCTTTTCTTATCCTCTGGCAATACCAGGTTTGGTCAGCAGGATAAGAGGGTGCCAGAGAGCTGCAGGTCCTGGCCACGTTTTCATGACAATTGGTGGAAGAGCGGTGAGATCATAGAACATTAGTGATCTGGTTTGAGCAATCATTCCTCTCACTAAAATCTTGCACGGTTCTTACGAACTCTGCACAAAAGGTTTTGAAGATGGAACTCAGTGTTTATTAGATCTGAGACAGTACGGTATGTGTAGCAGTTACCCCTAACCTTCTTTGTTTTTCTATCCTGTTTTTTTGTTTGGAAATCATGGTTGTAGTTGGAGAGTTCTGGTACACCCAGTAGAAAAGGGACACTCTTGCTGGAATATGTACGAACAAAGGCATTGACCTCACTGGCAAAAGCAAAGAACAAATGATCGCTGAACTGGTCCAAACTTGATGCAGAGCAAGCCCTTCGCCAGAGCTCAGCAGAAACAGGGGTCAGCCAAAGTATTGACAGTACTGCTGCAGTTTTGTGGGTGGTACGGGTGGGAGTTCCCGGGAGAACTTGCAGTTGGTTATGGTGGGCAACACCATCACTGTGGGGCTCAGGGACTCTGGCGCTGAACGAACTTTCATTCTCCCTGAATTCGTGTATCCTCACGAACTAATCCCTGGAAAGACACTGACTGTCACCGGTATTGGAGGTGAGCGCCAATTTTTGCCCATGCCCTGGGTTTTTGTAGACTGGGGTGTGGGACGAGGGTGGAAGGAGGTTGGGGTAACCAGGACTCTCCCCGCCAATGTTATTGGGAATGGATTTGGGGAGGTTGGTTGCACATTATGTCCCTGATAACCCTCACAGATCTGATATATCAGGTGATGTCAATGTTGATAATGTAAATGTCAATGTGTTGCCTGTTAATAAAGTGAATCGTGGCGTTAGGGAACTCAGCCATATCACACCGCAGGGCGATATTACTGAGGATCCCATGAAGGTAGCAGAAATCAGCACTAAGAGAGATGGAGGCAGGCATGCCAACCACAAGAGCGGTGGTTGTGTGCCACCTGCCAGGGCTACAAAAGACTATGACATGGCTGGTGCTAGCTGCTCCATGGTAAGTGCTGATCCTGAGGCATCACAGTGTGATGAACCTCGTGGCAGAGGAGAACTCAGCAATGTCACGCTACAAACCGGCATCGCCGAGAGTTTCCTCTAAAGTGTAAAACTGGTCGCTAAGGTAGATGGTGGCATGCATGAGGACCCCGAGGAACATGGCCCCATGCAGCTGCCCCATGGTAAGTGCTGGTGCTGAGGCATAACAGCGTGATGGGTCTCATGGTGGAGGAGAACTCAGCTATGACACGCCAGGAGCTGGCATCACTGAGGGTCCCCTCAAGGTTGTAGAACTTATTGCTATGGGAGATAGCGGCAGGCATGGCAACCTCAAGAGCGGTTGTTACATGCCACCTGCCAGGGTCACAACGGACCGTGACATGGCGGGTACAAGCTGCTCCATCCATAGCATTGATCCCCAGGAATCACCAGAAGAGGGAAATATGTTTTCCCCAACCGGGCACGAGGATGGGAGCATGGAGCCCATACTCTGTCCGGTTGACTGGAAAGATGTGCTCACTACCTGTCAGGGTGATGGAGGAGCAGCCCCCATAACCTGTCAAAGTGGTAAGAGAACATATTCCACAGTCGGCCTAGACGATGGGGAGATCGGGCCCATAACAATCAGACTAATTGGAAAACAGGCCTCCCTGCTGTTCAGGACCATGGGAAAGAAGTACCCCTGGCTTGCCTGGATGGGAGAGTGGAGATGGGGGACCAACCCCCCTCACCTGTCAGAAAGGCAGAATGGCAGTCCCAACAGCCTGTCAAGTTAAGGGACAGTTTCAGTCCACAGCTGGTCTATCAGGGTGATGGGAAAGCTGTGTCCCTGGCCAGTCAGATCATTCAGAAGGTGTCGTTATTCCTCTGGGACACAGCCTGCTGAGACGCTAACACCTGCAGCTTGAGTACTGGGAATGCAGGGCCTGTACCGCATTCTTTACCCTCAACTTGTAGAAGAATAACCGAACCACCTGCTGATTCAGTACAGGTCCAGGAAGGTTCCTGTGAAGTCGAGGCTTCCATGCCGCTTCTGGCTACCTATAGCCAGGGGTTTCAGACTGTCAACCCAGCGAATGACAGTCGTAAGGTGCGGAAAGGCCTCGTGGAGACCCCCCATCTCTGAGCCCGAATCGAAGAAGGTCCTGTGGGATCCAGGTAGTGAGAGAGATCACCAATCTCTGCATGTAGGAAGACCTATAAGTTCTACCTCTGTAGCGCAGCCTAAAAGTGGGAAGTACCAGGAAAATATTAATTCTTGTCATTGTTTTAAAATGTTTGAAAAGACAGCCAGAGCTGACATACTTCTCAGCCCCTTGTTCGTTCGTAAGGGAGCTACATAGAGATCTCCACTTTGCTTCCCCCCAAGTCAGGAATTTTTACGACTAAGCCATAAACCTTAGATAAACTGAAAGCCAACTGGTTTGCGCTGGTTCTTCCTACAGCATCCACGTGATGTTCCTATGTCTTAAGTTACAGTCTTTTAAAGTCAAATTTATGAAGGCACGTTCATGTCACATTTTCATATTTTTGAAATGCTTACATTCTTACAGATTTAGTGATATATCTTACTCTTCTGGAAACGGGTCAGAAACTTGGGAAATAAGTACTGACCACCAGCACATCCCAGGCTTATCATATTTGGTATCAAACAACATGTAAATTCACGAGAGTAAACATGATGTACATATCTTGGAAGTGGGTGCATTCAATCCAAAGATATGGAAAAATGGAGGTTTTGAGACTTGTGGAGAGTGGGTGGGTGTCCAGAAACCAGCCCACACAGAGGTAAACAAAGTGGGCGTTCCTGTTTTTAAGGCATATTACATAAAATCAAAAGCATCCATTTTGGAGTCATTCCAGCTTAAATGAAGGACATAGCAACACTATCGCTGAGGCCGGAATCCTAACTCATCTCTGGACTCCCTTCCTCCCTGAAATCTGCGACGGCCACCACGTGGCACAGGTTTTAGTCTTTCTTATTTCAATTCCTTTAATTTTGATAACTGTTTTATGCATATATGTAAATTGTAATATCTTGTATAACTTTTTGTAAACACTGCCAACTTTTGGAGTAAAATGTAATATTACTAGCTTCGTTCTTCATGTTCTATGAGCGAATGACACGCACCTCCCGCTATTTCAAGTTACCAAACAGGTAACCGATCCACCCTAAAAGAGATCGGTGGTGGCAGCATAATTTTTGTATTTATATGATATTGTGGGTTGGAGGGTGATTGGATCGAGGTATATATACGTCCCGGGCAGAACTGGTGGTATATATACATCCCATCACATCACTGTGTTATCTGTGCTACATAGGATTGCAGGTGACATCTACTACATTATCTGTACTCAGAGATATCACTGTGTTATCTGTGGTGGTACATAGGACTGCAGGTGACATCTACTACATTATCTGTACTCAGAGATATCACTGTGTTATCTGTGGTGTTACATAGGACTGCTGGTGACATCTACATTATCTGTACTCAGTTATCTGTGATGTTGCTTTTTCTTTTTCCATGGGTGCAGAGAGCAGCAGATAAACCTCCTGGTTTGGACGCTGACCTCACTCAGCAGGGCCGGCTCCAGGTTTTTGTGGGCCTTGGGCAAAGACTCTTAGTGGGCCCCTTTAACACACACACATATATATACACACACATATATATATATATATACATACATACATACATACATACATACACATATATATATATATATATATATATATACAGCCCCCAGCCTCTATATGTGTGTGAACTATAGATGCTGTGGGCAATATATATACAATAGAATCCCAATAATTATCCCTCTCCTCCCCGTGTGCTTTGTCTCTCCACCCCAATATGCACTATCTCTACCTTATGTGCTGTCTCCCCCAACATGCAATGTCTTTTCCGCACTAATCCCCCAAGCTGTTTTCTCCCCCTTGTGCACTGTTCCCCACCATTGCGCTGCTTTCATTGCTGCCTTGCCCGTGTGCTCTATGTCTCTTGTCCCCACCATTGCGCTGCTTTCTACCAATGCACTGTCCTCTATGCCTGTGCCCTGTGTCTCTTGCCCCCACCCCTTGTGTTGTCTTGCCCGTGTGCTCTATGTCTCTTGCCCCCACCTCTTGCGCTGTTTTCTATCCCAGTGTGCTTTCTTCCCCGTGTATTGTCTCTCTTGCCCCCAACCCTTCAGCCTCCTTCTCCTGTGCGCTGTCCACCCCTTGCATTGTCTTCTCCTGTGCGAGGTCTTCTCTCCACGTGAGCTGTGCTGTGATAGTTTCAGCGTCCGACTGCTGACGGCTTATGAATAGTAATAAGCTGGCAGCAGAGCGGTGTGACTATCCCCAGCAGAGACCTGTGATGTTACCTGCGGTGTGGTGCTGATCTTTTACTGCCAGCTTATCAGTATTCATAAGCAACCAGGAGCAGTCACACGCTTCGCTTATCCCTCGCGGGGAGAAGACAGCGCAGAAAGTGGAGAAGACAGAGTAGGAGAAGCAGAAGTCATTGGTGTGGGAGGAGAAGACAGCGCAGGGGGAAGGAGAAACAGCACAAGGAAGTCATGAACTGCTGTGGACACCATCTTGCAAGTACCCTCTCCACACACTGCCCCCACTCATAATATACCCTCTCCACGCTGCCCCCACTCATAATATACCCTCTCCACGCTGCCCCCACTCATAATATACCCTCTCCACGCTGCCCCCACTCATAATATACCCTCTCCACACTGTCCCCACTCATAATATACCCTCTCCACGCTGCCCCCACTCATAACATACCCTCTCCACGCTGCCCCCACTCATAACATACCCTCTCCACGCTGCCCCCACTCATAACATACCCTCTCCACGCTGCCCCCACTCATAACATACCCTCTCCACGCTGCCCCCACTCATAACATACCCTCTCCACGCTGCCCCCACTCATAATATACCCTCTCCACGCTGCCCCCACTCATAATATACCCTCTCCACGCTGCCCCCACTCATAATATACCCTCTCCACGCTGCCCCCACTCATAATATACCCTCTCCACACTGCCCCCACTCATAATATACCCTCTCCACACTGCCTCTCTTATAATATACCCTCTCCACACTGCCCCACTCATAATATATCCCCTACTCATAATATATCCCACACACTGCCCCCACTCATAATATTCCCTCTCCATACTGCCCCTCTTATAATATATCCCCCACACTGCCCCAACTCATAATATATTCCCTGCACACTGCCCCCACTCATAATATATCCCCCAAACTTCCCCCCTTATAAAATTAGCCCACACACACTGCCCCCACTCATAATATACCCCCCACACACTGCCCCTATTCATAATATCCCCCCACACACTGCGCCTCTGTAGCAAATATCAGCACGTCATCTTCAGCTCCATTGTGGAGCCACTGACTCACCATTGCCGCCCCATCCTTGCGCCATCCCTTGTCTGCGTCTCAGGTAGTAACTCTTCCTCCTCTTCTATGCGTTCCACACTGTGGACCGTAAAGGAAGAGGAAGTGAAGGGGAAGAAGCGGGGGCAACCGGCTGGCCTCAGAGAGGAATTAATGCACCGTACCGCGCCTGTAAAATAATAAGAGCGACGTGATGCGGGCCAGAGGCGTTGGGCCCCTGAGTCACACCAGGGCCCTGGTACTTGCCCGGTTACGCCGGGTGCTGACGCCAGCCCTGTCACTCAGTCACTAGAATTCCCTCAAAAATGCAAAACAAAAAGTGATCAAAGCTGCACTGGATATAAAGCCTCAAACTGATGGAAGAACTGAAATAAATCCTGTGTTCTCAGAAAATGGTGATAAACGAAATAAACTGCTGGAGAGGAGGGAGGACTGGGGATTCAGGGGGAAACAAGGAAGAAAACACTAAAAACCTCACAAGGATGGAGAAACACATTTCTATATATGAGGAGGAAAAATGGAGACAAGAGCGAGAATAGAAAGGAAGAAAGAGAATAATGGGGAATGTGCAGCACAAACCTCCACTGCAGAGCCGCCACCACATATATGGCTGCTCTGTGCTTACAGGACCTGTGATGATGTCACATGGAGGGGAGGAGTCAGGGGTCACATGATCAGCTCTTCTGGTTTTCATGGTGCTAGATGAGGTGAAGGTTGTGTGGGGTCAGGAGGGATTTACAGTGTGGACGGAGCGGAGCCGAGTGTGTACGAGGAGTACGGAGCAGAGCCGCGTGTGTACAAGGTGTACGGAGCGGAGCCGTGTGTGTACGAGGTGTACGGAGCGGAGCCGTGTGTGTACGAGGTGTACGGAGCGGAGCCGAGTGTGTACGAGGTGTACGGAGCGGAGCCGTGTGTGTACGAGGAGTACGGAGCGGAGCCAAGTGTGTACGAGGTGTACGGAGCGGAGCCGTGTGTGTAGGAGGTGTACGGAGCAGAGCCGAGTGTGTAGGAGGTGTACGGAGCGGAGCCGAGTGTGTAGGAGGTGTACGGAGCGGAGCCGAGTGTATACGAGGTGTACGGAGCGGAGCCGAGTGTGTACGAGGTGTACGGAGCAGAGCCGTGTGTGTACGAGGTGTACATAGCAGAGCCGAGTGTGTACGAGGTGTACGGAGCGGAGCCGAGTGTGTAGGAGGTGTACGGAGCGGAGCCGAGTGTGTACGAGGTGTACGGAGCGGAGCCGAGTGTGTACGAGGTGTACGGAGCGGAGCCGAGTGTGTACGAGGTGTACGGAGCGGAGCTGTGTACGTCGAGCCCACTGGAACTGGGTACTCGGTACCAGACCGGGTCTACAACTGGGGAAGTCACGGGTGGTCCTGGTCCGGACCCTGTCCCGGGCCCTGGCAATAATAAGGGGTATTTACAGGGGATTGTCAGGCATGACGCCACCCACTGTGTGCGGCCAGTAATGGGGTCGCCGCTGCCGCAGAACCTCCGGGGATGATGTAATGGCAGCGTAGATGGAATAGTTCCCGTGGGCAGAACTGTGTTCCCCGGGGCAGTGATGGTTAAAGTCTATTGTGTAGTGTGCAGGCCTGGTGCTGAGTGCAGTACACTTACTGCCCAGATGCTGCAGGAATCCTCCTTCAGTGTTGGATCTTGCACGCTGTGGCTCTCCAGTTGTAGGGCTGCTGCAAACTTGTATGGAAGGAGTAGTGTTCAGGCAGAGAGATGCAAAGGAGTCGTGTTCAGGGTTCACCGTGTTTACTTCTCAAGTTCAGCTTACAGTTCAGTACAGTTCTGTTCAGATACACGGGCACACTTTCCCTCTCCGGGTTCCCTTTTACTCTCTGTAGCCAGGTCTCTCCTACTGTGACCCCTCACTCTGTCTCTGTGTCCTTTCCAGGCTGTTGACTCTCTCTTTCTCTTTTTTTTTTAAAAAATTTTTTTTTTAAAAAAAATTTTTTTTTTTTTTTTTTTTTAAAATTTTTTTTTTTTTTTTTTTTTTTTTTTTTTTTTTTTTTTTTTTTTTTTTTTTTTTTTTTTTTTTTTTTTTTTTTTTTTTTTTTTTTTTTTTTTTTTTTTTTTTTTTTTTTTTTTTTTTTTTTTTTTTTTTTTTTTTTTTTTTTTTTTTTTTTTTTTTTTTTTTTTTTTTTTTTTTTTTTTGGGTATTTTTTTTTTTTTTTTTTTTTTTTTTTTTTTTTTAAAATTTTTTTTTTTTTTTTTTTTTTTTTTTTTTTTTTTTTTTTTTTTTTTTTTTGTTTTTTTTTTTTTTTTTTTTATTTTTTTTTTTTTTAATTTTTTTTAAAATTTTTAAAAATTTTTTTTTTTTAAAATAAAAAAAAATTTTTTTTAAAATCCAGAATTTACCGCAAAAAATGTCGTTTGTTCACTTGTCACTTTATTTTTCTTTAAAAAAATAAAATTGAGCACACTTTGCATCACGTAGTTTTGTATGTACGGACTCTATGTTCTCCATCTTAACTGCGCGTGGACAGTACACACAACACTTAGCTCTGCTATATACCACATTTACATACCCACAGCTCTACCACACATATAATTTACATACACACAGCTCTGCTATATATACATGTACATGCACACACAGCTCAGCTTCATATAACACACACTATGTGAACATTACCCTATTTTTCAGTTCCTCTTGATGACAAGACCTGAAAGATCCTAGAGCTAGTTGGGTGGAAGGTTCTCCAGCTTCTCACTCAGGAGGTGCAGCCTCTGTACAGATCAGTGTGCGGCAGCAGGAGAGAGCACAGTTCTCTCACGATCGGAATGACACTGTCTCAGTGTTCTTCTCCATCAAGGAAGCTGCCTCCGAACCATATGAGTACTAACTTAATAGCAAATTTATTTCTGTTAAAGTGTGTCTTATATTTCCAAAAAATACATTTTTATACAATTTGTCAACAAAATATAAATTTCTCCCCGTTGAGTTATTTTTTGATGGTCAACAAAATATGATTTTCCAGTAATTCATTATTCACATTCTAGGTATGATAATGGTTTATCTCTGTGTGGGAGTTTTGATGCCTAAAAGGTAACATTTTCGGGTAAAACATTCCCACATTCTGAACATGAAAAAGGGTTCTCCCCTGTGTGAATTCTCTTATGTACAGTAAGAGTTGATTTCTTGCTAAAAACATTTTTCACATTCTGGACATGAAAAAGGCTTCTCCCCTGTGTGAATTCTCTTATGTACAGTAAGAGTTGATTTCTTTGAAAACATTTCCCACATCTGAACACAAAAAAGGTTTCTCCCCTGTTGAATTCTCTGGTTGTATTAAGAATGATTTCTTTGCAAAACATTTCCCACATTCTGAACATGAAAAAGGCTTTTGCCCTGTGTGAGATTCTCTGTGTCTTCCAAGATCCGTTTTCAGATTAAAACAAACTCCCCCCATTCTAAACATGAAAAAGGCTTTTCCCCTGTGTGAGTTCTCTGGTGTCTTCGAAGTTCTATTTTCAGATTAAAACATTTCCCACTTCCGAACATGAAAAAGGCTTCTCCCACTCTGAGCATGAATAAGTTTCTCCCCTGTGTGAGTGCTCTGATGTGCAATAAGATGCGATTTCTGGTTAAAGCATTTCCACATTCTAAACATGAAAAAGGCTTCTCCCCTGTGTGAGTTCTCTGATGTGCAATAAGATGCGATTTCCGGGTAAGCATTTTCACATTCTGAACATGAAAAAGGCTTCTCCCCTGTGTGAGTTTTGTGATGTGAGATAAGACTTGATTTCTTTGTAAAACCCTTTCCCACATTCTGAAAAACAAAAAAGGTTTCTCCCCTGTGTGAATTCTCTGGTGTGTATTAAGAATTGATTTCTTTGCAAAACATTTCCCACATTCTGAACATGAAAAAGGCTTCTCCCCTGTGTGAGTTCTCTGGTGTCTTCCAAGATCCGTTTTCAGATTAAAACATCTCCCACATTCTAAACATGAAAAAGGCTTTTCCCCTGTGTGAGTTCTCTGGTGTCTTCGAAGTTCTATTTTCAGATTAAAACATTTCCCACATTCCGAACATGAAAAAGGCTTCTCCCACTCTGAGCATGAATAGAGTTTCTCCCCTGTGTGAGTGCTCTGATGTGCAATAAGATGCGATTTCTGGTTAAAGCATTTCCCACATTCTGAACATGAAAAAGGCTTCTCCCCTGTATGACTTATCTCATGCCTAACAAGATTTGATTTATTGTTAAAATATTTCCCACACTTGGAACAAGAAAATCGTTTCTCTCCCCTATGTGAATTGTTTGATTGTAACAAATGACGATTTGAGGTGAAAACTATTTCCAGATTCTGAAAGTGAAAATGGCTTTTTTGCTTTAAGAGCAGTTTCTATTTTAATGCTTACTTTATGACTTTTATTTTTCTTAGTAGTCTGTGATAAATTAGAAGAGAGGACCTGTTTCATAGGATCAGATGATAGATCTTTGCTGTGAATGGATGATGGATATCTGGAGTAATGTCATTCTCATCAATTGTATCCTGTGGGATATCAAGTTCATCTGATTTATAAATTGAAGATGTCGGTTGTCCTTCTGATCTCCTGGTACAGTCATCTGCTAGCAACAAAACTAGTTATTTTTTAATAAAATATGCTTAATATATATTTAACGTTTCTAATTAAAATGTCCATAGAAATGGCAAGTTATGTTGTAAAATAGAATTAGTCACTTCAAAAAAATGACAGTTCAGTCCAATAGAAGATGTCATAGCATGAACCAGTAAGCGTGGTGTTCAACTGTTTGTTCATTCTGCCTCCCAAATATTAGACTAAAAAAGCCACCGAAAATGTTATGTAGGTAAATAGGATACCAATAAAAACTTCTATCCAAACTTCCAAGATGGCAGCCGGGGAGGACCAGGCATGTGTAGGGAGCTCCAAGCTGAAAAGAAGCATCCTGCCCTGCTGGTACCACCCTCATCGCCCAAAGTTCATCAAGGGACTTGAACACATCTGGAGGTCCAGACAGAATCAAAATTACTCTGCATTTCCCTGATCCAAAGCAATCAGCGCTATCATCAAGCCTAGTAAGAACATGCCATGGGGAGCAACGACACCATCTCCCTGCTGAGAGACACCTGGAAGGACATTGGCTTCTCAACAGTGGGCCCTCAGTGCCACTCAACTCCAAGCACCACAGGGAGCCTGAGCTTGAGAGGCATATAACAAGCAGCATTAAAATATAATTTTACGGCTGCAGGCTCTGGCCTGGCCGCTGTGCAGCAGATAACAGACACTTCAGAGAGCCCGATTCATACCTGAACTCCTAAACAAAGATTAACTCTCAAGGAGCTTTAGCCTCAGCTGTAAACCAGCTGTAAACCAGAGTATAAAATCGCTGAGCACTTTCACTGCTCTTAAAAGGGATAGTGAGAAAGAAAAGAGGCGAGAGAGTAAGGGAAGAAAAGAGACAGAAAAAGTGAATAAAAGCTGAGAACAATCTGACTGATTAAACCTTATACAGGAGAGCAAGGACTGCAGATAGCTTGCTGCCTGCACACTTTTGACCCTAAGAAAAAAAGACACCAGCACTCCCATCATTTCTTTGATTCACACCACTATCCAGTGGTCGGTGGAGGTCCCTGCAGCAGCTGGGACATCGTTTCCAAAAACGCCTTCAAACCAGTTGTGGGATCACAACTGGACCAGGTGAGCAGCTTCACAGCACCACCATTGTATACAAGTGTCACTAGTGATAGGGCACTATTGCGCCTCTTGTCCCCCTCCCTATTTTATTTTTACACTTTTGACCCTAGCGCTCACCTCCCAAGACCACGGATTGGGGGTGAACTTCCCACTGAACAAAGACCCCCTACATTATCATATGGCCATCATCAATGCAGCCCTAATTAGGCACCCCCCCCCCTCAACAAGCATGATTTGATCACAGACAAAAATGGGGCGATCGAGCGATGCTCGCCACCTACTATCTAGCTAATTATCATCAATGGAGCGCCACAGAAGCGCAGACCAGTCAACACAGTTTTGCAGCCCTTCCATCTCAAACCACGCGGATCCCTGTTGACTCTCTAGTTCACTGCCACCTGATAATGGAATGCCAAGAAATGCAGGCCGGTCAACGTAGACCTACTGCCTTCCTCACCTCAAACGACATGGAAGCCCTCCAAACCTATAGGACAATATTTTATACAGACCTCCAAAACAAAAGCTACCTCACCTCAGAACGCAAACATACCAATGCCCAATCCAGCTCCGGCTACTAGAGGCCCCTCAAGGATGATTAAAGAAACCCCTAAAAGGCCGTCTCCTGCCTCCCTTCCGGCACGCTCCCCGCCACCAACGCTTAAGGACGCCACACCGATCTGCACACACAAGACATAACTAACTCTACCCCACATGTGCCGCTGTCTCTTCTCGATATGGAGCCTCCAAAAACCAGGCCCGCACAACCGCAGCTACCTTAGACCTTCAGATACTGAAAGACTTTATCCAAGCTCTTCCTACCAAGCGGGACCTCGTTGATCTTGCCTAAAGAATCAAAAGCGCTCACCAGCAGGCCATTGACAGCATTAAAGGGGATGTAACTGAGCTGGTGACTAGGACATCAGCAACCGAGATGTCTCTTAAAGACGTCTCAGATCAAATCCTCACTCTCACAGTGAGACAAAATACTATGCATTCATGACTGCAAGACATGGCTCTCCTTCTCGATGACCAAGAAAATAGAGGGAGGAGAAACAACATCCGAAAAAGGGGCTCCCTGAGTGTGAGGGTAGAGATGACCTGCATTCCAATTTACAATCACTTTTCAAAAATGTCAGGCCAGGCTCCTGAGAGTCACTACCAGTTCAACAGGTACATGGCGTCACCAGGAGAGGTCCCTGCCAAGCTGAGGGATGTCCTATACAGACTTCATTACTTCACTGACAAAGAAGACATTCTACGAGATGCCTGGAAGTCTGACCAGATCATCTTTAATGACTCTCCTGTTCGGATCTTCCTGGATATCTCTGCCTGCACTCTGTATATGATGCGTCTTCTTCATCCCCTTCTAGTAAAGATCCTAGATGTTGGAACGTCATATAGATGGGGACATCCCTTCCACCTCATCGCGCAGAAGGAAGACACCACGTTCTACCTCCACTTCACGGAATATCGGCCCGCTCTATTTATTCTTCTAAATGTGGTGCCATTCCCAGTACCGGACTGGCTGGCAATGGAGGACTTCTGTCCACCTCAGCAGAAGCCGAGACGATGGGCTCGGTGCCCTCAACAGCCCTCTTCAAAGAACGTGGGCTTGGCTCATTCCTGACATGGTTTGGCTTCTCTTTGACCCCTTTTCTCCAGACCTAGACGGCCCCTGGACCCTGCTCTCTAGATGATGTCCCCCGTGAGTCTTCTTCCCCGGAGTGCCCTCGAAGTTGCAATCCCAACCCCCCCTCCTTCTCCCCTCTCTCCCCATCCCTTCCTCACGCCTTCCTCCCCCTCTCTCCCCATATCCCCTTTCTTCCCCTTTCTCCTTCCTCCCCCTCTCTCACCCTAGCCCCCTTTACCCCCCTTCCTCCCCCTCCTCTCTCCCTCCCCACTTTCCCCCCACTCTCCCATCTCCCCCCCCACCTCTCAATCCCTCTCCCTCCTCATTCTCCCCCACTCCCCCCTCTCCTCTCAACCTCTCTCTCCCCCTCTCCCTCTTCTCCCCCTCACTCTTCCCACTCCCCCCCTTCTCCTCCTCCCCCACCGCTTCCCCCCATGTTCCCCACCCCTCTCCGGGGCCTGCCTTCCCGGTGTCTATGATCCATACAAAGACACCTATTGTTCTGCTTACTAAGTTTCTTGTATTTTGATGAAATAGAAAACACTGGGGAACACAATTTTTTAGGAGTTAGGTCAGACAACTGTTCTTAATTAATTTTTGGATGCTGAATCCAGAAATGATCTCAGTTTTTCTCTATCACGTCAAGTTTTTGAACTATAGGATTTTTGTCTTCTCAAAAATATGTAAACTACTGTACCTAAAAAGTGTTTTTTTTTTAAATAGTACAAATATGAACAAAAAATAAAATAAAATAAGAAACAAATATGTTTTTTAACACTATCATGTTTTTTACAAAGGATATATATTGAATTGTAATCAGATAACAAGTCTTATTACAGATATCAGTGCAATTGTGCATCTCTGGCAAGTAAGTTGTGGAGGAAAAACTGTGCTAGAAAAAAGCTGACTACATTTTTGGAATCAGCATGCCAATTTTAGTATAAATCAGCTCAAAAACCTAACTCAACAGAAAATTTTTTTCAAATTGTTCCCCAGTGTAATGTTACTATTTTTGTTACACCCATGTGGAGCTGAAGTGCTGGCCGTTTCGAGGCCCGATAGATATGTTCATCATCCTCCCTCTGGCCCGCCAGGGAGGATGATCTCACCCAAGATAGCAACAACTCAAGCTTGTCTTTTGACTTTTAGGGAGTCGCAGTTCCTACGGCCCTGCCCCCCAAGTGTGTTATGCATTGTTTTTATTTTTGTGATTCCCAATCACTCCGCTTCTTCGAGCTTCCCTAGGATCCTTTCTTAGGCGTATAGTGTTTGCTTTCCTACACGTCTTTCTTCTTCTTTTACCCCCTATACTCATTATTGCTTCTATGTCTTTCCTCCCTATCCTATTCCCCTTCCTTCCTACCTCCTCACTCCTTGTAAACTCCACGTACCCCCACCAGATATCAATGCCCTGCTCAGTACAACGAAGCATTTGCTATACGACCCCACTACTATGGAGTCGGACCCCCACTCAGAACTGGTGCTTGGCTCACTGAATGTGAAGGGGCTGCATAGCCCGGATAAGCGGTTGATCTTTCTGAATCTTCTCCGTAAAAAGGTCGACATAGCATTCCTTCAAGAACCCCTTTGTTTGACTAAACTTTTCAAGCTTTCTGACTCTAGGTTCCCTATGGTGTACCACAGCCCCTCACTGGACTCAAAATCCAGAGTATTGAGTATTGTCATCTCACAGGCAATTCCTTGGGAGTTCCTGGAGTCCCATGTGGACGAGGATGGCCACTTCCTCATGGTCAAAGGACACATTGCCTCCCAAAAGGTAACTTTGGCATCCTTCTATCACCCAAATGCGGGGCAGGGCAAGGCACTCCTCACATATTTAGATTGTCTGACTCCTCTGGCAGAGGGTCATTTGATCCTGGGCGTGGATTTAAACATGATTCTTGACCTACCCTAGATAACTCCAAAGGCATCTCCTCAACACCACTATCCATTCAAAAACGCGTGATGTCCTGTCTTCGGAACCACCAACTAATAAACGCATTGAGACTCTTGCACCCAACAGACAGGGATTTCTCTTACTATTCGGCCCCCCATGACACATACACAAGGATATCCTGATGCCTAATGAAGAAACAGTCTACCTACCTTCTTCGTGGGGCTAAGATCGATAATATTGTGTTTTCTGATCACGTGGATATCAGTATCACTATACTCCCACTGATGTTCAAACCAAAACAATGCCTCTGGCAGTTGAACACTTCGCTTTTGGACGGTCCAGTTATAAAAGCGGAGATCCAAGAAACTTTAAACTGGCTCTTTGTCACCAACATGACCGAGGACACAGATTCCTGGTTGGTTTAAGAGGCATACAAGTGCGTGGTCAGGGGCCTCTTCATAAAATCGCCGATGATTTACTATACTTCATCGGTAACCCTCTCTCTGCCAAACCTTATGACAGAATTTCAATTTTATTGGAATCTATCCAATTTTAAAAACAACTTTTCAAAATCGGAGGCACTAGATATCAATATCTCCCATGGTGCCTTGGCGCCGTTGAAGAGCTTGTATAAATTTCATTGGGCAAGCTCTTCGATTAAGTACTTAGGCATCGTACTTCCAAAAGATACCCACCTGACCTTCTCCCTTAATTTTCCTAAATTGCTACAGGAAATCCAGTACGATTGTTCGAAATGGAAGAGGAACGCTTTTATGTTGTTCGGGAGAATTGCAACCTTTAAAATGAATATCCTCCCAAGGATTTTGTATATCTTTCAAGCTCTCCCAGTCACGGTTCCTTCATCCTTTTTCAAAAGCCTCACGTCAATCCAATCCAAATTTATCTGGCAAGACAAACCATCGTTCATCAGCAAAACAATAGTGTTCCGCTCCAAACCCGCCAGAGGAATCGCCCCTCTTAATATCAGGTCCTATTACTTCGCTGCTCATCTCTCCATGATATTGACCTCAATAAATTCAAGTGTATAAAACATCTCTATCCATTCCACAAAAAACAAGCAGTCCATCATCTGTGAATGGAAAAACAGAGGTTTTCGCATTGTGACTCAAAGGCTTTTGAAGAGTAATATGGCTTCCATAAACCAATTCATTCATATTACCCTGATTTATGAGCAGTGTGCCCAAACTAAGTGACTACTGAGTCGTCTGATTGTCTATTTTCTCTGCCCTCCTGGTTCTGACACAGCTACCGGACTACTCTTCTTGCCATTTCACACCACCGAGAGCAAATAACTCTGTTTCCCGATCATAGGGGTCCCTGTACAAGTCAAGACCCACATATAAGGGTTAAAGAGTGAATGGCAAGGCAAACCCTGGGATCTGGAAATCGGAGTAGAAAGTGCCAAGTCTGTTCATTGATGCAGTTTTCTGAGCTGCCAGGTGACCACAAATATTACCCCTCTTACTTTATGCCTGTACACTAGTTTTTGACTGCAAAATCTGCATTCCAATAGCTAAATGGTGCTCCTAACCTTTCTGAGTTCTGCCATGTGCCCAGACAGTACTGTACAACCGAATATTGCGTATTTAGATAAACTGGAGAAATTCAGAGTATAATGCGAATAAAATACAGTTTTATTAGCGACACAAACAGCACAAAGTGTACACAT
The DNA here is from genome assembly GCA_033576535.1 of Allobates femoralis. Classification (NCBI taxonomy): domain Eukaryota; kingdom Metazoa; phylum Chordata; class Amphibia; order Anura; family Aromobatidae; genus Allobates; species Allobates femoralis. Next base: position 483,908,081 of record JARQOC010000006.1, read on the forward strand.
ATAAAAAGCACAAGAGAAGTCGCATGTGAACACAATAAGATGAAGTACCCACAAAGAGGCAGGTTACAGGTGCAATTGTGTACCAGCACCAAAACCAACGGGTACAGAGATTGTTACTGGTCCGTAATCAGTATTACACAGGGATTCAGAATCACCTATCAAGTGTATACCTCAGTTGTACTAAAAGTAACAGAGTACTCCTAATTAAAGTTCAAGTGCAATATGGAGCCGCAACGCCCTAACCACGAAGTCAAACATAAACCAGAATCCACATAAATGGGCAATCAACAGATTCCTGTACACATGCCCATAGTATACTGCTACCGTACTGGCCACAGATTATCAATGTGATGTCTCCACCCAAACGGAATAAGAAGCCACTGGTTGTTTATGAATTGCAGCTTCATCAGGGGGAAGAATATTCCTGCTACACCTAGTGGACTAGGGGGATTAAATATCCTAAAGCACTGATCACATGATGTGATCCATTACCTGTGAGCATCCCTATATGCGGGGCAAGTATGCGGGGCTGCAAAACCCTAGAGACATCATCTCGGCAGTCAGGGCACATGCGTGGGAGTGGGAACTGCGTCACCATAGCGATAGAGCAAGACTCTAGAACCCCAGAGCCGGGCAGCCACTGACCGCACGATCAGTGATGCAGACAGTAAGAGGAGGTAAAACGCAAGCAGAAGAGACAGAAAATGAATTATGGGTATGTGCACAACTGAGGCATACACTTGATAGGCGAGTCTAAACCCATGTAATACTGATTATGGGCCAGTAACAATATCTCTGTTCCTGTTGGTTTATACTCACCTGTAACCTGGATACTTCCATCTTACTGTGTTCACCTGTGACATCTCTTCTCTGACGCTTTTTATACTATCTTTTTAGACGTGTCACTAATAACTGTATATTATTTGCCTTATACTCGAGTTTCTCCTGCTTAGTATTCCATGGAGTTTTTTCTGCATATTCATTTTTCCACAGAATTTCTATTGAATGGAAACAAATATTATTGAGCAAATTTGGGTTTGTCAGGAGAAATTGGAAAATAATTTGAACATTCCATTTTTTCCTGTTACATTTGTGAAAATTGAAATAATTGGGGTTCAATCAAAATTGAAATAAATTTTTTTTTGCATTCCACGTTGTGTTCATTTCTGAATGTAGTGTTTGATACTATGAAGAGAGCAATTTTCTATCATTTAGGCCCCTCAGAATAATGGTGAAAGTGATGGGTTACCAAAAAAATAAGTTCTGTAGATCTGAACATATAAACACTTATTGCTAAACTTGTAAGTCTTCGATCACCCGAAATAAAAGGATGTTGGAAAACACTGCCGACCTAAAGTCGGAATACGGTAAATGTTACTACTTTGTGTGGTTTCACTATCTGGTTTAAGATCATGAAACTTTATGTTTCTGGGAATTTCAGGTTATCGTTTCAAACGTTAAAGTTCAATGTGTCACAGAAAAAATATCTCAGAATCATTGGAACCAGAAGAAGCATCGAGAGGTATCACCTGATAAAGGGACAAATGTCAGATGTGGAAAATAGGGCTGGTGAACCTGGGTTTCACAGCCTCATACGAAGACTGGAAGGAGGGCCACGAGGTGTGTCAACCATCTGGAAAATCTGAAAAAGATCCACCTCCGAGTGGTACCTGTCTCCCTCCCGTCTGGCTCGCTTCAGTGCTGGAGACAGTGTGGGCTTGAGGGTACCTTGACGCACATGTGGTGCTCCTGCCCAAAGATCGCCCCCTTTTGGACAGTAATTGCTAGTCTGATCAGATCCCTCTCTGGTAGTTCTATTGATCTTACCCCACAACTGGCAATTTTGAATGTTGGTATAGATCTGTTCCCCCCTGATCTCCAGGGAGCGGTCTCTTATCTCCTAATAGCAGCCAGGTTGTGTCTGGCGGCTCAATGGAAGTCTCATCTACCCTCTATATTCAAGGAGGTGATAGAAAAAAACAGATCCATCTTTCACCACAAATTTTTTCTATCCTTAGATAAGGACGCCAAACAGAGGGTCTTGAAAGGGTGGATTATATGGGAACAGCACCCGCTGGCAACCCCGATTTCACATTAACTACTTGATACTTACTTTGATATTGCTTATGTTTGTTTGTACTTTATTGTATTCTGCTTCGCAATGGCTCCCTTTATGCCTGGTCTTATCCCCCTCCCCACCCCTTTGGTCCAGCTAAACCCCTGTATTCCTTCTGTTATGTGATTGTTATCACCAGGGGCGTAACTAGAACTGGCAGGACCCATAGCAAACTTTTGAACGGGGCCCCCTCCAAGACACGCCCCCCAATGACACGCCCCCTCCAAGATACGCCCCCCCAAATGACACGCCCCTTCAAGACGCACCCCCTTACAGGCCCCAGCAGTATATACAGCAGCCCCAGTGGTATACCGCAGCCTCTCCAGTAGTATATACAGGCCCCAGCAGTATTACAGCAGCCCCAGTGGTATACAGCAGCCTCCTCAGTGGTATATACAGGCCCCAGCAGTATTACAGCAGCCTCCGCAGTGGTGGTATATACAGGCCCCAGTGGTGGTATACAGGGCCCCTGGTGGTGGTATTTACAGGCCCCTGGTGGTGGTATATACAGGCCACTGGTGGTGGTATATACAGGCCCCTGGTGGTAGTATACAGAGCCCCTGGTGGTAGTATACAGAGCCCCTGGTGGTGGTATATACAGGCCCCTGGTGGTAGTATACAGAGCCCCTGGTGGTGGAATATACAGGCCCCTGGTGGTAGTATACAGAGCCCCTGGTGGTGTGGTATATACAGGCCCCTGGTGGTAGTATACAGAGCCCCTGGTGGAGGTATATACAGGCCCCTGGTGGTAGTATACAGAGCCCCTGGTGGTGGTATATACAGGCCCCTGGTGGTAGTATACAGAGCCCCTGGTGGTGGTATATACAGGCCCCTGGTGGTAGTATACAGAGCCCCTGGTGGTGTGGTATATACAGGCCCCTGGTGGTAGTATACAGAGCCCCTGGTGGAGGTATATACAGGCCCATGATGGTAGTATACAGAGCCCCTGGTGGTGTGGTATATACAGGCCCCTGGTGGTAGTATACAGAGCCCCTGGTGGAGGTATATACAGGCCCCTGGTGGTAGTATACAGAGCCCCTGGTGGAGGTATATACAGGCCCCTGGTGGTAGTATACAGAGCCCCTGGTGGTGTGGTATATACAGGCCCCTGGTGGTAGTATACAGAGCCCCTGGTGGTGTGGTATATACAGGCCCCTGGTGGTAGTATACAGAGCCCCTGGTGGAGGTATATACAGGCCCCTGGTGGTAGTATACAGAGCCCCTGGTGGAGGTATATACAGGCCCCTGGTGGTAGTATACAGAGCCCCTGGTGGTGTGGTATATACAGGCCCCTGGTGGTAGTATACAGAGCCCCTGGTGGAGGTATATACAGGCCCCTGGTGGTAGTATACAGAGCCCCTGGTGGTGGTATATACAGGCCCCTGGTGGTAGTATACAGAGCCCCTGGTGGTGGTATATACAGGCCCCTGGTGGTAGTATACAGAGCCCCTGGTGGTGTGGTATATACAGGCCCCTGGTGGTAGTATACAGAGCCCCTGGTGGAGGTATATACAGGCCCCTGGTGGTAGTATACAGAGCCCCTGGTGGTGGTATATACAGGCCCCTGGTGGTAGTATACAGAGCCCCTGGTGGTGTGGTATATACAGGCCCCTGGTGGTAGTATACAGAGCCCCTGGTGGAGGTATATACAGGCCCCTGGTGGTAGTATACAGAGCCCCTGGTGGAGGTATATACAGGCCCCTGGTGGTAGTATACAGAGCCCCTGGTGGAGGTATATACAGGCCCCTGGTGGTAGTATACAGAGCCCCTGGTGGTGTGGTATATACAGGCCCCTGGTGGTAGTATACAGAGCCCCTGGTGGAGGTATATACAGGCCCCTGGTGGTAGTATACAGAGCCCCTGGTGGAGGTATATACAGGCCCCTGGTGGTAGTATACAGAGCCCCTGGTGGTGGTATATACAGGCCCCTGGTGGTAGTATACAGAGCCCCTGGTGGAGGTATATACAGGCCCCTGGTGGTAGTATACAGAGCCCCTGGTGGAGGTATATACAGGCCCCTGGTGGTAGTATACAGAGCCCCTGGTGGAGGTATATACAGGCCCCTGGTGGTATGGTATATACAGGCCCCCCGCTCTCCATTACCTGCAGCAGGCAGTCGCGCCGCTGATCGCAGCCACAGCCTGTCATGTAGTGTGACGCTGTAGCCGGCGATACAGGAAATAGAGCGGCGCCGGCTACAGCCCACATGACAGGCAGATCAGCGAGACTGCCCGCCGGTAATGGAGAGCGGCCGGGGGGACGCAGCGCGGCAGCAGTAATGGAGGCAGCGGTCAGGGGGCCCCGAGGATAGCGTGTGGGGGCAGCGGTCAGGGGCCCCCTAAGCCCCCCTTGTATGACATGTGGCGCTCAGGGGACCAATGGGCCCCCCTTTCCGTCCGGGCCCCCCCTACAGCACCCAGGGGGGTATGGGGGCGGGACTTAGTGGGCGTGGCCCCAAAGTGTCGGGGCCCGCCGGGCCAGTCCGCCCCTGTATCTGTATCGCAGGCGCAGCTGCCGGTATAGCAGCGGCTGCGTAGCGGCGCTGGGTCCGGGCCCCCCACAAGCCCCGGGCCCCAAAGCAACCGCTACGGCTGCTATGCCGGTAGTTACGCCACTGGTTATCACCAAAAGCTCAATAAAAATTTATTGAAACCAAAAATGGGGCTGGTTAGGAACAGAAACACTGGTGGGTAAATAAGAGTATTTTTGGCACTAGCTACTGTAGTCAAAGGTTGTGAGTATAAAACAATAACATATCTACTGAAATGATCAAACTCAATAGTCTTCATTAAAAAATGATTAACCAGAAACATCTCTGGAGTAATTAAAGGATGGGGCTCGGTGGCTCTTATATGTATATTACAGCCATCACCCACTCACAGCTTAGGGATAGATCACGGCAGATGGGTAATGTTTGTTTTCTAGTTTATTGCAATTCTATTTGAAGTCAGACGGTTAAAAGAAATTGAAAAGTCTAAATAAGTGGAAACTATTGTACAGAAGTTCACACTTAGCTCTAAATGGACATTTAATGTTGTTAATCATAAGAGTAAAGTTTGATCGAAAAGACTGGACATGGTCTCGTAGGGACCAAATGATCACAATCAGCAGCATAAAATAGTGAGAAGGTAGATTCATCTTATATGCCAGGATTCTAGGAGCAACAGCCTCATGACCCTCCGCTTTCTCTTAGAGACCCATTATAGTATGTATCTTCAAGTGATTCTCTACCTTGTCCACTCATTCTATGTACACTGTCATTTGGCTTGAAAGGTTACAGATCCGGGCAGCTCTGAGTACACGACTTCTAATTCCAGCATAAGGACCTCCAATGCCCAAAGTAATGGGGACAGTTTTAAACACAGTGGTTTAGTGGTAAAATGGCAACCACATGATTGTGATATGTCTGGACTACATCACCAATAAAGCAGCCACAGCGATGACTGAGGAGAATCTGTGACTTCTTCTGTCCTTAGTTATTGCTACTCACTGGATAGTTATCTGTAGGAATCTCCACTTTACACCGCTCATCACCCTCAATATGTCTCTGTAGTATTAATATGGGCAGATCATCATCCTCTCACATATGTCTCTGTAGTATTAATATGGCAGATTCATCATCACCCTACTATGTCTCTGTAGTATTAATATGGGGCAGATCATCATCACCCTCACATATGTCTCTGTAGTATTAATATGGGGCAGATCATCATCACCCCTCACATATGTCTCTGTAGTATTAATATGGGGCAGATCATCATCACCCCTCACATATGTCTCTGTAGTATTAATATGGGGCAGATCTTCACCCTGAAACAAAGATTGTAAAAGTCACAGACAGATGGAGAAGTCCCATCTATGATCAGCTGTAATCTGCCATCTCCACCGTTCTCATTACACAAGTATAAAACATAGAATACTGGAGGATAAAACAAGACTGAGCACAAGACCTTCACAGCCGTCTACACATCATAGGGAGATCTCATCACACCTTCTCTCCATCTACCTGATGATCCGGAGGAACATCGGGATCTTCTTGTTTACAGTCCTGTGGGAGAAGAGGACGGGGACATCTCTCTGGTGTTGTCCTCTTACTGGATAGACCTGGAGGAGACACATACAGGACTGAATTCATTCTTTACATACAGATCATTATAGGCCGTGTGTATTTAGTCCTGTCTATTACCTGGTGATGTGAGGGGCGGCCGGGAACCTCCATCATGACTATGTCCTTGTACAGATCTTTGTGTCCTTCTAAATACTCCCACTCCTCCATGGAGAAATAGACGGTGACGTCCTGACACCTTATAGGAACCTGACACATACAATGATACCATTGTCATCTTTCCCCGATCCCTTCATAGCGTTACTGTATAATGTCCCAGCAGCAGCAGCATTCCCAGCAGTGTCACCTCTCCAGTCAGCAGCTCAATCATCTTGTAGGTGAGTTGTAGGATCTTCTGGTCATTGATGTCCTCATGTATCAGGGGGTGAGGTGGAGGCCCCGTGATTGGGCTCAGGGCTCTTCCCTCAGACACAGGGTCCTGACAGCACAGATCACTAGAGCTCTTCACTACTGTGTAATCCTGGTTATGGAGAGACACATTAATAAATCTCCAGTCTCCAGACATTTCCAGAGTCCTCACCTCTCCAGTTCTGTCATCTGTTATTCTGTCCATAGATAAGAATGATGTCATGTGACATTGTCATCACAATCTCTCACCTCTCCAGTAACAAGGAAGAGGATCTCTAGGGTGAGGTGGAAGATCCTCTCCGCCATCTTGTCCCTGTCCAGATCCATCCTTGATGGTCAATCAGGAGAATTCTCTTGTATAGAAGATGTGAGAGGATCCGATATTGTAGAGACCTGAATGGGGGAAGATGAAATGCTCTGTGCTTACAGGACCTGTGATGATGTCACATGGAGGGGAGGATCTATGAGATCAGGGATCTGATCACTGATGTATTGTGGGATCCATATGAGGTGATAACCAGTGACAAGGTGATCTCCTGTATGGGATCCGAGCTCCTCTATGTGCCATGATCTGATGTGGCCATTATACCCAGCGGTGGAGGGCTGTGAAGTACTCGGAACCGGGCCCTCGGGTGCAATGGGATGCTGTCACAGTGGCGTGACCTGGTGTGGAAGGCGGCCGGTGGGGCCGCTGTTGCGGTCCGGGACCTCTGGGGATGATGGAGTGGCAGCAGTGATGGTGAAGCTCCCCAAGGGAGGAGCAGGTCTCAGGGCATCCTGGGTGGAAGGGATTTGGGGTGATGGAGAGCCAGCGGGGCTGAGCTGGCTGCGGGGCAGGATCAGGAACACTCCCAGGCAGGATTCTGCTGCCTGCGCGGTGTTTCAATCTACCGCTCCTCAGGCGTACAATGAACAGTCTGACACAATGCTAAGTTTCAACCTTTTACTTGGCTTCTCTTGTTAGGCACGTCAGGTCACAGCACAACTACAGTGGTGGCTGCGGTAGCCTTGGCAACCAGGATGGCTTGTACAGTACATCCCCTTTTGTGTTCCATTCTCTTGGGCCTGTACTCAGTGCTGCCTATTCTCCTCCTTCCTGCACACGCTTCCACACGCATAGCCCCGATCTAGAAGACTTGGGTTTTCTTGGGCAACTAACAGGGTCCCCTGTACCTAGTATGGCTACCTTCTCTGCGCTGCGTCAGGAATTGGCCATGACTCATGGAGATCTCGTGGCCCCCGATTCTGTGGTTGGAGCTTTCCAGTCACCTTCAGGGCCGGTCCCCTGGTTCTCGCCCTGTCCTTCTGCTTCACAGCTGATTCAGGCACGCGGGTGGATCGCTCACTGCCCGCGCCGCTACGACTCCCGTCTCTGCGGTCTGTCACCTCAGGACCCGGGTAGGCCTCATCGTAGCTCTGGCCTCCAGGTCCATGCTCTCAGTCATCTCAGTCCCTTGTCCTACTGCGACTGACCTCCCACTTCCCGTGGTCTTTCCCCTTTGTTCTCTTCCTTTCCTTAATCACTAACCTGCTCACTTCCCACCCACCCGCCATTCCATAGCTGCCTGAGCCATCCCACTTCCTGGGTTCACCTGCTCGCTCTGGGACCGGGGTTTGTTGGGTGTGTTTGTGGGTGACTGGACTTACCCATCCCGGTTGTCGCAAACTAATAGTGGCGACCGGACCACAGGGGCACAGGTGTCAAACATTCACTCTGAACCTCTTATCTGGAAGGTGTCCTTTTCCTTATATAAGGAAATATAGGAATATAAGGAAAAGGACACCTTCCAGATAAGAGGTTCAGAGTGAATGTCAGACACCTAGGAACATCCACGGAAAGGGTGAGATTGTTCCTATATATATCGCTAGAAGGGAGATATTGCCACCAGACCGTTGTACCTCGCTAAGAGGGAGGTTATTGGTAAGGTGATACCCTAACTTTTTAAAAGGGCAGCAACCTGTTGTTTTCTTTTTTCTTGGGTCTTAAGATTCGACTAAGGTTGGCCCTCACTGTTTTGTTGCCCTTGTTTTTACTAGGTTTTCAAGCCTTTTTAAATCAGTACTGAGTAAAAGTTATGTTTTAGGTCTATTTTATTCACTACTATTACCATTATTTTGCTGTATTGTACTTTGGACTGTTGGTAATTTGCTACCCCATGTGGAGTTTTGGATTCATGGAATCCTGGTATCTTGTTAGGAGGTAAGCCTCATGGTGGGTTTACACGTCCCGATATCGGGACGATATCGGTCTACAACGGCGCGGGAGCGCGCATTTTTTGACACCTTTCCCGATATCGCATAGGCGGTTTACATGCTGTGATATCGGGAAACAACGTCACTACGATGTGTACGCCCACCAACCCAGTAACGACCATTTAACATGGGAGTTAATGGGTGAGTTGCGAGTACGCATCGTAGTTGGGCTGTTACACGCTACGATGCTGCTACAACGGCCATCCGATATCGGGCAGTTGAATAGCACGCTCATTCAAACCCGGATATCGTTTTGGCATCGTTCCAGGATCGCGTTGTACGTTCAAACCGCACAACGCGCAAGCGATATCGGGTCCAACTCGCGAACCACGTGACTTTTTGTCGGAGTTGGACGCCAATATCGCAACGTGTAAACCCACCATCAGGCTATAGCTAATAAACAAATGTTTCAAAGGTGAACACACCTTCTTCATCAGGGATGTTTGGCACTTGACTTATGGTGGGTTTACACGTTGCGATATCGGTGTCCAACTCCGACAAAAAGTCACGTGGTTCGCGAGTTGGACCCGATATCGCTTGCGCGTTGTACGGTTTGAACGTACAACGCGATCCTGGAACGATGCCAAAACGATATCGGGGTTGAATGAGCGTGCTATTCAACCGCCCGATATCGCATGGCCGTTGTAGCAGGATCGTAGCGTGTAACAGCCTAACTACGATGCGTACTCGCAACTCACCCATTAACTCCCATGTTAAATGGTCGTTACTGGGTTGGTGGGCGTACACATCGTAGTGACGTTGTTTCCCGATATCGCAGCATGTAAACCGCCGATGCGATATCGGGAAAAGTGTCAAAAAATGCGTGCTCCCGCGCCGTTGTAGACCGATATCGTCCCGATATCGGGACGTGTAAACCCACCATTAGAGACTTTTTATATCTAGGTTCTGCTCGTCAGATACTAATTAGTAATTAGTTGATTGTGGTTTCAGTAGTGCTCTATTTATCAAGGAGTATAATGACTGCTATGTAGTGATGAGCGAGTAGAGAAATAGTCGCACTCGCTGAACTCCTAATGAGTAGGTTTTAATACTCGCATACTCGTCGAATAATGAGTCTAATGTTAGTCAATTAGTGATAGGCTCCGTCCACACACATCCGGCTATAAAACGAGTATTTCCGGAACAGGGTGGGGGTTGGGCTCTTTTGAGTTTTTACTGCATAAAACACCTTGCTCTGCCCCCCAGAGAGACCTTAACATTCAATTTGCTCTCACTGAGGTGCCCGATCACTTTCTGTACTGAAGGGAGCTGGCAATTTGTGTCAGCTCGGTAACGATCGAGACATCACTCACCAGCACCTGCGATACTCCCTGAGTAACGAGTATCGCAAATACTGTACTATGTGTGCGAGTAACGAATAGTAAAGATTACACTCGCTCATCACTACTGCTATGGCTTTGTGTGCGTATTGGTCATTTTTATTATATGTATCTGGATAGATAACTATCTACTATATAATTACCTAATGTTCTCTGTCTGTCACGGAAATTGCGCGCCAGCTCCAGGGCACTCCTTGGTGGCTGCCCGCACCCGCCCGCTGGAGCGGTGCGCCCACCTCTGGCCCCCTCTTGCCCGCCGCTCCTTCCACCCCCCTTGCTCCATTCCCACCCCCTCGCTCCATTCCCTCCCCCCCTCGCCCCATTCCCTCCCACCATTCAGCCTTGCACGTCAGATGTTGTCCGTTTCCACCTGTATTGACAGTAGTAATTTGAGGTCTTTTGACACAGTGAAAATTAAAAATTGTAGAGTAGGACCACTCTATCTGAGATATGCCTTGTCGCGGCAGAGTGGCTCAAAAGATGTTTTAATCTTTTGCGAAATGTCTCATTTTTACAGTGTGGAAACAATATGTGTATTTACACAATCTTTATTATGTTTTCTGGCAGTGCTAGCACTTTGTTTTTCCTTGGGATTGGTTTAGTGGCTGACCACCACTTATCCTTGCACGTCAGATGTTGTCCATTTCCACCTGTATTGACAGCAGTAATTTTTGGTAACCATTCACACACGGTTATCACACTCAGCCCTTAGGCTCAGTTCAGTTTCTGCTCCATTCGCCTGAACCTAACCTGTTGTTATCCATAAAGGCTGGCTTGGTGCGGTGGGGGTTAACTGTGAAAAGCCCTGACATTTGTGGTGGAAGCTGCAGGTGTGGGGACCTGAGTTACCTTATATCACTTGCACTGATCTGGCACCTTGGAAGCAGGTCTGATATGTGAAGGTGAGTGATGGCTTTGTATGGTCCACTTTATACACATTATTGAGGTCTTTTCACACAGTGAAAATTAAAAATTGTAGAGTAGGACCACTCTATCTGAGATATGCCTTGTTGCGGCAGAGTGGCTCAAAAGATGTTTTAATCTTTTGCGAAATGTCTCATTTTTACAGTGTGGAAACAATATGTGTATTTACACAATCTTTATTATTTTTTCTAGCAGTGCTGGCAATTTGTTTTTCCCTGAGTAACGAGCATCGCAAATACTGTACTATGTGTGCGAGTAATGAATAGTAAAGATTACACTCGCTCATCAGTACTGCTATGGCTTTGTGTGCGTAATGGTCATTTTTATTATATGTATCTGGATAGATAACTATCTACTATATAATTACCTAATGTTCTCTGTCTGTCACGGAAATCGCGCGCCAGCTCCAGGGCGCTCATTGGAGGCCGCCAGCGCTCCTTTTCCCCCTCGCTCCATTCCCACCCTCTCGCTCCATTCCCTCCCCCCCTCACTCCATCCTTCCTTGCTCCATTTGCCCCCCCCTCCCCGCCGCTCCAGTCTCACCTGCACCCGGTGTTCACATTGCCGCTACAGCAAGTAATGAGTGGTCATGTGACAGGCTCTGTGCACGTCACTTCAGCCTGCCTATCACATGACCGCTCATTACCTGATGTAGCTTTTGGCGGCGATGTAAACACCGGGTGTGGGTGAGACCAGAGCGAATGGGATGGACGTGTGCTAACCACTGGCCCTCCATCCTGCGCTGACCACTGGCCCTCCATCTTGCGCTGACCACTGAGCCGCCATCCTTTGCTGACCACTGAACCTCCATCCTCTGCTGACCACTGAGCCTCCATCCTGCGCTGACCACCGAGCCTCCATCCTGCGCTGACCACTCGGCCTCTATCCTGCACTGACCACTCGGCCTCCATCCTGAGCTGACCACTCGGCCTCCATCCTGAGCTGACCACTCGGCCTCCATCCTGCGCTGACCACTCGGCCTCCATCCTGCACTGACCACTCGGCCTCCATCCTGCGCTGACCAGTCGGCCTCCATCCTGCACTGACCACTGGGCCTCCATCCAGCGCTGACCACTGAGCCATGGCACAGTGCTAACCACTGAGCTACCGTACTGGGCAAACCCTGAGCCACTATACTGGGCAAACCACTGAGCCACCGTACTGGGCAAACCACTGAGCCACCGTACTGGGCAGACCACTGAGCCACCGTTCTGTGCTAACCACTGAGCCACCGTACACTGCTAACCACTGAGCAACCGTACAGTGCTAACCACTGAGCCACCATATACACTGCTAACCACTGAGACATCATACTGTGCTAACCACTGAGCCACCATATACATTGCCAACCACTGAGCCACCATAAAGTGCTAATCACTGAGTCACCGTATAGAGTGCTGACTACTGAGCCAGCGTATACAGTGCTAACCACTAAGCCACCGTATGCGTGCTAACCACTCATCCACCATACAGTGCTAATCACTGAGTCACCATGTACAGTGCTAACCACTGAGCCACCTTATACAGTGCTAACCACTGACCCACCATACTGTGCTAACCACTGAGCCTTCATACAGAGTTAACCACTCTGCCTCCATATAGTGCTAACCACTGAGCCACCATACTGTGCTAACCACTGAGCCACCGTACAGTGCTAACCACTGAGCCACCGTACAGTGCTAACCACTGAGCCACCGTACAGTGCTAACCACTGAGCCACCATACAGTGCTAATCATTGAGCCACCATACAGTGCTAACCACTGAGACACCATACAGTGCTAACCACTGAGCCACCGTACAGTGCTAACCACTGAGCCATTATACTGTGCTAACCACTGAGCCACCATATACAGTGCTAACCACTGAGCCACCATACTGTGCTAACCACTCAGCCACCATATGCAGTGCTAACCACTGAGCCACTATACTGTGCTAACCGCTCAGCCACCATATACATATGGATACGTTTATTTTTGAACCATTACATTGCAGATTTTGCTTTATGTTTGGGATCATTGTCTTGTTGGAAGATAAATCTCCATCTCAGTCTAAGGTCTTTTGCAGACTCCAACAGGTTTTCTTCCAGAATGGTCCTGTATTTGGCTCCATCCATCTTCCCATCAATTTTAACCATCTTCCCTGTCCCTGCTGAAGAAAAGCAGGCCCAAACCATGATGCTGCCACCACCATGTTTGACAGTGGGGATGGTGTTTTGAGGGTGATGAGCTGCTTTTACGCCAAACATATCGTTTTGCATTGTGCCCGAAAAGTTCAATTTTGGTTTCATCTGACCAGAGCCCCTTATTCCACATGTTTTGGTGTCTCCCATGTGGCTTGTGGCAGACTTCAGACAAGACTTTTATGGATATATTTGAGAATGGCTTTCTTCTTGCCACTCTTCCATAAAGGCCAGATTTGTGCAGAGTATGACAGATTGTTGTCCTATGGATAGACTCTACCACCTCAGCTGTAGATCTCTGCCTTTTGGCTGCATCTTTGATCAGTCTTTCTCCTTGTTCGAGATGAAAGTTTAGAGGGACGGCCGGGTCTTGATAGATTTGCAGCAGTCTGATACTCCTTCCATTTCAATATGATTGCTTGCACAGTGCTCCTTGAGATGTTTAAAACTTGGGAAATCTTTTTGTATCCAAATCTGTCTTTAAACTTCGCCACAACAGTATCTCGGACCTGCCTGGTGTGTTCCTTGGTCTTAATGATGCTCTCTGCATTTGAAACAGAACCCTGAGACTATCACAGAGCAGGTGCATTTATACGGAGACTTGATTACACACAGGTGGATTCTAGTTATCATTACCAGTCATTTAGGACAACATTGGATCATTTAGAGATCCTCACTGAACTTCTGAAGTGAGTTTGCTGCACTGAGAATAAAGGGGCGAATAATATTGCACGCCCCACTTTTCAGTTTTTTATTTGTTAAAAAAGTTTAAAATATGCAATAAAGTTCGTCCCATTTAACGATTGTGTCCCACTTGTTGTTGATTCTTCACAAAAAAATTAGAAACTAAAGAAAATAAGAACTACATTTTTATGATCGCCACAACATTGTAATAAAATGCAATAACAGGAGATCAAGATATCACATCTAGGAGGGCGTGGCTTAGCCAGCAATGTGAACGGTCACGGTCCAGAGCTCTCCTGCCTGCAAAACTGCCTGTGGGCTTCGACCGCCGCGTTGCTAAGCGTATTGTGTACCGATGCAAGCCAGAGGAGAACCCCTGGACCCCAAAGGTGCAACCAGAGTCATGTGGGCGGCAGACATGACCCGCAGAAAACAGCGGGATGACGGAGCGACAGAAGGCGGCAGAATTCAAGATGGCGCTGAAGCCCTAGAGGACGTGGCCAGAGAAAATGCGGCCTGCACTAGAAGGATGGTGTTGGCGGTCTGACTGGAAAGGTTTGCAAGGGTGGCGGAGGATAAGCAGGCCATAGAAGGGCAACGGGATCTGGAGGCAGGGGCAGAAGAGGATGAATAAACTAGAGGTGGCCCGGGATGAGGTTATGAAGGGAGGATAGTGCAATACTGCAGATCCTAAGGGAGAAGCAGGAGCTGGCAGCCCAGGAAGAGAGGCTGTTACTGGTAGTGCTGAGCCTACTATCAAAGATGTGTATGCCATAGTGAGCTTCTGTAAGGAGACCCTAACTACTCTAACTCAACAAGTGCATGGTCTCCAGTCTGAGAAGCTGAATGTTAAAGCCTGCATGCATAAAGAAGATATCTGGACTGGAGAGGTGGATAAGAGGGTCAGCACTGCCCAGGACCAAATAGATAAACTACAGAAAGTACAGAAACAGTATGCTGAGCAACTGGCTGAGGTTAGTGCTAAAAATGATGACCTTGAAAAGCGCTCTCGGCGGAATATCAGTATTGTAGGGGTTCCAGAAAAAGCAGAGGGCTCTAACCCCTTGGACTTTACTGAGAAATGGCTGTTGGAGAAAATTGGAGCTGCCGTACTCTCTAAAGGTGCCGTCACACGGATCAATTTTATGAACGATATTGTTAGCGATCACATGCACGCGCGATCGCTAACAATATTGTTCAGATCACTGGTGAGCTGTCACACAGGCAGACTCACCAGCGATCAATAGACTAGAGACATCGTGGAAACGATTTAAATATCGTTTCCACGATGTTTTGCTCCCACTGCCGGCCTGCAGTAAGCGGGAGCAGGCTGGTCTCCAAGGTAAACTGCGTGTATCTAGGCAGCGCGCGCTGCCTAGATACCCGACTTGTACCTTAGTTACCAGCCTCCTCCACTTACTGGCTGGTATCTAAGATACACAGAGGGTAACTAGGGCCCTAGTTACCCGCTGTGTACCTTAGATACCAGCCGGTGAGCGGAGGAGGCTGGTAACTAAGGTACACGTCGGGTATCTAGGCAGCGCGCGCTGCCTAGATACCCGCAGTTTACCTTAGATACCAGCTCCCAGCGCTTGTGAGAGGCCTAGGAGCTGGCTTATCGGTCGTCTGCCGGTGTCACACGCAGCGATGCTGCGTGTCCACCGGGCGACGAACAATTGATTTGAGGACAGGACCTCAAATCAAACGATGAACGATCAGCCGACTGATCGTTCATCGTTTGTAGTGTCACATGCAACGATGTTGTTCCGACATTGTTCAAGCGTCACAAAACAAGTGACTTTTAACGATATCGTTACGTGTGACAGTACCTTAAGGTGTTTGTCGCTGAGAGAGCACCATGACACCCCTGCCTCCTGGTCTAGGTCCCTGGACCATCTTGGCGAAAATACTGAATTACCGTGACAGGGATACTATATTGAGGAAAGCGAGGAAGTTGAGGATATGATGATTAATGGGCAACATATCTCCATTTACTCTGACTATTCTGCAGCAGTGGAAAAATGGCGGATGCGGTTTGTGGAAGTGAAAATGAGACTGCGAGGCCTGAGACTGGAATACTCCATGCTATATCCCGCAAAGTTGAGGATTGTTGCGTTCGAGAAAGTACATTTTTTTCAAACACCGGAGGAAGCTACAAGATACTGGAGCAGGCTGAGAGATGACAACATGACGGTTCCTTTTTTCACGAGCTCCATTGTGGGTCAATTTTGAAAACTGGTTTTCTGTTTTTCCTTTTTTGAACTGGCAAGTACCGGTAGCGCCGGTTATTGCATTGCGAAAGCTGTGGAAGGGGACTTATTTTTTCCCCGTTTTTTTACAGCTCACTGAGTTAGATTTTATCTATGTTGAAATATTTACTAAAGGCGGGAGGACGGGAAAAGTGTATTATTGTGTTTATTTTAATATCTAAGTATCATTGACTTAGGGAGGGATAGTGTAGATGAAGGAGTCTGAGTCAAGGATTTTACCCACTCTCATACAGAGGGAAGCTAACTGGTAAGGGGGGAGGAGGAGGGTATTGGGTATTTCTTAAGACACTGGGAATGTTTGGCTTTGGGGGAAGGGAGGGGGGGAGATGGGAGGGTTGGGATAGTTGGGAAGGGATTGTAGATGTATAATTAGATTTAAAGGTAAGTGAGGTAGATTTATTTTCTTTTAAAACTATCCCCGAAGTGGTAGCTTTCACGTCTTTAGCAGAAGGATTGTAGATGGCAAGCATGAAAACTCCTTGGAAGTCGTATGAGAATTTTGCTTCATCATGGCTGGAACAGTTAAGATAATAAGTTGGAATATTAGAGGTCTGGCTGATAGGACTAACAGAGTGACTAATGCTCTCTTGCATAAACCGTCTATATTGTGTTTGCTGGAGACTCATCTAGTTAGAGCACACAGGGGTTCTGGCCAGAAGCTGGATTAGGCATGCTTATCATGCTGCATACTCTAATTATGCGAGAATGGGTCTCAGTCTGGTTCACACTTCGTTGACATTTGAAGAGGTGGAATAAGGATTGTCAATATGTGTTCCTGGCATGTCGGCAGGGCCCACCGTCCATTGGACAGTGTGAGCCCTTCATTCAGGCGGCAGCCGGCAGGGGAGCGGCTGTGCAGAAGGGGCGGCGCCTGAATGCAAACAGCCTCCCCTGTCATGGCGCCGCCGCTCACCCCGCGCACGGAGGTAAGCGGCGACGCCGGGAGAGGCACAGAAGGGCGGCAGGGGCCCAGGCATCAGTAGCCTCACCCCCCCCCGGTACTCACGGCCGCGGCTCAGGCGGCAGTGGGCTCGGTGCACCCCTGCATGTCGGGTATATGGAAAGTTGATGTTTGTGATTGCAGTGTATTTTCCTCCGCCATATTCAGATAAAAAGATGCAGGAAATCCTTGAGTTGACTAGAAACAGAGTGGGCATACCTCTACTAGTGTTTGGAGATATGAATAATATTCTTCATCGAGTGCTAAGATAAAAATAGATGGGTTATGGGAGACAATGAGGGTGATGGGGACACGCCTTTTGCAAAACACATCAAGGAGGTTGGTCTTATAGATTTGTGGAGGGTGAGGAATGTGGATGAGAGATGCTATTCGTGTTTCTCCTCCTCTCACGGATCCATGTCAAGAATTGATATGGTACTAGGGGATAGATTAATGAATTCCTAGATTAAGACAGTGGATTATTTACCTAGAGTGGTCTCAGATCATAAACCGGTAGAGGTGGTCGTATGTGCTAGATTAGGAAGTGGAATCACAGGGGAAAGTGGAAGGTTCATCCAGCCTGGTTGAAATCTCTTGATATGGGTAAGATCGCAGGGGAGGTAGAGGACTTTTTCCGAGAGAAGGATGGGAATGCATCTAGTGGTGTAGTCTGGGGTGCTATGAAAGCCTTTCTTCTGGGGATGTTTATTAGAGATATATCTAAGTGCAAAATGGAGTCTAGAAGCTTCGGGCACTGGAGAACCTGAGGGTGGCTGAAAAGGAGGCAATGAGTCGGCCCACCCCAGAGACGCAGAGAAACCTAAAATGTGTGCAAGATATAATAGATGACCTTTATTTGCAAGGTGCTAAGAAGAGGCAGGAGTTTCAGAGGGTCTCATTCTACGAGGATGGTGAGAAGGTGGGACATCTTTTGTCGGTAATAACTGCAGCCCAGAGGGACTCTTCATATGTGTATAGTATGTATAATGAGAGTGATGTACTGGTATCCGATATGGAGGATATCTTTAAAATGTTTAGGAACTTCTATAAAGACTTGTATGCATCTCAACTGTCGGCCTCCAGGGCTGAGATCTACGGGTTTCTAGAAGAAGTGGAGTTGCCAAAACTCAGTGAGGCAGATAGAGAGAGTTTGGAACTCCCATTGACGGTGGATGAGATGGAAAAGGCACTACTCTCCATAGCAAATGATAAGGCCCCCGGGGCTGATGGATTACCAAAGGAAACCAATAAACAACTCAAAGATGTAACATTGCCTAGATTGGGGGAGGTACTCCTTTGGGCCCTGGGAGAGGGGAGGTTGCCGGAATCCATGAGAGAAGCGACACTTGTGGTTCTGCTTAAAGAAGATAAGGATGTTAGAAGACCAGGGTCCTATAGGCTCATTTTACTGTTGTCAGTAGATGCTAAATTGTTAGCAAAAGTTATGGCAAATAGGCTGGTGGGGGTGATTACATCTGTGATTCATCGGGATCAGTCTGGCTTTATGCCTAATAAATCGACGGCCATCAATCTGAGGACACTGCTCAATTGCCTGCAGATAATGCTGGGTGTAGAGTTGTGACATCTTTGGATGCCCACAAGGAGTTCCGACAGTGTGGAGTGGGACTATCTGTGGCTGGTTCTTGAACAGATAGACTTCAGACCAGTGTTCATTTTGTGGGTGCAGTTGCTTTATTCCTCCCCTGTAGCACGTACACGGGTAAATGGAGAGAGGTCGGTTAAATTTGATCTTACTAGGGAACTTGTCAAGGGTGCCCCCTCTCTCCATTGTTGTTTGCCATTGCCATTAAGCCACTTGCTGCTCGGGAAAATGTGTCAGTAAAGGGGTATTCATTTCGCTCGGTGGAGGAGAAGATTGCGCTCTATTCAGATGATGTCCTTCTCTTTTTCCAGGATCCGGTGAGTCCTTGAAACAAGCGGTGATGGTAGTAGAGAGGTTTGAGAAAATGTCAGGACTAAAAATTAACTGGGGCAAGTCCACCTTATGATGGCAGATAGAGATGGACTCGGTGAACTCGAGGAGTGTGGTTCTACTAGACTTAAGTTAGGGTGCTTTCACACTGAAGTATTTGAACAAATGCGGCAGATCCAGTCAAAAAACGCATCTACCGAGTGTCCCGCCTAACGGCTACACTTGCGGCACAGTTACGGACGGCAAGCCCCATGCATTGTCTATGGGGCTTGCGGTAAGTGTACAGCAGACGCGGCAAGTGCGGTTTCAGCAGTTGCGGCAGATGCGGCAGCAAAAAAAAAAATGCGGTTAGCAGAGTTTTTTTTCTCGCACTTGCCGCATCTGCCGCACACTTACCGCAAGCCTCATACACAATGCATGGGGCTTGCCGTAAGTGAGCTGCAAGTGCGGCCGTTAGGCTGGACACTCGGCAGATGCTTTTTTATGTCCGGATCCAGACAAAAACGCCAGTCTGAAAGGGGCCTTAGTATATTAATTTAAATATTTAGTAACTGGTACAGTAACCTGTATACCTAAGTACATGACACTGAATGTGCTCCAGTTGATGGCTAAATTGAAGGACAAGGCTCAAACCTAGTGTAAACTCCGACTCTCGGTGGTGGGCAGAACAAATTTGTCTAAAATGGTACTGATGCCTAAACTTTTGTATGTTTTGCATAAATCACCGATGTGGCTCCCTTGGGGGTTGTTTCAGAGGCTTAGCTCTATCTTCAGAGACTTGGTCTGTGGGGGACATTAGCCCAGAATAAAATTTGAAATTCTGCAGAGACCTAAGGGGGAGGGGGGCTACTCCTTGGATCTATTTTCTGGCATCCCAGTCTCAGCACATTAGAGGATGGGTATCCCAGGCTGGGCGGAACTCATTGCAAGCTCTGTTAGAACAAGTGGTGCGGAGAGTTCCTCTGGTACAGGGCTTGGAAGCTGGTGTTTTTGGTAGATTGGGTCAGAAATTTCCCATATTGTATCTGGTGCATAGGATATGGACTAGAATTAAAAAAATTAGAAAGGTGAGCGGGCTGACAATTTATACTCCCATCTGGAGAAATGACAATCTAGTTGAATTTAGTAAACTGGGAGAGCAGAAAGTATGGGTACAGAAGGGACTATGCTATATGTCACAGTTGATAGTAAATCAGTATTTGAGGACATTTGAGTCCTTACAGGAGGAATTTTGGATATCGGAGACAGATCAGTACTGGTATATTAGAGTCAAACATGTGTTTATAGAACAACGACATAGATATCGTTCTGGATTATATTTGTGGAGAAGGAAACACAAACACATATCAACTTTATATAAAGACTTACTACATACATTTTTATTGAGACACCCGATCCGTGCCAGAGATAAATGGGAAGAAGAGATTGGGGCGTGGGATGATGACATTTAGGAAACTATCCTGGAGTACATTCCGAAATGATCATTGAGTGAGGCGGGAAGGCTGTCTCAACTATATACCGTACATAGAGCATATAAATCTCCTGCTTTTTTACATAGGACGGGTGTGAAAAACACTTCTGAGTGCCCGACATGCCTGAATGAGGATGCAGGTATCTTCCACATGTCCGAGACAGGCATTTTGGATGGTTGTGCTTAGTTTGATTGAAGGCAGGTATGAGTGTGTAGTGCCCCGAACCCCTTTGGTGTGTGTGTGCTTGGTTATGTTGAGGAAATTGCTATAAATAATTCACGGAATTTGGCAGTGGCTAGGCTATTATATATAGTCAGGAAAAATGATTGGTTCAGGGCCGAGCCCCCTTCTAGGTAACAATACCTTCATCAAGTGGAGTACACAATACATACGGAGAGTATATATCGAAAGAGGAATGCGACAGGAGTATTGGATAAAACCTGGACTGAATGGAAGGGGTGATAATAACAGAATTTGACAATGGGAAGATTTTAAAAAATTTACTGACCAAAAAGATAGGTTCTTATCTAGCCGTATGATGGACACATTGTGAATTACATGGAGCTGTAAATTGTGGTTGTGTGGGATAAATGCTATATTTGCGGTTTACAAAATGGGATGGGGTTAAGGGTTCTTGATTTACTTTTTTTTTATTTTGGTTATGCCATATATAATTATCTAACAGCCTCTTTTGTTGATGTGATTTTGGTGTAAGATTCTGTGTGGATAAAATAAAAAATTATCTGATTAAAAAAAAAAAAAAGACATCACATCTACCCGAAAATGGTATAATTAAAAACATCTAATATATCTTTGTTTTCTGTTTTCCTAATGTTCAAGAGAATGCAATTTCTTTGTTAAAACATTCCCATTCTCAGTGTGAAAATGGCTTTTCCTCTGTGTGTATTCTTTGATTCATAACAAAAGTTGCTTCATAGTAACAATCCCCACATTCTGGACATTAAAATTGATTTTTAACTGTGTGAATTCTCTGATGTGCAGTAAGATTTGATTTCTTAGTAAAACATTTCCCACATTCTGAACATGAAAATGGCTTCACCCCTGTGTGAGTTCTCTGATGGGCAGTAAGATAGTCTTTCTTGCTAAAACATTTCCCAAATTCTGAACATGAAAATGGCTTCTCCCCTGTGTGAATTCTCTGATGTTTGATAAGATTTTTTTTCTGTGTAAAACATTTCCCACATTCTGAACATGAAAATGGTTTCACCCCTGTGTGAATTCTAAGATGTGGGGTAAGATTTGATTTCTTGGTAAAACATTTCCCACATTCTAAACAAGAAAATGGCTTCTCCCCTGTGTGAATTCTCTGATGTTTGATAAGATTTGATTTCTGTGTAAAACATTTCCCACATTCTGAACATGAAAATGGCTTCACCCCTGTGTGAGTTCTCTGATGTGCAGTAAGCTTTTCTTTCGTGCTAAAACATTTTCCACATTCTGAACATGAAAATGGCTTCTCCCCTGTGTGAGTTCTCTGATGCGCAGTAAGCTTCTCTTTCTTGCTAAAACATTTCTCACATTCTGAACATGAAAATGGCTTCACCCCTGTGTGAATTCTCTGATGTGCAGTAAGCTTTTCTTTCTTGCTAAAACATTTCCCACATTCTAAACAAGAAAATGGCTTCTCCCCTGTGTGAATTCTCTGATGTTTGATAAGATTTGATTTCTGTGTAAAACATTTCCCACATTCTGAACATGAAAATGGCTTCACCCCTGTGTGAGTTCTCTGATGTGCAGTAAGCTTTTCTTTCGTGCTAAAACATTTCCCACATTCTGAGCATGAAAATGGCTTCTCCCCTGTGTGAGTTCTCTGATGTGCAGTAAGCTTCTCTTTCTTGCTAAAACATTTCTCACATTCTGAACATGAAAATGGCTTCACCCCTGTGTGAATTCTCTGATGGGCAGTAAGCTTTTCTTTCTTGCTAAAACATTTCCCACATTCTGAACATGAAAATGGCTTTTCCCCTGTGTGAATTCTAAGATGTGCAACAAGATGTGATTTCTTGGTAAAACATTTCCCACATTCTGAACAAGAAAATGGCTTCTCCCCTGTGTGAATTATCTGATGTTTGATAAGATTTGATTTCTGGGTAAAACATTTCCCACATTCTGAACATGAAAATGGCTTCTCCCCTGTGTGAATTCTGTGATGTTTGATAAGATTTAATTTTTTGTTAAAACATTTCCCACATTCTGAACATGAAAATGGCTTTTCCCCTGTGTGAATTCTCTGATGTGCAATAAGATTGCATTTCAAGCTAAAGCATTTCCCACATTCTGAACAAGAAAATGGCTTCTCCCCTGTGTGGATTATCTGATGTATAGTTAGGGTTTGTTTCTCATTAAAACATTTCCCACATTCTGAACAAGAATATAGCTTCTTCCCTGTGTGAATTCTCAGATGTTTGTTAAGATTTGATTTCTGGGTAAAACATTTCCCACATTCTGAACATGAAAATGGTTTCTCCCCTGTGTGAGTTCTCTGATGTGCAATAAGATTGCATTTCAAGCTAAAACATTTCCCACATTCTGAACAAGAAAATGGCTTCTCCCCTGCGTGGATTATCTGATGTATAGTTAGGGTTTGTTTCTCATTAAAACATTTCCCACATTCTGAACAAGAATATAGCTTCTTCCCTGTGTGAATTCTCAGATGTTTGTTAAGATTTGATTTCTGGGTAAAATATTTCCCACATTCTAAACATGAAAATGGTTTATCCCCTGTGTGAGTTATCTGATGTGCAGTAAGATTGCATTTCAAGCTAAAACATTTCCCACATTTTGAACATGAAAATGGCTTCTCCCCTGTGTGGATTATCTGATGTCTAACAAGTTGTGATTTAATGCAGTAAGATTTCCCACATTCTGAACATGAAAATGTTTTCTCCCCTGTGTGAGCTTTTTGATGTTCTCCATCCCTTTTGTTATTTTCATTTTGTATAACAGTCTGTAATGAGTCAGAAGACAGGACCTGTTGATTAGGAATAGATGATAGATTTTTGTTGTGAAGGGCTGGCGATATATCTGAAATTCTGTCACGACCTTCATCAGTGTTTGGCGTGATATCATCATCAGCTGCTTCCAAATTAGTAAATGACAGATATCCCTCTGATGCACAGTCATCTGACAAGAAAAAAAATATATATATTTTTTTTAGAAATGCTGCCTTTCTGAACAATTTGTATGGAAATTAAATTTGTAGCTGACAAAAAGATGGGTACAAACTGCGGAAATCAGTGCAAGGGGTAATAGATTGTGATATTAACCCTCTTACATCTGCTGACATGCCTTTTCACATTGAAGGTATAGGGCCTTAATCATCAGTGCCGCTTTTTCATAGTGCTGAGGATTAAGTGTGTAGCGCCCCACAGTGATCAAAAATCAACACATGACAGCTGACACCCTGTGACACTGGCCCGAATCAGTTTTTGGACCGGATCTGAGACAATTAACCATTTAGATGTAGCTATTAATTGCGATAGCAGCATCTACATGATTAAAAGAGGGTTAAAACACCCCCTCTGTTATTATTATTATTATTATAGCGCCATTTATCCCATGGTGCTTTATATGTAAAAAGAGACACAATAGAGACAAGTACAATAATCATGAACATTACAAGTATATACAGGAGAAATAGACCGAGCACTTCATTACAACCTTCAGGGTCATCACTCTGTACTTGAACATTACTGACAGCGGGGCACTGATGCCATACCGGGGTGCTCACTCAAAGCTGTAAGTCGCATTCAATGACCATAATAAAAAAGCAAGAATAATGAGCTGCAACTCACCAGTCAGTACAGTCCAATTTATTGTGAAATTCTCGGGTACTTCGGTGCAAGGAGGGGGTGATGGATCCACAGACTATGGTGCCATTTCATAGGACCTGTAGAGGCGTTAAGGCGCAAAATGACACCGTAGTCTGTGGATTCATCACCCCCTCCTTGCACCAATATACCTGATAATTGCACAATAAATTGGACTGTACTGACCGGTGAGTTGCAGCTCGTTTTTCTTGCTTTTTTATAATGGATTAATGAACATTACAAGGCACAGACAGGTACAGGGGAGAGGACCCTGCCCTCGAGGGCTCAAAGTCTACAAGGGATGAAGGAGGATACAGTAGATGAGGGTGGAGCTGGTTGTGAGGCGGTATAGTGGACTGAGGGCTACGGCAGGTTGTAGGCTTGTCGGTAGAGGTGGGTCTTCAGGTTTAGGTCCTTTTGAAGCTTTCCAAAGTAAGCAAGAGTTTATGGGAGATGCACAGGAAAAATCTTGTATGCAGTTGTGGGAAGAGGAGATAAAAGGGCAGGAGAGAAGGACATCTCGTGAGGATTGGAGGTTATATGCAGGTAAGTACCGGGAGACCACGTCTAAGATGTACAAAGGAGACAGGTTGCGTATGGCTTTGTAGGTTAAGGTTAGGGTTTTGAACTATAGTCTATGGGCGCTGGGAAGTCAGGAAGGGATTGGCATAGAGGAAAGGTCGGGGAGTAGTCGGGTACAGGTGGATTAGTTGGGCAGCAGAGTTTAAAATAGATTATAGTGGTGCAAAAGTGTTAGAAGGGAAGCTACAGATCAGGAGGTTAACAGTACAAAAAAAAAAAATCAGGAGGTTGTAGTAATGCAGGCGGGAGATAATGAGGGCATGCACTAGTGTGTTTGCAGATTCTAGGTTAAGAAACATACAGATCTGGGAAATATTTTTGAGTTTGTATCAGCAGGAGGTGGAGAGGGCTTGGATATGTGGCTTGAAGGAGAGAGCAGAATCAATGGTTACTCCGAGGCAGCGAGCATGCGAGACTGGGAAAGTCATCAGCCATCAACTTTTTTTTTTTGAATCAGATACATTTTTATTAACACAATTCAAACAAAAAAACAGAATCCAGACATTACAATGTCCAACAAGGTCACACATTATCACTCACCCGCGCATCTCCTCCCCACTTATTGAAACATCAGCAACAAATACTCAGAAATACATCCTCCTTCTGTGGCACCCTGTTGGGCACCACAGAAATCCTTAGGGCATGAATGGAGTTAACAGCAAGGCAAACAACACCACAACACCTTAGAACACCTGGTTTCACCCCGAGCCTCTAGGGGGAGCTCCACTGGTCACTTTGAGCCAGTTCCCCCTATAAATAGAGTCTTGGAGGGAGAAACTTCAGAGTGTGCAGACGCTACAAGAGCTGCCAGGCTGTGTGTAACCTCCATCCTATGAGGGACACACCAGGCCCAACCAGCCAGCTAGCAAGTGAGGAAATCCCTGCAACTGGGATAAAAGGAGAAGGAGATCACCTCTCAGGGACATTAGAGTGATCCAAACACTCTCTCCCTTAATCACCGGTTACTGGAACCGAAGCTGTGAGAGCTACCCAGCCACCACAGAGAACCAGCACCATCAACAGGAGGTTTAGCCACCTGTTCCACCTGAAGCACCTACCCGCAAGAGCCCAGGGAAGAGTACTGATCCTGCTCAGACCCTTTTACAGTGCCCTCAGTGCTGATACCCAGGTGAAAGAAAGTTCCATTGAACACACTGCCCGGTCCGGCTGGATTCCACATCCACCCGACCTTAATCAAAGAGATAGAGAAAGGAAGCCTACTACAACTGCTTGCTGTGAACCTCCAGGATTGCTAACTTCACTAACCCGGTCTGGCGTACCTGAAAACCACCAGTAAAAGGTACTTAAAAGACTTTAGTGTGTCTGTGTCTGACTCCTGGATTTGGCGCGCAGCATTCCCGCAGCTGCCTCACAACATCTTGTGCAGCTCCCGGCTCCGGGGACTCCCGATCATCCTGTGGGGAGCGTCCCATCTTGCTGCCTAACATCCCCGGAGACCTAGCAGCACTGGTACCGTTACCAGAACACCCGCAGGTGGCGTCACAAAGACAATTAATCCTTACTGTTCCGCCATTTCCCCTATTGATCTGGACCACCGGGCCCCACAGCCGCAGAGAAGCAGACGCCTGCGACGTGAACTACCCGGCTACGGTGAGTCAGAATTTGGCGTCACGAACAGGATACGAGCAGGCCCATTATCACGGGTATTGTGTGCTATTTAATGACTGTAAATATCGAACTGTGAATTTGGTCCGCCATTGCTGCGCGAAAAGGCGGGAAAAGAAGGGGCGTGACTGTGCAAAGGGCGTGAAGATTGGCCCCGCCCCCACGCTCTGACGACTTCCCCTGCACGCAGCAGGAACCGGAAACTCCCGTGGTGCCTCACTCCTCACCGCGAGGCCGACATTTCTGTTTGAAACCGAGGGAAAGGCTACACTTAACTAAGGGGGAGCGACCATGAGTAACCCGGCTCCCAACAACGCGGTACCCCAAAATATACCTCTTGATGGACAGCAACAAGCCGACGGTATGCTACCGCAACCCGGTCCGATTATGCCGTTATCTCTGCCTTACGTTCCGAGTGCGACCTGGTTACCTAAGTACAGCGGTACACCCAGTACCTTGGAGAACTTCCAGAGGAAGATATGCCAGACGCTGGACATGTACGCTATGACCGGTAAGCAGAGGGCTTCAGTTGTTATGGGACAGTTAACCGGCGCAGCCGAGCTGCAGAGCCGCAGCAGGCCTGTAGAAGCTCAGGAATCCGTGGAGCAGATATTCGCTAAGTTAACCCGGGTTTTTGAACACCATACCGAAGCTGAATTAAGACTGTCATTCTACCATTGTAAACAAGGGGCACAAGAAAGTGTTCTAGATTATTCACTGCGATTGCAAGAAGCATTCAGACTGCTAAAACAAGTTGATCCTGATGGTGCCAGAGATGAAAACAAAGCGTTAATTGGACAATTTATTATGGGCCTTAGATAGGAAGCAAGCAAGCTGGTGGTCCATACAAAATCCGGGCGCAGAGTTTGACACCTTGAGAGACTTAACAGTTTGGGGACAACGCCTCGCCGCAGTGCCTGATCCCGCTTCGCAGCAGCAGTATTTTGACACCCCTTCCGTGCCGGCAGCAGCATCTCCAATCCCTACGATTCAGTCCAGTGCACAAACTGTATCACCTGACCGGTTTGAGCAACTGTGTGCTAATGTCGAGCAGCTGATGAAAGACGTGGCCAAGCTACAAACTGGGAGAAGACCCAAGACAGATGCAAGGTCATCGGACAAGATTCTACTCGCCGACAGCCCTGACGACGTTCCGTGGATGAGGAGAAAGACACAGCCGCCGCGAGGAAAACCTGCAGACTGCCGCAGTCCTGACAGACGCCGCACCAGTCAGCAGAACGACCTAGGAGGACGTACTTCACAGTCTCGTCCTTTAAACGGGCAACCCCTGGGCGAGAAGGGCCAACCCCAGGAGTAGACTGTCCAGGCCCAACGTCCAGCTGGGAATACAAGTATGTAGGAGACTGTCCATATCTACCAATCGTCATCGATGGCATCGCTATATCCGCCTTGATAGACACTGGATCCCAGGTGACATCCATCCCGAGTACCCTTTACAAACAGTTCTGGCCTGATGTTAAGCTAGAACCCCCAAATCCCGATATGAACCTTGAAGCCACTAATGGTATACCGGTTACAATAGAGGGACAATGGGAAGCTACAGTAAAGGTGGGGAGGGTACAGCTGAAGGACCAGGGTATCTTAGTGGTTCAGAATAAACCTAACAACAAAGATCCGTATGTAATACTGGGTACTAATGTTATGGTTAAATGCATCGATGAAGTGTTGTTTTTACTCCAACAGAGTGTTGAAGCTGGTAGACCCAGAGAGAGGAGAGCCATCCAAAAGCAGATCCGAGCTCTGGTTTATCAACAACAGGTAACATTGTCTAATGGTGAAATTGGCAGAGTGCGGGTTACAGATCCCATTCCAATTGTGGTACCACCCAGAAGTGAAATGATGATCTGGTGTCGAGCAGCCATAGGCCTCAGAGGGCAGGACTACCAAGCTGTAGTAGAACCTGTTATGTCTGATAGTAGTCCTACGCTCTTGACAGCCAGAGGGTTGGTCGATGTGAGAAAAGGGAGAGTCCCCGTACGCATATTAAATTATGGTGATGACGAAGTCAGACTGCCAAGATATGCAACTGTCGCAAAATTATACCAAGTTAAAGATGATGCTGTAATTGATGTAAAATCCTCTGCTCAAACAGTCACTGATGAACCCCTTCACTCCAAAGATCAGTTAGAGAAATGGTGTCAAGAGCTCAGTGTGGGAACTGACAATACACCTACTCACCAGAGAAATGAAGTATACCGGGTAGTTCGGGAGTATGAACAAGTGTTCAGCAAACACCCACTTGACTTCGGGAGGATTAAAGGGGTACAACACCATATCCCCACAGTCAACCATGCACCTATCAAAGAAAGGTACAGGCCTATACCACCCACTCACTACCAAAAAGCAAAAGAAATGCTTCAGGACATGAATAATGCAGGAGTCATTAGGGATAGCTGTAGTCCCTGGGCCGCACCACTAGTCCTGGTTAAAAAGAAAGATGGTAGTATGAGGATGTGCGTAGACTATAGGCAAATCAACAAAGTCACACACAAAGATGCATACCCGTTACCCCGCATAGAAGAGTCACTAGCTGCACTCAAATCTGCCAACTACTTCTCCATATTAGATCTTACTAGTGGGTACTGGCAGGTTGCCGTTGCAGAGGAAGACTGTGAGAAAACAGCCTTCACGACTCCCATGGGGCTCTGCGAGTTCAACAGTATGCCATTAGGGTTGTGCAATGCCCCAGGAACATTTCAGAGACTTATGGTGTGTTGTTTGGGCCACAAAAACTTTGAAACTGTCTTGTTATACCTTGATGTCATTGTATACTCTCAGACCTATGAAGATCACCTCCAGCACCTGAGTGAAGTGTTCGAGTCACTGTCCAAGTACGGGATGAAACTGAAACCGTCCAAGTGCCACCTGCTGAAACCCAAGGTCAAATACCTAGGACATGTGGTTAGTGCCGAAGGCGTAGCACCGGATCCGGATAACGTCACCGTCATCAAGGACTGGCCAGCACCAACCAATCACAAAGAGGTACGTCAATTTCTAGGACTGGTCGGGTACTACCGACGATTCATCAAAGGCTATACCAAGATAGCAGCACCTATGCAAGATCTCTTAGTAGGTCAATCCAAAAACGGCAAGATCAGGGGACCCCGTTCCACTGGGGCCCAGAACAGGAGCAATCCTTCCAGAAGCTGAAAGACGCTCTCACTGGAGAAGAAATCCTGACCTATCCTGATTACAATCTCCCGTTTTTATTGTACACTGATGCAAGCAATGAAGGTTTAGGAGCAGTCCTAGCTCAATGCCAGCAGGGCAAGGAGAAGGTGATAGCCTACGCCAGCAGAAAGCTCCGTCCCATGGAAAGGAACCCGGAGAACTACAGCTCCTTCAAGCTAGAGTTCCTGGCCCTGGTCTGGGCGATCACAGAGCGTTTCAAGCAATACCTGGCTTCCGCCCCGTTCACAGCTTTCACAGATAACAACCTTCTACCACACTTAGAGACTGCAAAGCTGGGAGCCCTAGAGCAGCGTTGGGTAGCAAGACTCTCAAACTATGATTCCACTGTAAAGTACCGGGCAGGTCACAAGAACGGCAATGCTGATGCCCTGTCCAGAATGCCTCACCTTCCTGAAGAGGGAGAAGACATAGATGACCTGGAAGAGATTGAACTACCTGCTTTCCACCGTTCGGGTACAGCAACATGTCATCAGAGAAACCAGAAACGTGTAGAGAGGACCGTGAACTCGTTACCTCACCATGACTGGAAGGAGGTTCAAGCTAATGATCCAGATGTCAGCCTGGTAAGGGACCTGATCACTCAAGAACACGCCAACATGGACTCTGATGCCTCACCAAATGATAAACGCCTATGGAAAGAGAAAGGAAGGTTGTTTGTATATCAAGGTAAACTATGCAGAAGATACCTCAATCCAAGAACCCATGAACTAATCTGGCAGATTGTAGTTCCCAAGACTGAAGTCCAAATGATCCTTGAAGCATACCATGATGATGCCGGACACTTTGGATGGAAGAAGCTGGAGAGACTCCTGAAGGATCGGTTCTACTGGGTCGGTATGCGAGGCTCAATTGACAAGTGGTGTAAAAACTGTGGACCATGTCACCTTCGAAGGAGAGACCATCTGACTCAGAAAGCTCCGTTGCAGCCAATTGTTACCACCAAACTCTTGAAATAGTTGCTCTTGACCACGTGAAGCTTACCCCAAGTCGAACCGGGTACACCTACGCTCTCACCATTGTTGACCACTATTCAAGGTTCCTGGTAGTAGTTCCAGTTAAGGATTTAACTGCAGAGGTAGCAGCCAAAGCCTTCCAGAGTTACTTCTGTCGCCCCCATGGGTATCCAGACCAAGTCTTAACTGACCAAGGGCCAGCCTTCGAATCAGCTCTGTTTCAAGAATTCTTAGGACTATATGGGTGTAAGAAGATCCGCACAACACCTTATCATCCTCAGATGAACGGTTTATGTGAGAAGATGAACCACATAGTCATTGACATGCTCAAGACCTTACCAGTTGATGAGAGAAATCAATGGCCAGAGAAACTTCCAGATCTCGTGGACATCTACAACCACATACCTGTCAGTTCGACAAACTATACACCTGCTTACTTGATGAGAGCAAGACCAGGTAAACTGCCTATTGACTTGCAGATGGGAACCATTGAACCCACAGAAGATTCTTCTGATGAAGATTGGGTCAGTCAACGCCAAGAACAGTACAGAAAAGTACAAGAGAGTGTTGAAAGAAACCTAGAAATCAGTAGAACCAAACAAGAAAAAGACTTCAACAAGCACGCCTCAGCTGAACCTCTAGCTACAGGTGACTTAGTGCTAAAAAGAAAAAGAAAAACCAACAAATTGGATAACAGTTGGGAATCTGTACCCTACACCGGTATGCCGTCACACTATGACAACTCAAAAACTTGCGTTATCAGTAAAGATAATGGGAATACTATTGCAACTGTTTCAAGGGATCATTTGAAGAAATGTCCGCCACAGTTAATCCCACAAGCAACCAGTTACCCTGCTGTAACTATAGATGAAGAAACAAAAGAAAACCACCTGTTCCACACCTACCCACGAGAGCCCAGGGAAGAGTACTGATCCTGCTCAGACCCTTTTACAGTGCCCTCAGTGCTGATACCCAGGTGAAAGAAAGTTCCATTGAACACACTGCCCGGTCCGGCTGGATTCCACATCCACCCGACCTTAATCAAAGAGATAGAGAAAGGAAGCCTACACACAACTGCTTGCTGTGAACCTCCAGGATTGCTAACTTCACTAACCCGGTCTGGCGTACCTGAAAACCACCAGTGAAAGATACTTAAAAGACTTTAGTGTGTCTGTGTCTGACTCCTGGATTTGGCACGCAGCACTCCCGCAGCTGCCTCACAACATCTTGTGCAGCTCCCGGCTCCGGGGACTCCCGCTCATCCTGTGGGGAGCGATCCATCTTGCTGCCTAACATCCCCCGGAGACCTAGCAGCGCTGATACCGTTACCAGAACAGCCGCAGGTGGCGTCACGAAGACAATTAATCCCTACTGTTCCGCCATTTCCCCTACTGATCTGGAACACCGGGCCCCACAGCCGCAGGCGCGGTTCCGTGACAAGAGAAGCAGACGCCTGCGACGTGAACTACCCGGCTACGGTGAGTCACTTCTGGGATCCAGCAGCCATCAACTTTGATGGATAAGCTTGTTGGGGTGGTTAATAAATTCTAGTTTTGTCCATGTTGAGTTTTAGAATTTGAGCATAGAAGAAGGATGAAATACCAGACAGACATTGTGGGATTCTGCTTATTTAGGAGGCGATACTGGGTCCACAGAGGTAAATCTGTGTGTCATCAGCGTAGAGATGATACTGAAAGCTGTGGGACTCCATGAGTGGTCCCAGGCAGAAGATGTAGATCGTAACGAGCAGGTCCAAGAAATGAACCCTGGGGAACACCAATAGATAGGGCAAGATGGGGAGGTGGTGTGAGAGTGGGAGATGCTGAAAGTCTGGTCAGTCAGGTATGAAGAGATCCAGGACAGGGCCAAGTCTATAATGCCAAGTAATGAGAGAATCTGTAGTAGGAGGGAATGGTCCACTGTGTCGAACGCAGAGGACATGTCCAATAGGAGGACAGAGTAGTGTCACTTGACTTTGGTGGTAAGTAGGTCATTGGTGATTTTAGTTAGGTCAGTTTCAGTGGAATAATGTGGCTGGAAGCCATATTGTAACCCGTCATAGAGAGCAGGTAGAGAGGTGGGAGGACAGTTCCAGATTGACATGATGTTGCAGTAATTTTGAGGCATAAGGGAGAAGTGATATTAGGTCACAGAAAATGGGTCAAGGGAGGGCTTTTGAGGATATGTGTGATACAGGCATGTTTAGTTGATGAGGGGAAGACACCAGTTGTTAGTGATAGGTTGAAAAGTTGGGTTAGAGTCGCTGTGGTGCGATTAGAGATGAGGTGGGACAGAAGTGGGTCAGGCGCACATGTGGTGAGATATGATCTGGAGAATAGAGTATTGTCCCTTCCCTTTCCTATAATCGTGGTTTATGATAGTTGCAATTGCACCCAGAGGTCATGACCCCAAAAAATGGTGGCGCGTTAGATCCAGCTATAAGCACAGTCTTAGGGGCCCGTTACACGGTGCCACGTCGCCGGAAAGGTCGGCGGGGACTGGCGGGAGCGCGCACGCTTTTGGCGCCTCGCCAGCGTCGCCGCCCCCAGTTTACATGGGGAGACACCTCCGTCTCAAAACCCCAGCGGCGATGCAGTAAAATGGGAGCCTGTGGCTCCCGTCGCCTGTCAGGTCGCCGTCGGCCGTTTACATGGGGCGCTGCTGTGAAATCAGGCGATCAGTCAAATGCATCGCCCTCGCCTAGTTACATTGGGCGACACATTGGCGACGTCGGCGGCGATAGGCCACGCTCCAGCATCGCCTAAAATATCACTGCTGACGTCGCCAGGTGTGACGTGGCCCTTAAGGTACCGTCACACGCCTCCATATCGCCGGTGAGAACGCTGGCAAGTCCCAAATTCGCCGATGTGGAAACTACATCTCATGTGCGTGGTGGCGTGTGACTGGGCGATTCTACGGTGAGAAATCGGTGGTGGAGCGTTGCCTGATTGCCCTGCTCTGCAGAGAAATCAGGCGATAGCCACCAGGCGATATCAGCGCACCTTGGCGTGTGACAGGGTGATATCGAAGTACACAGTGATCCTGAAATCAATCCCGGAGGCGTGTTTGGATGGTGTGCTTTTGAGCCTCATCTGCGGCAATTGGTGGGTGATACTTCGTTTTGATTGGCTGGCTGTGTCCGAGGCACCTTATTTGATGACCCGTGCGTTCACGCAGGGCTGACCAATGGGAACGCAGTTCCGTCCACCAATCGCAGTGATAGAGGCACTCTAGCACGCCCCTATCAAAACTGCATTGCCACATCGCTGCTACGATTGTGGTGTGTGACGCGGCGATGTGTGAAGGGAAGATCGCTTCCAGTCTTCTGCAGGCGATTTCCTGGACGCAGGATCGCCGAAGATCGCCCGCTAGATAGCTACATGTGACAGTTTACACAGCGATCAGTAAAAAGTGCCTGAAACTTGACCGCTCACGTCAAATAGCCGGGCATATGAAAGCCATATGGCGGTGTGTGATCGTACCTTAAAAGGTAGTCAGTGAGAAACTGACAGGCCTCAGGCTCTGCAGTACATCGGTATCAAAGTATAAAGTATTCATGTCCCACAGTGGAACTGAGTGAAAAGATAAATAAAATGATATAAAGAAAGCAAAGAAAGTTCACAGGAAACACAAAACTTGTTTTACCACTAAAAACTAAGCTTTAGTGTTAAAACAAGATTAACCAAAAAAGTACATATAATTGGTGTTACCTTGTCCGGAATGGCCCAAATGATAAAACTCACGTTTTCATTACGCACAACAAACACCGTAAAAAATAATAATTAAAAATTGCAGCTTTTTCATGATACCAATACAATAAATGCAATAAAAAGATTAAAAAGTCACATGTAAAAGAAAATGGTGGAACTGAAACCACCAATCTAGAATGTAAAAAATAAACCCTAACATGGCCCATTACACAAAAAATAAGTCACAGCTCTCAGGACACGGCAGCAAAAAATCTTTTTTCTCCTTTTTTTTTTTTTTTTTTTTTATAAAAAACACATTTTCATCATGTGATAGTAGCAGAAAATAAAACGATATAATCTGTTCTGGCTGTAATCACAGTGACTCGAAGAATAAATCTGTCTATCACTTATACCGCAAGAAAAATGGTGTAAAAATAAAAACTGTTCTTGTCCTGCTGTCTGTCTGTTCACATCTCCTGTGCTCTCCGCTGAGCTCTTATGGGTTATCAAACTTACTAATTTGGGGCTAAAGTAACATTTTAACAGAAAAAAAAATGTTTGTTTTCACATTTTAAAGTTTAGTGAAGTTCCTATGGGTTCAGAATGCTGAACACAACCCTAGGGGAATTCCTTAATGAGTCTAGCTCCAAAATGGGGGAATGTGTGGTGGTTTCTGCTGTGTTGGTGCCTCAGAGGATCTGGAAATGTGACCTGGTGCCGGAGTCTATCTCAGCTAAATGTGTGTTCTAGAATTCACACAGTGCTCCTTCCCTTCTGAGCCCTGACCATTGTCCAAACAGAACGTCCTGACTACATGAGATATCACCGCTCTCACAAGAAAGTGGGGAACAAACTGTGGGGGCAACTTGTGTGTTACCTCTTACAAAAGGGAAAGATTTGGGGCAAATTTTTTGAACTCAACTAGCTTAAAGATTGATGAGACCCAAACAGAGAACAGACTCAATAAAAGCACAAACTGGAACATGTAATTTACCGAACCGGTGATAAGTAACTATAGAGGAAACTACTCACCTGCGCTGTCATCTGTAGGAATCTCCTCTTACACCGCTCATCACCCCTCACATATGTCTCTGAGTATTAATATGGGCGATCATCATCACCCCTCACATATGTCTCTGTAGTATTAATATGGGGCAGATCATCATCACCCCTCACATATGTCTCTGTAGTATTAATATGGGGCAGATCATCATCACCCCTCACATATGTCTCTGTAGTATTAATATGGGGCAGATCATCATCACCCCTCACATATGTCTCTGTAGTATTAATTGGGCAGATCATCATCACCCCCACATATGTCTCTGTAGTATTAATATGGGGCAGATCATCATCACCCCTCACATATGTCTCTGTAGTATTAATATGGGGCAGATCATCATCACCCACATTGTCTCTGTAGTATAATATGGGCAGATCTTCACCTGAAACAAAGATTGTAAAAGTCACAGACAGATGGAGAAGTCCCATCTATGATCAGCTGTAATCTGCCATCTCCACCGTTCTCATTACACAAGTATAAAACATAGAATACTGGAGGATAAAACAAGACTGAGCACAAGACCTTCACAGCCGTCTACACATCATAGGGAGATCTCATCACACCTTCTCTCCATCTACCTGATGATCCGGAGGAACATCGGGATCTTCTTGTTTACAGTCCTGTGGGAGAAGAGGACGGGGACATCTCTCTGGTGTTGTCCTCTTACTGGATAGACCTGGAGGAGACACATACAGGACTGAATTCATTCTTTCCATACAGATCATTATAGGCCGTGTGTATTTAGTCCTGTCTATTACCTGGTGATGTGAGGGGCGGCCGGGGAACCTCCATCATGACTATGTCCTTGTACAGATCTTTGTGTCCTTCTAAATACTCCCACTCCTCCATGGAGAAATAGACGGTGACGTCCTGACACCTTATAGGAACCTGACACATACAATGATACCATTGTCATCTTTCCCCATCCCTTCATAGCGTTACTGTATAATGTCCCAGCAGCAGCAGCAGCAGCATTCCCAGCAGTGTCACCTCTCCAGTCAGCAGCTCAATCATCTTGTAGGTGAGTTGTAGGATCTTCTGGTCATTGATGTCCTCATGTATCAGGGGGTGAGGTGGAGGCCCCGTGATTGGGCTCAGGGCTCTTCCCTCAGACACAGGGTCCTGACAGCACAGATCACTAGAGCTCTTCACTACTGTGTAATCCTGGTTATGGAGAGACACATTAATAAATCTCCAGTCTCCAGACATTTCCAGAGTCCTCACCTCTCCAGTTCTGTCATCTGTTATTCTGTCCATAGATAAGAATGATGTCATGTGACATTGTCATCACAATCTCTCACCTCTCCAGTAACAAGGAAGAGGATCTCTAGGGTGAGGTGGAAGATCCTCTCCGCCATCTTGTCCCTGTCCAGATCCATCCTTGATGAGTCAATCAAGACAATCCTCTTATATAGAAGATTTCTGACACTGTAAGGATCTGAATGGGGGAATATGAGCCAGTGTAAATTATAAAGACTACTGAAGACATTTTATCCAATAATATGCTAACATGAATGGCACGTGACTATTTTTTAAGTGCTCATCTGCTTTTTTATTAGTTTTTTTTTTGTTCTTTCTTTATTGTTTTCGGTTGCGTCTGTAGTTTGGAGTTTCCAGATGTTTTTGGCTAATTCATCATTTGCATCTTTTGAAAAATTCACCACATTTTGGACAAATGTCCTAAAGACCACTTCCTAGCTACAGTGTTGGCCAAAAGTATTGTCACCCCTGCAATTCTGTCAGATAATACTCAGTTTCTCCCTGAAAATGATTGCAATCACAAATTCTTTGGTATTATTATCTTCATTTAATTTGTCTTCAATGAAAAACACAAAAGAGAATGAAGTAAAAAGCAAAACATTGATCATTTCACACAAAACTCCAAAAATGGGCCAGACAAAAGTATTAGCACCCTCAGCCTAATACTTGGTTGCACAACCTTTAGCCAAAATAACTGCGATCAACCGCTTCCGGAACCATCAATGAGTTTCTTACAATGCTCTGCTGGAATTTTAGACCATTCTTCTTTGGCAAACTGCTCCAGGTCCCTGATATCTGAAGGGTGCCTTCTCCAAACTGCCATTTTTAGATCTCTCCACAGGTGTTCTATGGGATTCAGGTCTGGACTCATTGCTGGCCACCTTAGAAGTGTCCAGTGCTTTCTCTCAAACCATTTTCTAGTGCTTTTTGAAGTGTGTTTTGGGTCATTGTCCTGCTGGAAGACCCATGACCTCTGAGGGAGACCCAGCTTTCTCACACTGGGCCCTACATTATGCTGAAAAATTTGTTGGTAGTCTTCAGACTTCATAATGCCATGCACACGGTCAAGCAGTCCAGTGCCAGAGGCAGCAAAGCAACCCCAAAACATCAGGGAACCTCCGCCATGTTTGACTGTAGGGACCGTGTTCTTTTCTTTGAACGCCTCTTTTTTTCTCCTGCAAACTCTATGTTGATGCCTTTGCCCAAAAAGAGAGAACATTCTTCCAAAACGTTTTAGGCTTTCTCAGGTAAGTTTTGGTAAACTCCAGCCTGGCTTTTTTATGTCTCGGGGTAAGAAGTGGGGTCTTCCTGGGTCTCCTACCATACAGTCCCTTTTCATTCAGACGCCGACGGATAGTACGGGTTGACACTGTTGTACCCTCGGACTGCAGGGCAGCTTGAACTTGTTTGGATGTTAGTCGAGGTTCTTTATCCACCATCCGCACAATCTTGTGTTGAAAACTCTTGTCAATTTTTCTTTTCCATCCACATCTAGGGAAGTTAGCCACAGTGCCATGGGCTTTAAACTTCTTGATGACACTGCGCACGGTTGACATAGGAACATTCAGGTCTTTGGAGATGGACTTGCAGCCTTGAGATTGCTCATGCTTCCTCACAATTTGGTTTCTCAAGTCCTCAGTTCTTTGGTCTTTTTTCTTTTCTCCATGCTCAATGTGGTACACACAAGGACACAGGACAGAGGTTGAGTCAACTTTAATCCATGTCAACTGGCTGCAAGTGTGATTTAGTTATTGCCAACACCTGTTAGGTGCCAAAAGTAAGTTACAGGTGCAGTTAATTACACAAATTAGAGAAGCATCACAGGATTTTTGTAAGGGTGTCAATACTTTTGTCCACCCCCTTTTTTATGTTTGGTGCGAAATTATATCCAATTTGACTTTAGGACAATTCTTTTTGTGCTTTTTTCATTGAAGACAAATTTAATGAAGATAATAATACCAAAGAATTTGTGATTGCAATAATTTTCAGGAAGAAACTGAGTATTATCTAACAGAATGGCAGGGGTGTCAATACTTTTGGCCAACACTGTATTTTATATCCCAGCTATTTTGGTGCAGATTTTGTGCCTTGTAACCTAAGAGCATTTCTGTCCCATCTCCATCAGAACCTGCTCCTGCAACAACTGCTTCTCTCATCAGGTGCCGCCGTATTCACTGTGTAGGTTGTGCTGGTGATAGAGTGGCTGGGACCTGCAGTACTTTCCAGTCTGACAGAGTGGGAGTGTGCTGTCCAGCTGTAGTCATCAGCTCCTGGCTTCAGCCTAATAGAAGACACCACACCCTATTTAAGGGTACCTTTACACGCCGCAATTGTTGGTGGCGATATGAGGCGATCCAACGTGCACATGCATGTTTTTCATTATCGTCCCAGATCGCCGATGGCGTTTTTACACGCCGCAATTTCGCCCTCAACCTAAGGCGATGTGTAGCCCCAGAAGTCGCCTCACCCACAGCAGAACCAATCCGGTCGACTTCCCTCGCCGCTTCACACGCCGCAATCCCCAAAGGAATGTGGGCGTACATGTTCAGCGCGGCGAGAACATAGGCGTGCCAGACTGGTCTACACCATGCCCCAAACACGTTCATTGGACAATGCAATAGCGTTATGATTGGCCAGCCTGCGCTGGAAGGCTGGCTAACACATGACGCAATTGAAGATGTGTGTGTTGCTGAACGGACAGCTCTGCAAATATGGCGCCCTGTGAAGTGACAGCCAATGGAAACACAGTAGCCACCACCAATCATCGCTGACGGGGCGCGGACTCCAGCACACTGTGGCACGCCTACGGGAAATCAATAGGCGACGCAGATTCCATCACCATCGCCCGTTCACACGCCAAAAACAGGGAATCCCGCCTTCATGATTGTCTCTGATTTTGGAGCAGTGCTGTGAAATCTGAACCAGACGACATGTTTTTTATTGCCGCCAAATTCCCAAATTACACGCCGCAACTGGGAGGCAATTTGACAGCGATGGTGCCAGGGCACCATATCGCCGGCAATATTCCTCGCCGCGGTTGCGGCGTGTACAGGTACCCTAAGACTCCAGATTTCTGCTGGAAGCGGCTGGGTATACTGTAGCTTATACTTCCCTGGTTAGGTGTTGTTGTTCTTCTGCTCTGTATAGGTTTTTCCTGTTTTACCCAGTAAATTTTTGGATGCCTCTGCTGCCTGACGATTTTGTACTTTGCTGCCATCTGAATTCTGACCTGACTCCCCGACTACTCTAACGGATCCTGATTATGTCCTTTTCGTGACCTCCTGGCCTTGACCCTGTTTAGTGACTATTTCTGCCTCTGATTCACTCCTCTGGATGGCAGCTCATCCGTAGGCAGCTATCTACTGGACCACCGTTGTAAATCCAGATCCCTGTATAGGGGTTAGAGGGTGTCAGGGTATCTCGGCATTCTGCTGAACAGAGGGGCTTGTGCCCAGTCTGTGTGAGATAGTCGATTGAGCTTGTGGCCTCAGACAGTCGTCACAATTGTTATTTTGCTCAAAGTTAATGACCCTCTTGCAGCATTTTAAAAAATTTGGCAAAAAAAAACTTCAATGAATAACAGAAGGCAAAAAAAGAAAAGTGACCTAAGTTTTCTAGTCCGGAGCCCGTTAGAGCGTCATACCGGATGTGAATGACGTCCTGCCATAAACATTCAGTGAAGAGAAAGGTTTTTAGTTTTCTATTAATTCCCTTCTCTCCCCGTGATGTAACAGCCTCTAATGCCGGATCTCGAGGCCGTATAAATATCATCAGACTTATATCCAAGAGACCTGGACAATTGGACGTGTGCAATCTGGTCTTTACAGCAACAATTAATAATTCACAAGATCATTTACAGATAAAGAGTTACAATTCATAAACAGATGCATTATCTCAGCTTGTGATACCAATGTGATAAGAATGGTGGGTGATTGTGTTTAGGTATCCTGTTAATAGATAGTGAGCACAGGTCTTATTATTCCTTATAATATTCAGTACAAGTTAATACAGCTGAACTTTTAATGATTTTTGGCTTGCCATGATGAGATTATGTGGTCAGGAGCTGGATACAAGCAAGGTCAAGGAAATTGCTGACTTGCTATAATAAGATCATAACACAAACAAGGATTTATGAGCGAGGTCAAGTGAAATTGTTTACTTGACAAAATAAGATCACGCGCTAGGGTGTTGGATACAAACAAGTGTCCATGAGAAGATTAATTAACTGCGCATGTCTCCACGTGTAAGGGCCCTTTCACATCAGCGTTTTTCGTAATTCGCGGCAGATGCGGTGAAAAAACCGCATCTGCCGCGTTTGCCGCATAACCGTTCCACTTGCGGCGCGGTTGCGGTTTTTCCCATAGGAAGTATAGGGGGACTTGCGGCAGATGCGGCAAGTGCGGTTTTGCACTTGCGGCAGGTGCGGCAGCGAAAAAAACCGCAGTCAGCCGCGGTTTTTTTCGCTGCCGCACCTGCCGCAAGTGCAAAACCGCACTTGCCGCATCTGCCGCAAGTCCCCCTATACTTCCTATGGGAAAAACCGCAACCGCGCCGCAAGTGGAACGGTTATGCGGCAAACGCGGCAGATGCGGTTTTTTCACCGCATCTGCCGCGAATTACGAAAAACGCTGATGTGAAAGGGCCCTAACTCCAAATGTGTATAAAAGTACGGGACCAGGCTCAGTGAGGGGGGACTTTCCGGAAGACAACGTGGACGCACTTTCTTCTGTGATGTTGATGCCAGGATATTCCCCTACTCACTGATCGAGTTCCCCGATGGAGATGGTGAAGCTGCAATATCCGGTAAACTTATTGATGCCTGCTTGCTCCTATGTATGTTAAATATGTATTAGTAAAGGCTGCTATATTATCTGATTCAACTTATGCCAAATCATGTGCCTAATTAATAATCTTTAACACTTAATAAATCAAGTAGTTTTGCTAAAGAGAATCTCTGTATTCTTGCCTGATTCGTATATCAGTGAGCGCTACGTAAGTAGGGGTTTCTCCCCAATATAGTGTAATTTAGCAAGACACGGCTCTGTCCGGAATTAGGTTGTTTTAAACTTCGAAGGACGAGTCTCATCCAATTTATGTAATGATCTAGTGCATGCTGGGATTTTTTTTTCACATGCAGATTTGGTCAGTGAAAAAAAAGAATACTGTTCATCTTCAATGCCAGACTGAGTAACATTGGTTCAAGTGCGGTCTGTTCTTTACTGAAAACAATT
This sequence comes from Allobates femoralis, assembly GCA_033576535.1. Classification (NCBI taxonomy): domain Eukaryota; kingdom Metazoa; phylum Chordata; class Amphibia; order Anura; family Aromobatidae; genus Allobates; species Allobates femoralis. The sequence continues at coordinate 483,950,114 of JARQOC010000006.1, forward strand.
GGACTTGTAATACGGTCGAGTGATCGAGTCCTAAGATGAACTATTGGAGCGAGCTCTTATCTCTCCTGTTTAACCAGCGTTTATCAACAGCGTATTGATGCCACTGCCTGCCTGTTCATCATGATCCAAACTACTGATGAAGCAGCCAGTGCTAAAGCCCCTACACCTCCAGACATCTCCTGCCTGTCCATTATGTTTCATACTGTACTGATGAAGCAGCCGGTGCTGAAGCCCCTACACCTCCAGACATCTCCTGCCTGTCCATTATGTTTCATACTGTACTGCTGCCATAGCTAATGCCCCTAAACAGCCAGAAATCTATTGCCTGTCCATTATGTTCTATACTGTGCTGCTCCTGAGAAGGAATCCTGCCCTGTATGGGGGAAATATAACAAAACTCCACAAAGGGATCATTATTAGACGGCTAAAAGGAGCCATTGCTTCTTCACAGCTCCTAATGTCCTTCTCCTGGAAGTGATGCCTACCCTGCACAGGAGAAACATGTAACATAGCAATAAACAGCTGCCCCCTAAAAAATGTAATTTTTTGCACATAAAATAAGTCATGGCTTCTTTATTTGGCGTAATTTTCTGCTCATTGCAGGAAAGAGAATTACCGTAAACTGGTAAAATAAAAAAAAAAAAGGTATAAACACACCCTGCGGCCAGAGCACTGGAGATCATTGTGGAGACAGTGATTGTCACATAAGACACTCTGGACCTGCTACATGTATCAGGAAAAAGGAATCCAGAGCGCTGTATGTGACAATGCTGCTCACACCATGATCTTCACTGCTCCAGGCTCCCCACATGCAGATCTCCTCCTCTCCAGATCTGGAATGACAGGAGCCAACGAGGAGGAAGAGTTCTCAGCAAGATCAAGATACAAATGTCTGTGATGACATTCTCTGTGGGCCTTTGTTTTCCCCGTTGACTCTGCGTGCTATCATTGGACAGTGTCATAGAGCGGAAAAAGCATCACCCCCTCACCTCCAACAGAGGAATCTGTGTTACTGCTCTGAAATTTGCGCATCGAGCACCCTAAAATTCAATAGCTCATATCTGCAATACAGTGGAGATAGTGTGGAGCCCACTGGGACGGGGTACTCGGTGCTGGACTGGTGTACTGCTGGGGGATGTCACGGCGGTCCTGGTCCGGACCGTGTCCCGGGCCCGCACAATAAAATGGGGGGTTATTTACAGGGGATTTGTCACTCGTGACGCCACCCACTATATGCGGCCAGTAATGGGGCCGCCGCTGCTGCAGAACCTCCGGGGATGATGGGATAGCAGCTTGGATAGAATAGTTCCTGTGGGCAGAACTGGGTTCCCCGGGGCAGTGGTAGAGGTAGTTAAAGTCTGTGAGGATGGTTATTGATGCTGCAGGAGAGTAGGGGTAGCAGTAGAGATGATGAGAGTAGAGGTAATCGCAGTATATGAGCGCAAGTGGGGCTTCAGTATAAGGATCACACACACTCACGGTCTCTGTTGTTTTCCAAGTCATTACTTGCAGATGGTATATCACAATATTGTCCACGGAGTCTGTGCCGGGTTGCTCTCACCCTGACCGGGTCCTTGGCTTCCTACTTAAGCGCTGTGTGTGGCCCTGCTGCTGCTTGTAGCTGTACTGCTGGCCCTGTCTCTGCTCACGGGTACCAATATGCTGGGCAACTTGAGTCCTTTCTGTCACTGACCCCTCCGTGTTGCTTTGCTATGGTGTGGTGAAGATGGTGGACCTTCACTATGCCGGTGTTTACTGTCCTGTCTGTCTCAGGCACAGCCTCGGATCCGGTATCCGTCTTAAGCACCTCCCCGAGGTCAAGTTTTTGGGGTAACTCTTTATCCCGGGTATGTTCCTCTGTTCCTCTGTCTCCTCTCCTCAGACCTCTCAGGACCTCCACTTCTACTTGGCTCTGCTCCTGCTCCAGACTAGACTCCAACTCTCCTCTGAACTGAACTAACTGTCACTCTTGCTCTGTGGTAAACAACTTAGCTCCTCCCACTAGTGCAGGTGCCACATCTAGTGTAGTGTTGTATGGGGAGTAAACCTGTGTTGATGTTTCTGTGGCACATTAACCCTTGGGGTGCCACAATAGCAATAGTTGTAATCAGCTCCTTTTTAGTTTTATACACAGTTTAAGCTAAAAAATATTATGACGTTTCTCTATAACTGCCAACAGATCGGTGGATGTCCAGGTCCCCTGACACCTGCACCAACTGCTTAATAGACTGCTGAGAAGTGTGAAGCTTGTGAGGTAGAACAGAGAACAGACTCAATAGAAGCTACAAAATGGAGCATGTAATTGTACGAAATGGAGAATAAGTAACTATAGAGGAAACTACTCACCTGCGCTGTCATCTGTAAGATCATCATCATCACCCCTCACATATGTCTCTGTAGTATTAATATGGGGCAGATCATCATCACCCCTCACATATGTCTCTGTAGTATTAATATGGGGCAGATCATCATCACCCCTCACATATGTCTCTGTAGTATTAATATGGGGCAGATCATCATCACCCCTCACATATGTCTCTGTAGTATTAATATGGGGCAGATCATCATCACCCCTCACATATGTCTCTGTAGTATTAATATGGGTCAGATCATCATCACCCCTCACATATGTCTCTGTAGTATTAATATGGGTCAGATCTTCATCACCCCTCACATATGTCTCTGTAGTATTAATATGGGGCAGATCATCATCACCCCTCACATATGTCTCCGTAGTATTAATATGGGGCAGATCATCATCACCCCTCACATATGTCTCTGTAGTATTAATATGGGGCAGATCATCATCACCCCTCACATATGTCTCTGTAGTATTAATATGGGGCAGATCATCATCACCCCTCACATATGTCTCTGTAGTATTAATATGGGGCAGATCTTCACCCTGAAACAAAGATTGTAAAAGTCACAGACAGATGGAGAAGTCCCATCTATGATCAGCTGTAATCTGCCATCTCCACCGTTCTCATTACACAAGTATAAAACATAGAATACTGGAGGATAAAACAAGACTGAGCACAAGACCTTCACAGCCGTCTACACATCATAGGGAGATCTCATCACACCTTCTCTCCATCTACCTGATGATCCGGAGGAACATCGGGATCTTCTTGTTTACAGTCCTGTGGGAGAAGAGGACGGGGACATCTCTCTGGTGTTGTCCTCTTACTGGATAGACCTGGAGGAGACACATACAGGACTGAATTCATTCTTTACATACAGATCATTATAGGCCGTGTGTATTTAGTCCTGTCTATTACCTGGTGATGTGAGGGGCGGCCGGGGAACCTCCATCATGACTATGTCCTTGTACAGATCTTTGTGTCCTTCTAAATACTCCCACTCCTCCATGGAGAAATAGACGGTGACGTCCTGACACCTTATAGGAACCTGACACATACAATGATACCATTGTCATCTTTCCCCGATCCCTTCATAGCGTTACTGTATAATGTCCCAGCAGCAGCAGCAGCATTCCCAGCAGTGTCACCTCTCCAGTCAGCAGCTCAATCATCTTGTAGGTGAGTTGTAGGATCTTCTGGTCATTGATGTCCTCATGTATCAGGGGGTGAGGTGGAGGCCCCGTGATTGGGCTCAGGGCTCTTCCCTCAGACACAGGGTCCTGACAGCACAGATCACTAGAGCTCTTCACTACTGTGTAATCCTGGTTATGGAGAGACACATTAATAAATCTCCAGTCTCCAGACATTTCCAGAGTCCTCACCTCTCCAGTTCTGTCATCTGTTATTCTGTCCATAGATAAGAATGATGTCATGTGACATTGTCATCACAATCTCTCACCTCTCCAGTAACAAGGAAGAGGATCTCTAGGGTGAGGTGGAAGATCCTCTCCGCCATCTTGTCCCTGTCCAGATCCATCCTTGATGGTCAATCAGGAGAATTCTCTTCTATAGAAGATGTGAGAGGATCCGATATTGTAGAGACCTGAATGGGGGAAGATGAAATGCTCTGTGCTTACAGGACCTGTGATGATGTCACATGGAGGGGAGGATCTATGAGATCAGGGATCTGCTCAGTGATGTGGGATCCATATGAGGTGGTGATCTTCTCCTGTATGGGCTCCTGAGCTCCTCTATGGTCCATTATCCCCAGCGGTGGAGGCGGCGGTGGCTCCTCAGCACCAGACGGCTGCACAGCACTGAGTGTTATCACACACACACGTCCTGACAGGAAATAGAACAAAACATTGGATCCATGTTGCCATGAAACCCCAGCTGAGGGCCGGTGTTTCAACATCATGTCACACGTCCGTGACACATGGGCCTATGCCCCACCCCCAAACGGCCTTGTTCCACACGTCCGTGGTGACACGGATGTGTGAAACCGGCCTGACATATCTCACTTGGCTCCGTACACCTCATACAAACGTGGCTCTGCTCCATACACCTCGTACACACATGGATCCGCTCCGTACACCTCATACACACACAGCTCCGCTCTGTACACCTCGTACACACGCGGCTCTGCTCCATACACCTCGTACACACTTGGCTCCACTCCGTACACCTCATACAAACGTGGCTCTGCTCCATACATCTCATACAAACGTGGCTCTGCTCCATACACCTCATAAAAACGTGGCTCTGCTCCATACACCTCATACAAACGTGGCTCTGCTCCATACACCTCATACACACTCGGCTCTGCTCCGTACACCTCGTACACACATGGCTCCGCTCCGTACACCTCATACACACACAGCTCCGCTCTGTACACCTCGTACACACGCGGCTCTGCTCCATACACCTCGTACACACTTGGCTCCACTCCGTACACCTCATACAAACGTGGCTCTGCTCCGTACACCTCATACAAACGTGGCTCTGCTCCATACATCTCATACAACGTGGCTCTGCTCCATACACCTCATAAAAACGTGGCTCTGCTCCATACACCTCATACAAACGTGGCTCTGCTCCATACACCTCATACACACTCGGCTCTGCTCCGTACACCTCGTACACACATGGCTCCGCTCCGTACACCTCATACACACACAGCTCCGCTCTGTACACCTCGTACACACGCGGCTCTGCTCCATACACCTCGTACACACTTGGCTCCACTCCGTACACCTCATACAAACGTGGCTCTGCTCCATACACCTCATACAAACGTGGCTCTGCTCCATACACCTCATACAAACGTGGCTCTGCTCCATACACCTCATAAAAACGTGGCTCTGCTCCATACACCTCATACAAACGTGGCTCTGCTCCATACACCTCATACAAACGTGGCTCCACTCCGTACACCTCGTACACACACGGCTCTGCTCCGTACACCTCGTACACACTCGGCTCTGCTCCATACACCTCGTACACACTCGGCTCCGCTCCGTACACCTCATACAAACGTAGCTCTGCTCCATACACTTCGTACACACATGGCTCTGCTCCGTACACCTCATACAAACGTGGCTCTGCTCCATACACTTCGTACACACATGGCTCTGCTCCGTACACCTCATACAAACGTGGCTCTGCTCCATACACCTCGTACACACTCGGCTCCGCTCCGTACACCTCGTACACACGGCACCGTTCCGTACACCTCATACACACACAGCTCCGCTCCGTACACCTCATACAAACGTGGCTCTGCTCCATACACCTCGTACACACACATGGCTCCGCTCCGTTCACCTCGTACACACTCTGCTCTGCTCTGTAAACCTCGTACACCTCGTACACACTCAGCTCTTCTCCGTACACCTCATACACACATAGCTCCGCTCCGTACACCTCGTACACACACGGCTCTGCTCCATACACCTCGTACACACTTGGCTCCACTCTGTACACACGTGGCTCTGCTCCGTACACCTCGTACACACGCGGCTTCGCTCCTTACACCCCGTACACACACAGATATGCTCCGTACACCTCGTACACACTCGGCTCTGCTCCGTACACCTCGTACACACTCAGCTCTGCTCCATACACCTCGTACACACGCGGCTTCGCTCCTTACACCCGTACACACTCGGCTCTGCTCCGTACACCTCGTACACACTCGGCTCTGCTCCGTACACCTCGTACACACTCGGCTTCGCTCCTTACACCCCGTACACACACGGATATGCTCCGTACACCTCGTACACACTCGGCTCTGCTCCGTACACCTCGTACACACATGGCTCCGCTCCGTACACCTCGTACACACTCGGCTCTGCTCCGTACACCTCGTACACACATGGCTCTGCTCCGTACACCTCGTACACACTCGGCTCTGCTCCGTACACCTCGTACACACACGGCTCCGCTCCGTGCACCTCGTACACACTCGGCTCCGCTCCGTGCACCTCGTACACACTCGGCTCCGCTCCATACACCTCGTACACACACAGCTCTGCTCCGTACACCTCGTACACACACGGCTCCGCTCCATACACCTCGTACACACTCAGCTCTGCTACATCCACACTGTAAATCCCTCCTGACCCCACACATAACCTTCACCTCATCCAGCACCATGACAACCAGAGGAGCTGATCATGTGACCCCTGACTCCTCCCCTCCATGTGACATCATCACAGGTCCTGTAAGCACAGAGCATTTCATCTTCCCCCATTCAGGTCTCTACAATATCGGATCCTCTCACATCTTCTATACAAGAGAATTCTCCTGATTGACCATCAAGGATGGATCTGGACAGGGACAAGATGGCGGAGAGGATCTTCCACCTCACCCTAGAGATCCTCTTCCTTGTTACTGGAGAGGTGAGAGATTGTGATGACAATGTCACATGACATCATTCTTATCTACAAGAAATAGGCCCGATGCTTTTGCATCGTGAGAGCATTGTCTGTGCCTGTGTCCCCTTGTGCGCTCTCTCCTCTCTGTGCTGTCTCTTCCCCTGTGTGCTCTGTCTTACTTGTGCCTTTCTCTCTGCTCTGTGTGCTCTCAGCCCCTGAGTGCGCTGTCTCTCCCTATAATACAAAAAGAGAGAGAAAAGCGCTCCCATAGGGAGAACCCACATGCACTTTGAAGGGGAAGGAAAGGTTGTGACACCTGAGGAAGACGATAAGCTTTCGTGGAAACATGTTGTTCTGAATATAGAGGATTCTTGATCCATAACTACCTGCCTTATCTGTGCCCCTGCGCTCGCTATAGAATAACCTTTAATTGAACTGTCTCTCCCTATGACTCTGCCTCCCTTGTGGCTTCTGCGTCCCCTGTGCCTTCTCCCTCCCCTTTGCCCCTGCCTCCTCTGTGCCTTCTGGCTACCATGTGCCTGCCTCCCATCACTGAGCCACCATACAATGCTAACCACAGAGCCACCATATACATTGCTAACGACTGAGCCTCCGCACAGCGCTAGCGACTGAGCCTCCGCACAGCGCTAGCGACTGAGCCTCCGCACAGCGCTAGCGACTGAGCCTCCGCACAGCGCTAGCGACTGAGCCTCCGCACAGCGCTAGCGACTGAGCCTCCGCACAGCGCTAGCAACTGAGCCGCCGCACAGCGCTAGCGACTGAGCCGCCGCACAGCGCTAGCGACTTAACGACTGAGCCACCATATGCAGCGCTAACCACTGAGCCACCATATGCAGCGCTAACCACTGAGCCACCATATACAGCGCTAACCACTGAGCCACCATATACAGTGCAAACCACTGAGCCACCATATACAATGCTAACCACTGAGCCACCATATACAGTGCTAACCACTGAGCCACCATACACAGTGCTAACCACTGAGCCACCATACAGTGCTAACCACTGAGCCACCATACCGTCCAAACCACTGAGCCACCATACCGTCCAAACCACTGAGCCACCATACTGTGCTAACCACTGAGCCACCATATACAGCGCTAACCACTGAGCCACCATATACAGAGCTGAGCCAGCTTTAAATCTCCCACCAATACCATATTAGCGGGAGATTTACAGTAGACTCAGCTCGGTGGTTAGCACTGTATGGTTAGCACTGTATGGTGGCTCAGTGGTTAGCACTGTATGGTGGCTCAGTAGTTTGCACTGTATATGGTGGCTCAGTGGTTTGCACTGTATATGGTGGCTCAGTGGTTTGCACTGTATATGGTGGCTCAGTGGTTTGCACTGTATATGGTGGCTCAGTGTTTAGCACTGTATATTGGCTCACTGGTTAGCACTGTATGGTGGCTCAGTGGTTAGCACTGTATGGTGGCTCAGTGGTTTGGATGGTATGGTGGTTCAGTGGTTAGCTCTGTTTGTTGGCTCAGTGGTTAGCACTGTATATGGTGGCTCAGTGGTTAGCACTGTATACGGTGGCTCAGTGGTTAGCACTGTATACGGTGTCTCAGTGGTTAGCACTGTATATGGTGGTTCAATTATTAGCACTGTTGGTGGTGGGGGATTTGAATCCTACGCCGCTTATTTGCTGAGTCATTGATTCAAATCCCCTGCCAAAGCTGCGTGGCACCGCTCATTGGCTGAGCCATCCGGCGTCTGAGCCAATGAGCGGTGCCGTGCGGGATTTGAATCATTGGCTGAGTGGCGTGAGATTCAAATCCCCTGCCAAACTGTGCGCCGTTCCGCTGATTGGTCGGCAGCGAACAATCAGCGCTGTTGGTGCACGATTGTCTGAGCGGCTGCTGGCTTTGGCAGGAGATTTGAATCCTTCGCCGCTGATTGGCTGAGCGGCATGGGATTCAAATCCCCCACCAATGCCGGCGACACCGCTGATTGGCTGAGCTGCCACTGGCTTTGGCGGGGGATCTGAATCCCGCGCCGCTCATTGGCTAAGCGGCGTGGGATTCAAATCCCCCGCCAACCCGCACGATGCTTCGCTGATTGGTCGCCACGGTCAGCTCGGCTTGGCGGGGGTTTTGAATCTCGACCGCCATATCGTAATACCCATAACTTGGGTCTTCCAGTATGGCGGTCGGGGTACTTCCGATGCTGGCGCCGGTCATCTCCCGGTGGTGGCGCCACGGACCTCCGTGTGGCAGGAGCTGACCCGCGGCTACCGTTGGGAGATCAGCAGCTAGGGCCGCTGATCTCCCGATGGTAGCGGTGGCGTCTGTGTCACTTTCACTTCTATCACTTGTGTCGCTGTGCCACAGTGGTGCCGCAGTGGATTGCGGGATAGTGACATAAGCACTGGAAGTAGTGTGACGCATACTATTCGTGTATTATGTATATAGATGGGAATAACAGGTGACAGAACTGGAGAGGTGAGGACTCTGGAAATGTCTGGAGACTGGAGATTTATTAATGTGTCTCTCCATAACCAGGATTACACAGTAGTGAAGAGCTCTAGTGATCTGTGCTGTCAGGACCCTGTGTCTGAGGGAAGAGCCCTGAGCCCAATCACGGGGCCTCCACCTCACCCCCTGATACATGAGGACATCAATGACCAGAAGATCCTAGAACTCACCTACAAGATGATTGAGCTGCTGACTGGAGAGGTGACACTGCTGGGAATGCTGCTGCTGCTGCTGCTGGGACATTATACAGTAACGCTATGAAGGGATCGGGGAAAGATGACAATGGTATCATTGTATGTGTCAGGTTCCTATAAGGTGTCAGGACGTCACCGTCTATTTCTCCATGGAGGAGTGGGAGTATTTAGAAGGACACAAAGATCTGTACAAGGACATAGTCATGATGGAGGTTCCCCGGCCGCCCCTCACATCACCAGGTAATAGACAGGACTAAATACACACGGCCTATAATGATCTGTATGGAAAGAATGAATTCAGTCCTGTATGTGTCTCCTCCAGGTCTATCCAGTAAGAGGACAACACCAGAGAGATGTCCCCGTCCTCTTCTCCCACAGGACTGTAAACAAGAAGATCCCGATGTTCCTCCGGATCATCAGGTAGATGGAGAGAAGGTGTGATGAGATCTCCCTATGATGTGTAGACGGCTGTGAAGGTCTTGTGCTCAGTCTTGTTTTATCCTCCAGTATTCTATGTTTTATACTTGTGTTTAATGAGAACGGTGGAGATGGCAGATTACAGCTGATCATAGATGGGACTTCTCCATCTGTCTGTGACTTTTACAATCTTTGTTTCAGGGTGAAGATCTGCCCCATATTAATACTACAGAGACATATGTGAGGGGTGATGATGATCTGCCCCATATTAATACTACAGAGACATATGTGAGGGGTGATGATGATCTGCCCCATATTAATACTACAGAGACATATGTGAGGGGTGATGATGATCTGCCCCATATTAATACTACAGAGACATATGTGAGGGGTGATGATGATCTGCCCCATATTAATACTACAGAGACATATGTGAGGGGTGATGATGATCTTACAGATGACAGTGCAGGTGAGTAGTTTCCTCTATAGTTACTTATTCAACGGTTGGTACAATTACATGTTCCATTTTGTAGCTTCTATTGAGTCTGTTCTCTGTTCTGTTCCAATTGTGGAGATTTGGTCTACAGAAGTCTATGGTGCTCAAATTTGCAAATTTATTTTTCATCCAAAACTTTCCATCAACAAAAGGTGTGAACAGAGATTCCTGTGGGTGGAAACGAAAGTCCACAGATAATGTCAAACAGACATTTTTGCCTTGATCTTGCTGAGAACTCTTCCTCCTCTTCCTCCTCGCTGCCTCCTGTGATTCCAGATCTGGAGAGGAGGAGATCTGCAGTGTGGAGCCTGGAGCAGTGAAGATCATGGTGTGAGCAGCATTGTCACATACAGCGCTCTGGACTTCCTTTCAATCACCTATTTAGTGTCCCCTGTAGCAGGTCCAGGGTGTCTTATGTGACAATCTCTGCCTCCACAATGATCTCCAGTGCTCTGGACACAGGGTGTGTTTATACCTCTTTGTACTGTAATTTTCTTTCCTGCAATGAGGAGAACATTACGCCAAATAAAGAAGCCATGCCTAATTTTACCTGCAAAAATTACATTTTTGGGGCAGCTGTTTATTGTTATGTTACATTTTCTCCTGTGCAGGGTAGACATCACTTCCAGGAGAAGGACATTAGGAGCTATGAAGAAGCAATGGCTCCTTTTCACCATCCAATAATGATGCTTTTTTGGAGATCTTTTTTGTTAGATTTTCCCCGTGCAGGGCAGGATTCCTTCTCAGGAGCAGCACAGTATAGAACATAATGGACAGGCAATAGATTTCTGGCTGTTTAGGGGCATTAGCTATGGCAGCAGTACAGTATGAAACATAATGGACAGGCAGGAGATGTCTGGAGGTGTAGGGCTTCAGCACCGGCTGCTTCATCAGTACAGTTTGGATCATGATGAACAGGCAGGCAGTGGCATCAATACGCTGATGATAAACAGGAGAGATAAGAGCTCGCTCCAGTATTTCCTCTTAGGACTCGATCACTCGACCGTATTACAAGTCCGATTGCTTTCAGTAAAGAACAGACCGTACTTGAACCAATGTTACTCAATTTGGCAATGAAGATGATCAATTTTTTTTTTCACTGACCAAATCTACATGTGAAAAAAAAATCCCAGCATGCACTAGCACGATATGGGAATGTAATGGTTGATACAAATGGTTGATCATCACACAGACTGATCTTCTGTGTGCATAGTGATAGTAGATGACACCTGTGTGATAAGTAGGTGTTTGAGTATTGGGGGGATAATACTCTGGATATTAAGCGGTGTGGATTTATAATCAATTCCCACATAATATGGCTAACATATCACTTGTGCAGTTTCCCATATACTAATAGCTCTACCGATGTATGATTCATATGGGTTGGGTTGATAAGTAATGTCACTTGTATATGTACATGTATAATTTGGAATTCCCATGTACATGGAATGTACCTAGATATATTGCATGTAGTGTTGAAGTCATTGGCATGGACGCCTCCCTGTATGTTTCTGGTCTGAATAAAGGAAATCACTTTTGCATATATAGAATGTTTGGTTGCATTTTCTTGTTTGGTTCGTGTAAATAGGGGCTGTGTAGAGAGGGAAAAGAAGAGAACCAAGGACTGAACCCTGAAGGATACACTGAAAGAGTGGTCAGAAAGATAGGAAGAGAACCAAGAGAGAGCGGTGTCCTTTATGCCGATGGAGTGCAGCATAGCAAGTAAGAGATGGAGTCGACTGTGTCAAAAGCTGCAGACAGGTGAAGGAGAATAAGAAGAGAGTGGTCACGATTACACTTTGCTGTCAGAAGGTCATTTGTCACTTTGATGAGTTTTGTCGATTGTAGGAGGTGGAAACAGACTGTAATGGGTCTAGAAGAGAGTAAGTGGAGAGGTAACGGGTGAGACGGGAGTAGACCAGGCTTTCCAAGAGATTGGAGACTGGTCTGTAGTTATTTGTGCAGAATGGGTCAGGAGATATCTTTAATAATGGAGTAATGATCGAGTGTTTGAAGGAGGAGGGGAAGATGCCAGAAGAGAGGGAGAGATTGAAGATTTTGGTTAGGTGATGCTGACCACTGGAGAGAGGAACTGGAGTAGGTGTGAGGGAATGGGATTAGTGGTGCATGTAGTAGGATGAGAGGAGCCTGGAGGCTTCTTCTGTGACTAGGTCAAATGTTGAGAATGAGCCAGAGGAGATGTTGGGAGGGATGGGAGTAACAGCACTTGGAGGTTGAGAGCCTATTTCCTGGCGGATATTTTCTATTTTTCTCTATAAAGTGAGAAGCCAGATCATCAGCACCGAGGTCTGTGATAAGAGGGCTGCACTACAGGACTGAGGAGGGAGTGAAAGCTGTGAGACTTTTTTTGGATTTTTGGCTACTGAGGAGATCAGGGTGGTGGAGTAGATTTGTTTGGCAAGGTGAAGGGAAAAGCTATAGTTTCTTAACATAACTTTATAGTGGATACAGTTTTCTGGTGTGCGAGTTTTCCTTCATAGACGTTCAACTTCTTATCGCTGGAGAAATCGAATTTGCGATGTGAGCCAGGGCTGTTTTACTCTGTGTTTGGAGGTTCTGAGGGTGAGGGGAGCAACTTGGTCCAGGGTGCTTCTGAGAGAGTCATTGTAGTGAATCAAAGACAGATCGGACAGGAGCAGGAGGAAATTGGAGACAGTGATGATTGTAGAGAGCCTGTGAGTGTATGAGGGTTAATAGCCTGTAGGTTTCTGGTTTGTGAGAAGGTAGGAGTGTGCTGGGGTGTGCGAGGATTTGTGAGCATGAAGGAGAGAATGTTGTGGTCAGAAAGAGGAAGAGGTAAGTTATCTAAGGAGGAGGTTGAACAGAGCCGGGTAAAGACCAGGTCAAGGGTGTTACTGTCTTTGTGTGTCTCAGAGGTTGAGAGCTGTGAGAGGCCACGAGAGGGCCATGCATAAAAATGGTAGAGGAACTGGGTGGGTGACCATGGGGGGCGGTATACAACCGCTACTCTGAGGCGGAGGGGGTGGAGGAGCCTAATGGTGTGGACCTCAAAAAAAAGGGAATGAGAGTGATGGAGCTGGGGATGACCTGGAAAGTGCATCGAGGGGACAAGAGTAAGCCAACTCCACCACCATGTCTGTTGCCAGGTCTCGGCGAATGGGAAAATATAAGCCGCTATGCGAAATAGCGGCGGGTGAAACCGTGTCTAAGTCCTGAATCCAAGTTTCGGTGAGGGCCAGGAGATTAAGAGAGTTAATAAGAATGTACTTAAGAATGTAAGGAAACTTGTTGCATACAGATCATGGATTTCAGAGCGTGCAATTAGAGGAGGGAGATGGAGTGCATGTAATGCTAATAGGGTTAGTAGGGTTTATATGTGAGATGGGGGAGGGGTTGAAGTTGGCAAAGGGTGGACCACAATTTGGAAATATATCACCTGACAGAAGCAGCAAGTAAAAATAGGAAAAGCAAATAGCTTTTGGATTTGTGACATGATACAATACCCAGGACTGAGATTATTCTTTAAGGTGAAGAGAGTATGGGAGCTGTACATAGTATAGGGAAGGAGAGCGGGCCTGATGTGGATGAGGCGTAATGCAGGGGTGATGGTGCGGTGAAAGTGGATGACAAAAACACATAGGAAAACATACATTGAATTAAGGTCATGTTAAAAAAGAGAATGAAAGTGTGTGGGTTACCTGACTCCTGCCCTGATTGACTGCCATTGAACTAGCTGTGACACTTAGCAGTGATGAAAATTCATGTAAGATGACATGTGTGATCACACCTTCCCATCAGATAACGTTTACAAATAAGGAAATAGACAAGCATACTGGTGAATGTTGAATATAGTGCAAACAGATGACAAATATAGTTTACAGCAAATGCAAATATGCCATGAGTGGGGTTGAAATAAAGTGAGAGGTTCAGTTCAGCCGAACGATATCATCACAGCAAGCGGTGTTCTAGTACCTTCCAGTCAATTTCCGGTCAAATTCTGGTCTAATTCATCTCATGACACTTATTTGAGGCATTTGATGAGGCACAGAGCAGACTTGTTGCTTCTATGATATTCTCATACAATTGTCTAAGTCTATTGGATATAAGTAATAAAGAAAATAGTATTCGCCTCACCGTGTCCTTATCATAGATTAAGCCGTCCAGCCATATATGGGACTCCAGCCATGCGCCTTGACTTTTAAGGCTTTGAGCATTAAGAAATTCACTGGGGAATCCCGAATGTATATATAAAATTTTCAATCTTTATTTTTCCATTAAAAATCAGATAGGTCGGGGGTACGTCTCATATCTGTTTCGGCCATAAACATTGTTACTCACCAAGAGTAATAAAGATTGAAGATTTTAGATATACATTCGGGATTCGCCAGTGAATTTCTCTTGGATATAACTCTGATGATATTTATACGGCCTGGAGAATCCGGCATTAGAGGCTGTTACATCTCGGGGAGAGAAGGGATTTAATAGAAAACTAAAAAGCTTTCACTTCACTGAATGTTTATGACAGGACGTCATTCACATCCGATATGACGCTCTAACAGGCTCCGGACTAGAAAACCTATCTTTTTTTTGCCTTCTGTTATTTATTGTTTTTTTTTTTTCTCCAAATTCTTCAAAATACTCCACGTGGTTCATTATCTTTGACCAAATTAAAATTGTGACTACTGTCCAGGCTGAAACGGCTATCTTAGACAGACTTGAAGGCACAAGCCCCTCTGTTTGGCAGAATGAATGGTCCAGAAGATAGCTGCCAATGGATGGGCTGCCATCCAGAGGAGTGAACCAGAAGTAAAAATGGTCACCAAACAGAGTCAAAGCCGGAGTTCATGAAAAGGACAAAATCAGGATCTGTTAGAGTAGTCGGGAGTCAGGTCAAAATCGAGATGGCAGCAAAGTACAAAATCGTCAGGCAGGAGAAGTGTCCAAAACCAGACCGAGGTAAAACAGGCATACAGAGCAGAAGAACAACAAGACCTAAACAGGGAAGCATAAGCTATATCTGGCAGCTTCCAGCAGAAAGCTGGAAGCTTAAACAGAGTGTGGTGTCTTCTAATAGGCTGAAGCCAGGAGCTGATGACTACAGCTGGACAGCACACTCCCACTCTGTCATACTGGAAAGTACTGGTTATGACTAAGGGGCATATCTAGCCCTGAAATGTGTAAACTGGTGTCCGGGACTACTGCTCTTCGAGCCTCCTATCCTTGCCTCGGTTGTCTATGTTTTTATGTGCATGGAAATTTGGGAATAAAGCTTTGGAGTACGAAGTTATGGTGCTTGATTTTATTTATCTGAAAGTGGATTTCCCTGGGATTGTTGCCAAGCACGAAGGGACAGGTGAGCTGTAAAAACCTTTTTCATTGACAAAGTACTGCAGGTCCCAGAGACTCTAACCTTAGTGGATGGGTAGAGCCTGCGCTGTCCAGAGTTTGTGGCCCTGACGTCACCTCTATCACCAGCACAATCTACACACAGTGAATACGGCGGCACCTGATGACAGAAGCAGATGTCGCAGGAGCAGGTCCTGATGGAGATGGGACAGAAATGTTCTTAGGCTAAAGGTCTATCGTTTGGCTAAAAAGCACAAAATTTTCACCAAAATAGCTGAGACATAAAATAGCTCAGAAGTGACTGGAGCAGATTTGTCCAAAATTTGGTGACTTTTTCTAAAGATGCAAATGATAAATCGGCCAAAAACATCTGGAAACTTGAAACCAGAGCAGCCATGGGGAACAATAAAGAAACAGATGAACACTTAGAAAATAGTTGCGTGCCATATCATCATTTCTGTGGTCAATAATTGTATATAAAGTCTTCAGTAATCTTTATAATTTTACACAGGCTCATATTCCTCCCATTCAGGTTCCTACAGTATCAGAGATCTTCTATATAAGAAAATGGATCTGGACAGGGACAAGATGGCGGAGAGGATCTTCCACCTCACCCTAGAGATCCTCTTCCTTGTTACTGGAGAGGTGAGAGATTGTGATGACAATGTCACATGACATCATTCTTATCTATGGACAGAATAACAGATGACAGAACTGGAGAGGTGAGGACTCTGGAAATGTCTGGAGACTGGAGATTTATTAATGTGTCTCTCCATAACCAGGATTACACAGTAGTGAAGAGCTCTAGTGATCTGTGCTGTCAGGACCCTGTGTCTGAGGGAAGAGCCCTGAGCCCAATCACGGGGCCTCCACCTCACCCCCTGATACATGAGGACATCAATGACCAGAAGATCCTACAACTCACCTACAAGATGATTGAGCTGCTGACTGGAGAGGTGACACTGCTGGGAATGCTGCTGCTGCTGCTGCTGGGACATTATACAGTAACGCTATGAAGGGATCGGGGGGATGACAATGGTATCATTGTATGTGTCAGGTTCCTATAAGGTGTCAGGACGTCACCGTCTATTTCTCCATGGAGGAGTGGGAGTATTTAGAAGGACACAGAGATCTGTACAAGGACATAGTCATGATGGAGGTTCCCCGGCCGCCCCTCACATCACCAGGTAATAGACAGGACTAAATACACACGGCCTATAATGATCTGTATGTAAAGAATGAATTCAGTCCTGTATGTGTCTCCTCCAGGTCTATCCAGTAAGAGGACAACACCAGAGAGATGTCCCCGTCCTCTTCTCCCACAGGACTGTAAACAAGAAGATCCCGATGTTCCTCCGGATCATCAGGTAGATGGAGAGAAGGTGTGATGAGATCTCCCTATGATGTGTAGACGGCTGTGAAGGTCTTGTGCTCAGTCTTGTTTTATCCTCCAGTATTCTATGTTTTATACTTGTGTAATGAGAACGGTGGAGATGGCAGATTACAGCTGATCATAGATGGGACTTCTCCATCTGTCTGTGACTTTTACAATCTTTGTTTCAGGGTGAAGATCTGCCCCATATTAATACTACAGAGACATATGTGAGGGGTGATGATGATCTGCCCCATATTAATACTACAGAGACATATGAGAGGGGTGATGATGACTGGTGTAAAGAGGAGATTCCTTCATATGACTACCCAGGTGAGTAGTGACCACTGAATACAGAGAAGTTACAGATTCTTCTCAGTCACCGGCTGTGGTTCCTTTATCGGTGATGTAGTCCGGACATATCATAAACATGTGATCACCTGGCAGCTCATAAGATGGCTACCACAAACAGACTCGTCACTATCTACTCCACTTTCCATATCCCAGGGATTGTCTTGCCCTTCATCCTTTAACCCATATGTCCCCAACCACCGGGGGTCTGGGTGCCAGTCCGCGCCGCCGCAGACCAGCACTACACATTGTGTGCTCTGCGGCGGCTCCCGGAGTGATGTCACCGCCCCCTGCATCATTCATTACGTTCCCTCTCTCTTCTATTCACTAGCTGAGGAAAAGAACTACAGGAGAAGCCATCAGCCAATCACGGTGCAGCAGCGGGGCCTTCGGTGAACGAAGTGTCTGTGTGTGTGTGAGATTGTGGCTGCCTGGAAGGGGAGACTGAAAGAGGAGAGACTGGGGGGTTAAAGAGGAGAGACTGGGGGGTTAAAGAGGAGAGACTGGGGGGTTAAAGAGGAGAGACTGGGGGGTTAAAGAGGAGAGACTGGGGGGTTAAAGAGGAGAGACTGGGGGGTTAAAGAGGAGAGACTGGGGGTTATAGAGGGGAGACTTGGGGTTAAAGAGGAGGCTGGGGGTTAAAGCAGAGACTGGGGGCGTTAAAGAGGAAACTGGGGGTTAAAGAGGAGACTGGGGGGTTAAAGAGGAGAGACTGGGGGGTTAAAGAGGAGACTGGGGATTAAAAGAGAGACTGGGGGTTAAAGAGGAGAGACTGGGGGGATTAAAAGGAAACTGGGGGGTTAAAGAGGAGTCTGGGGGGTTAAAGAGGAGGCTGGGGGGATAAAGAGGAGGCTGGGGGGTTAAAGAGGAGGCTGGGGGGTTAAAGAGGAGGCTGGGGATTAAAAGAGAGACTGGGGGTTAAAGAGGAGAGACTGGGGGTTAAAGAGGAGACTGGGGGGATAAAGAGGAAACTGGGGGGTTAAAGGGATCCTGTCACCCCCAAAACACCTTTAAACCTATTAAAACCTGTCCCTAGAGCATATTAACACTTTCCCTACACTCCTTTTAGCTCCTATATGCACATAATCAAAGTGTATAAAAACGTTTTATAAGTACCTCATTACTGATGATAATGATTGACTATGCTATTCATAGTCACTCATCCAGGCTGCCCCTCTTCATACTATGACGCCTCCATAGGCGTGATCTTCATGATAGATTCAAATTGCAGCCTCCCTGCGCGCCTCCCCGCTGTGTCCTGTGTCTGCCGGGCTTCAGCGTGGGGCTGTATGACGCGATCCGCGTCATTTCCGGCGCCGGGTGACGTACTACAGCCGCGCAGCGCTGTCAGCTTCAAAATGCGCACTGCGCATGCGCATGCGCAGTGCGGGACTTGAAGCTAACAGCGGCGCGGATGTAAAAACGTCACCCGGCGCCGGAAATGACGCGGATCGCGTCATACAGCCCCACGCTGAAGCCCGGCAGACACAGGACACAGCGGGGAGGCGCGCAGGGAGGCTGCAATTTGAATCTATCATGAAGATCACGCCTATGGAGGCGTCATAGTATGAAGAGGGGCAGCCTGGATGAGTGACTATGAATAGCATAGTCAATCATTATCATCAGTAATGAGGTACTTATAAAACGTTTTTATACACTTTGATTATGTGCATATAGGAGCTAAAAGGAGTGTAGGGAAAGTGTTAATATGCTCTAGGGACAGGTTTTAATAGGTTTAAAGGTGTTTTGGGGGTGACAGGATCCCTTTAAAGAGGAGGCTGGGGGGTTAAAGAGGAGGCTGGGGGTTAAAGAGAAGCCTGGGGGGTTAAAGAAGAGACTGGAGGCTGAAAGAGGAGGCTGGGGGATGGAAAAGCAGGTTATGGCTGGAAGAGGAGGCTGGGGGCTGAAAAAGGAGACTGCGGGCTGAAAAAGCAGGTTGTGGCTGGAAGAGGAGGCTGGGGTCTGGAAAAGGAGGCTGGGGTCTGGAAAAGGAGGCTGGGGCTGCAGAAGGAGGCTGGGGGCTGCAAAAGGAGGCTGGGGCTGCAAGGGGATAGATAAATAAGAGATTCCCCACAAATAAGATGTAATGCATCTTTCGGGGAAACAGGATACTAAACCCCACCCTTCTACATGGCCCCGCCCCATATGGTCAAAGCCCCGCCCCCTATAACACTCCCCACAGGGCCTCAGAGAAATTATCATGCTTGACGCCGGTCCCCGGAGCAAAAAAGGTTGGGGTCCCCTGCTTTAACCCCTATACATGGATCTGGACTTATACAGGGACCAGTAGGCTGGGGACAGAGCTACTAATTGGTGGTGTGAAATGGCAAGAAGAATAGTCAGGTAGTCAGGTCAGAACCAGAGAAAAGTGAAAATCAGAAGCCTCAATAGTAGTCAGTAAACAGGCCGGGGTCACAAACAGAAAAGAAATACACAAGCCGAGAGCTGAGCACACAGGAGTGAACCTGCGGAGAACAAGACTGTATCTGGCAGCTACCAGGAAAATATTTTGAGGTTTGGTAACGTGTGGTGCTTCCTAATTGGCTGAAGCAGATCGCTGATTCCTCCAGCTGGACTGCACACACCCCATACTGCCAGACTGGGCGGAACTACTGGTCCCAACCACCCTATTCCTAGTGGCTGGACAGAGACTGCGCTGCCCTCAGCTTCTCCTCCATCACCAGTGTCACCCGCAGAATGAATAAGGAGGAGACTGATGACAGAAGTGAATGTCACAGGAGCCGATCTCAGAGGACATGACACCATTTACTGAAGACTTAATGTGACAGAATGGCAGAAACACAAAGCAGCAGAAAACCCCATAAAGTGACTCCAGTCTGTAAATGATAGCCCTCAGTGACTTCATCTATAGGAGGAGGATTGTTTACTGCACAGCGGCTTTCCAGAAATTGGCACAGGGTGGATGGTGGAGAGTGAACATTGTAAATCTGCCATTTTATTACCCAACACAGTGTCCAGATTGTGCTCCAGGAGACACACAGCGTAAAGTGTTAAGTGGGCTCTTTCACTACAGAAATGCCAAATACAGTATATCACAAAAGTGAGTACACCCCTCAGATTTTTGTAAATATTACACTGAGGATATGACACTTTGATACAATGTAAACTAGTCAGTGTACAGTACAGCTTGTATAACAGTGTAAATATAGTGTGTCCTCTAAAAACTCCACACCAATATTATGGTCCAAACTGCTGACAGCAAAAGTGAGTACATCCCTAATTGAAAATGGCCCAAAGTGTCAATATTTTGTGTGGCCACCATTATTTTTTTTATTGAGTTCACTAGAGCTTCACAGGAGCCACTAGAATCCTCTTCCATCTTCCATGATGAAATCATGGAGCTGGTGGATATTAGAGACCTTGCACATCTCTACCTTCCATATGAGAATGCCCCACAGATGCTCCATAGTATTAAGGTCTGAGGACGATTGGCCAGTCCAGCACTTTTACCCTCAGTTTCTTTAGCAAAAGCACTGGTCGTCTTGAGGTGTGTTTAGGGTCGTTATCAATTTGGAATACTGCCCTGTGGCCCAGTTTCCGAAGGGAGGGGGATCATGATCAATGTGTAACAGTATGTGATTCCCTCAATGAACTGTAGCTCCCCAAGCCATGACACTCCCACCACCATGCTGGACTGTAGGCAGACAAACTTCCTTCTGCATGTTTCAGCTCTTTCCAAAGATACTCAATAGGATTGAGGTCAGGGCTCATAGAAGCCACTTCAGAATAGTGTAATGTTTTCCTCTTAGCCATTCTTAGGTGTTTTTAGTTGTGTGTTTTGGGTCATTATACTGTTGCAAGACCCATGATCTGTGACTGAGACCAAGCTTTTTGACACTGGGCAGCACATTTCTCTCTAGAATCCCTTGATTGTCTTGAGATTTCATTGTAATAATGTGGAAACTGCGATTTTACATTGCATGATGATGGACCTTAATGGGGTCTTGTTTTTTGTGGATTGAGTAGAAGTTTTGATTATCATTTTCACCTACATAACCTTTTTAATAAACAAACAGTTTCTATGAGGTTTTCTATTAGACTAAACTGTGATTGTATTATGAAATAATACAATTTTGCTATATAACTTGCTATTTCTATGGACATTTTAAGTAGAAATGTTTAAAAATAAAATATCAATTTTGGCCACTTTACACACGGCAACAGGAAGATAGAATATGGCAATTGTACCTTTTACCTTCAAAATACCTTGAAGTGGCTGAGTGTAATTCAGGTATCTGCAAGGTGTTTTGAAGGTAAAAGGTACAATTGTCTCCGACACCTGCCGTTTTCTATCTTCCTGTTGTCGCGTGTAAAGTGGCCATTTCAGGTATATTTAATTCCAAAATAATAATTGGTCTTATTCTTGGCAGATGACTGTACCTGGAGATCAGAGGGACAATGGACATCTTTAATTTATAAGTCAGTTAAACTTGAAACCACACTGGATACAATTGACATGAATGACATTACTCCAGATATCCCATCATATCTTCATAGGAAAGATATATCTTCTGATCCTGTGAAACATGTCCTATCTGAATCATTACAGACAAAACAAACCCTAGAAACATCTTTTGGTACACATCAAAAAATTCACACAGAGAAAAAGACATTTTCTTGTTCAAAGTGTGGGAGATGTTTTAATCAGAAATCAGATCTTGTTAGTCATGAGAGCAGTCACACAGGGGAGAAGCCATATTCATGCTCAGAATGTGGGAAATATTTTACGTATAAATCATATCTTGTTAGACATCAGAAAATTCACACAGGAGAGAAGTGTTTTTCATGTTCAGAATGTGGGAAATACTTTATAGATAACTCAAAACTCGTTATTCACCAGATGACTCATACAGGGGAGAAGCCTTTTTCATGTTCAGAATGTGGTAAATGTTTTGCATATAAATCATATCTTGTTACACACAAGAGAAGTCACACCGGTGAGAAGCCTTTTTCATGTTCAGAATGTGGGAAATGTTTTGTACACAAATCAGATCTTGTTAGTCACCAGAGAACTCACACAGGGGAGAAGCCTTTTTCCTGTTCAGAATGTAAGAAATGTTTTACACATAGATCAAATCTAATTACACACAAGAGACGTCACACAGGGAAGAAGCCTTTTTCATGTTCAGAATGTGGGAAATGTTTTCTAAAGAAATCGTGTCTTGTTACTCATCTGAGAACTCACACAGGGGAGAAGCCTTTTTCATGTTCAGAGTGTGGGAAATGTTTTATACAAAAACAAGCGCTTGTTCCTCACCAGAGAACTCACACAGGGGAGAAGCCATTTTCATGTTCAGAATGTGGGAAATGTTTTGTACAGAAATCAAAACTTGTAAGGCACCAAATAGCTCACACAAGGGTAAATCATTATCATAACTAAAATGTGAAAAAAGAATTACTGGAAATTCATGACTTTTTTACTAATAAAAATAACACACTGAGAGAACTTTTGTTAAATTGAACGAAAAACATAGCGGTATAAATGAATGAGAAAGGGAAATTATTGTAGAACTTACACTTTTTTTGGGGACTATAAAGTGGACTTTCGACAAGAAAGAAAATCTTGTTAATAAGTGAGTGCCTCTTATAGTCCAGCTACAGCTTTTAAGAGACAGAGGAGAACACTGAGACAGTGTCCTTCCCGATCACTGAGAGATCTGCTCTCTCCTCCTGCACCACACTGATGTATGTGATCGAAGCAGAGGAGAGGAAACTACCGGGACCTGCACAGAGGCTGCATGTCCGAAGTCAGCAGCTGAACAACCTTCCACCCAACTAGCTAATCAATCACATGACTTATAACTGCAAAATGGGTTACTGTGTACATATAAATGTATATATGTAGCAAAGTTGTGTGTGCATTTTAATGTACTTATGTAGAGGAGCTTTATGCAACTAGCTGCCATCCACTCCATACTATTAAAAATCTAGCTCTTGGAGAAGTCATCGGAGCCAAGCACTTATGCTCCTCGGATGTGAGTTTTACTACTGAATATGTCGATGCGGAAATTAACTTCTCGCTCTCCCAAGGATTTATGCAACAACCTTTATGGGATGCAAAAAGGAAAGTTTATTTGTATGCAAGAGTTCTGAGCAATCGTAGTTCAGGTGGCTACTATTATAGCTGAATTACAAGAGGTTGTACAGACAGGTGGGTGGGACATAGGAACATCATTACATAGCCAATTATAATACAACACGATATTTAGACAACCAATTATAATCATTGACTTCATTATACAATTTAAATATGTACAGCCTACTTAAAAAAATGCGTACTTGAGGTGTTGTGTTAAAAAAAAACAGGGACCCTAAAAGTGAAGTTGACCTGGTCGAATGGCTTCTATAAATGTTGTATCTTTACTTTACAACTAATTATTAAAGGGATCCTGTCACCTCCAGAACGCCTCCTAAGCTATCAAAACATGTCCCTGCAGCATCCTATCACTAATCTCACACTCCGTTTGTCTCCTAAAAGCATCCTGTGAAAGTGCATAAAAACGTTTAATACTTACTCATTAGTGAATGTAATTAGCAGGGGCTATATTCTTTAGTCACCAGGGCGTGTTGTTTTGCAGGCTCCAGGATCCACCCTCTCTCTCTCTGTCTGTGCTGCTTTGCTTGTGCAGGCTTTGCCCTCCCCCCTCTCTATCACTCACAGAATGCAAATCATTAGTCCTGCCTTCAGCTCCACATCACAGCAGCACAGACAGAGAGAGGGTGGATCCTGGAGCTGCAAAACAACATGCCCTGGTGATTAAAGAATATAGCCCCTGTTAATTATAATCACTAATGAGTAAGTATTAAAACGTTTTTCTCCACTTTCACAGGATGCTTTTAGGAGACAGGAGTGTGAGAATAGTGATAATATGCTGCAGGGACATGTTTTGATAGCTTAGGAGGTGTTTTGTAGGTGACAGGATCCCGTTAATCTTTATGAAAGCCACAGAAATGTAACCCACCTCATATTTAGTATTCTAGATAGTTATCCTGTGGGGTCTATTTGGATCACAGGGTCGCTATGTGATAGGCTGTAGGCCCTTTCTAAACCTCCTCTTCCCCATTTCTAACCACGCCGCCTGACTAAGGTCACAAAGCCGAAATGCGCATCGGGCGCTGACGGTGGACTCACTCACAAGTATCTCCAGCAAGGTAAATGTGATCCTTATAATTGTGAGGATTTAGGACTATTATGGTGACTGCCTGAGTGTTATACCTGACCGGGGTGCTTAGCTCCCTTCAGACCTTGTGGTTGTATTGTGACTATCTGATAAAGAGTATGGAGGAACTATAATACATGTGGATTATTATTACTTAGGTTATACTAACCATTCAACAGCAGACATCAATGTATAGGGGTGAAAACTCTTACATATAGGACTAGATGGAGAGCTCTTTTAAGCTATGCCCAATTAATGATTGGTTGGGTGTTTCCTTATATACACTTTAGATGATTACAGATGCACATTGATATAATTGTGTAAGAGCATATCTCCTATGTGAAATATTTAGAAGAAAAGACGGCACTCACCATTGATAGAAGGATTCTTTAATCCATTTCTTAGAAAGTGTAGGTTACATACGTTTAGGTGGTGGGGAGGGAGGTGCGGGGAGGACGACGGGCGCACGGACCATTGGACCCGTGGAAGCTTAACCAGGCGAAACGTGCGCCCGTCGTCCCACCGCACCTCCCTCCCCACCACCTAAACGTATGTAACCTACACTTTCTAAGAAAGAAGGTTTCTTTAATCCATTTCTATCAATGGTGAGTGCCGTCTTTTCTTCTAAATATTTGACTAAAGCTCTGCTCAGACTTGTGCAACACCTAACTGCAGGGAGCTGAGACCAGGCTAAAATTAAATCCAGCCCTCTAGTGCCTAGATTCTTCCCTTTTGATTGATATCTCCTATGTGATCTCTGCTTGTACGCTCCTAGGTCTATATCATCTATTTACTTCTATTTACCATATAGGGTCTGCAGGGGCGGACTGGCCCAGGCGGCAGGGAGGCAAGTGCTCCCTGGGCTGGTGGGATAGCCCACATCTAGGGACGCCCCCCCCACAGAAATGGGCCGGCGGCGCTTTGCGGCCGGCGCGCCCCCTTCCCGGACATCAAGAATTTATGATAGCACCATACCCCCCCAAACATCAGAAATTGTTGATAGCACCCCCCCTACCCCGGTCCTCAACTCAGGGCTGGCAAACCAAAACTGCCACCCGGGGCCAAAGCCACCAGCCAGCCCCTGAGGGTCTGTGTATATTAACCTAACACGTCAGCTAAACTAGCCTTGTAGTTATGGATATGACAATGATTTAGATTATATCAGATAAGTGAATGAGCTTTGTCTAAATCCGCCGTGTGTTTTTCATATATATATGTTCCCCAAATTTTTAACCTTGCGTATTCACATCTAACTTAAATAAATTTTCACTTATTTGGACTTTGTGATCGCTTCTTTCCTCTTACTGTTCACTAATCTTGTTACCACATTCATGTTCATGAAGTCTCTCTTATTTCTAGTGATTTTACAACAGGCTATGTTTTAAAGGGATGATCTATTAGGGGTTTATTGAAGTATTATGAAAGATACATGTATTTCTCATTATTCTAATAATAATAATCTTTATTTCTATAGCGCCAACTTATTCCGCAGCGCTTCACAATTCAGATGTTCATATTTAAACAGTCATAAACAGTTAACAGAAAATACAATACAATAAAAGGAACACTACAATACAGTACAAACCGTAATACAGTACAATAATTGGCGCAAAAATAATGACAGCGAGGCTCATAAGAGCTTACAATCTAGCAATGAGGTGAGGGTGACACAAAGTATAGATGTTTATTTGCAATGATGGTATGGTCAACATGAGGAGATGAGGAACAGATAGGAACAGTCTAAGTGGCCACCAACCATTATTTGTGATCCATTTGAGACTGGTGGAGCGCATAGGCTATGTCTAGATGACTTTGACTAGGGATTATGATAGGCCGCCCTAAAAAGATGTGTTTTTAGGGATCGCCTGAAACTATGCAAGTTGTGGATACACCTAATTTCTTGGGGTAGAGCATTCCAGAGAATTGGTGCAGCTCGGGTGAAGTCTTGGAGTCAGGAGTGGGAGGTTCTTATTAATGCAGAAGTGAGTCTAAAGTCACTTCCAGAGCGAAGAGAACAGGTGGGGTGATGGACAGAGATGAGGGAGGAGATGTAGGAAGGTGCTGCACTGTGAAGAGCTTTGTGGGTGAGAACAACCATTTTGAATTGCATCCTATAGTGTATAGGCAGCCAGTGCAGTGACTGGCACAGAGCAGAAGCGTCTGAGTAACGGTTAGCTAGATAGGCGATCCTGGCTGCTACATTAAGGATGGATTGGAGAGGGGAGAGTCTAGTGAGGGGGAGGCCAATTAAAAGAGATTTACGATAGTCAAGGCGGGAGTGAATCAGGGCCACAGTGAGGGTTTTTCTGGTTTCCAGGGTGAGAAAGGGGCGAATTCTAGAGATGCTCTTTAGGTGCAAGCGGCAAGAGCTGGCAAGAGATTGTGTATATATGGGGTAAAGGATAGGTCAGAGTCAAACATAACACCCAGACAGCGAGCCTGCTGACTAGGCGTTATCGTGGAGCCGCACACAGAGAGAGATGTCATATTTAGGGAGGTTTGTAGAGGGCGGGAGCAGAAGAATTTCAGTTTTGGAAAGGTTCTGAGTTTCAGGTAGAGAGCGGACATGATATTGGAAACTGCGGTTAGACAGTCATTGGTGTTCTTTATTAGAGTGGGAGTAAGATCAGAGGCAGAAGTGTATAGTTGTGTATCATCAGCATAAAGATGGCACTGAAAGCCAAATCTGCTGATGGTCTGGCCAATAGGGGCTGTGTAGAGAGAGAAGAGGTCCAAGGACTAAACCCTGAGGGAGGGAGAGGGGAGGAAATGGAGCCAGCAAACAATACACTGAAAGAGCGGTCAGAAAGATAGGAAGAGAACCAGGAGTGAGCCGTGTCCTTGATGCCAATGTAGTGCAGCATGGAGAGTAGGAGATGGTGGTCAACAGTGTCAAAGGCTGCAAAGAGATCAAGAAGGATAAGCAGAGAGTGGTCACCATTACATTTTGCTGTCAGAAGGTCATTGGTCACTTTGGTGAAAGCAGTTTCTGTAGACTCTAGGGGGCAGAAACCAGACTGTAATGGGTCTAGAAGAGAGTGAGCGGAGAGGTAATGAGTGAGGTGGGAGTAGACCAGGCGCTCCAGGAGTTTAGAGATAAAGGGGAGATTGGAGACTGGTCTATAGTTGTTTGTGCAGGATGGGTCGACAGAAGTTTTCTTTAATAATGGAGTAATGATCGAGTGTTTGAAGGAGGAGGGGAAGATGCCAGAAGAGAGGGAGAGATTGAAGATTTTGGTTAGTAGATGACACCTGTGTGATAAGTAGGTGTTTGAGTATTGGGGGGTAATACCCTGGATATTAAGCGGTGTGGATTTATAATCAATTCCCACATAATATGGCTAACATATCACTTGTGCAGTTTCCCATATACTAATAGCTCCACCGATGTATGAGTCATATGGGTTGATAAGTGATGTCACTTGTATATGTACATGTATAACTTGGAATTCCCATGTACATGGAATGTACCTAGATATATTGCATGTAGTGTTGAAGTCACTGGCATGGACGCCTCCCTGTATGTTTCTGGTCTGAATAAAGAAAATCACTTTTGCATATAAAGGA
This sequence comes from Allobates femoralis, assembly GCA_033576535.1. Classification (NCBI taxonomy): domain Eukaryota; kingdom Metazoa; phylum Chordata; class Amphibia; order Anura; family Aromobatidae; genus Allobates; species Allobates femoralis. The sequence goes on from JARQOC010000006.1 coordinate 483,978,257, forward strand.
TGTTTGGTTGCATTTTCTTGATTGGTTCGTGTAAATAGGGGCTGTGTAGAGAGGGAAAAGAAGAGAACCAAGGACTGAATCCTGAAGGACCCCAATAGTGAGAGGAAGAAGAGAGCAAGTGGAGCCAGCAAGCGATACACTGAAAGAGTGGTCAGAAAGATAGGAAGAGAACCAAGAGAAAGCGGTGTCCTTTATGCCGATGGAGTGCAGCATAGTGAGTAAGAGATGGAGGTCGACTGTGTCAAAAGCTGCAGACAGGTCAAGGAGAATAAGCAGAGAATGGTCACGATTACACTTTGCTGTCAGAAGGTCATTTGTCACTTTGATGAGTTTTGTCGAATGTAGGGGGTGGAAACAGACTGTAATGGGTCTAGAAGAGAGTAAGTGGAGAAGTAACGGGTGAGACGGGAGTAGACCAGACGTTCCAAGAGATTAGAGATGAAGGGGAGATTGGAGACTGGTCTGTAGCTATTTGTGAAGAATGGGTCAGGAGATTTCTTTAATAATGGAGTAATGATTGAGTGTTTGAAGGAGGAGGGGAAGATGCCAGAAGAGAGGGAGAGATTGAAGATTTTGGTTAGGTGAGTGGTGACCACCGGAGAGAGAGACTGGAGGACTGGAGTAGGTGTGAGGGGATGGGGTCAGCAGTGCGTGTGGTGGGACGAGAGGAGCCTGGAGACTTCTGTGACTGGGTCAGAAGTGGAGAGTGAGCCGGAGGAAATGTGGGAGAGGTAGGGGTAACCGATTTGAGGCTGAGAGTTGATTTTCTGGTGGATGTTTTCTATTTTCTCTGTGAAGTAAGAAGCCAGATCATCAGCACAGAGGTCAGTGATATGGGCCTGCACTTTAGGACTGAAGAGAGAGTGAAATGTGTCAAAGAGTTTTTTTGCGTTGCTGGATAGTGAGGAGATCAGGGTGGTGAAGTAAGTTTGTTTGGCGAGGTGAAGGGCAGAGTTGTAAGTTCTCAGCATAAATTTATAGTGATTGAAGTTTTCTGGAGTACGGGTTTTCCTCCATAGACGTTCGGCACTCCTAGAGCATCGCTGGAAGAATGGAGGAACTGGGTGGGTGACCCTGGGGGGGCGGTATACCACTGCTACTCTGGAGGGAAGGGGATGGAAGAGCCTAATTGTGTGGACCTCAAAAGAGGGGAATGAAAGTGATGGGGCTGGAGGGATGACCTGGAAGGTACATTGTGGAGACAGGAGTAAGCCAACTCCACCACCATGTCTGTTCCCAGGTCTCGGGGAATGAGAGAAATTAAGCCACCATTAGAAAAAGTGGCAGGGGACACTGTGTCTGAATCCTGGATCCAGGTTTCTGTGAGAGCCAGGAGGATGAGAGAGTTAGTGAGAAAGTATATATATATATAATATATATATATATATATATATATTATATATATATATATACATACTATTATTATAATCCATAATTGTCTGTCTTAGTACAAGGGTTAATTCCTTTATTAATAATAATAATAATCATTATTTATATAGACATATTCCGCAGCGCTTCACAATTCAGAGGTTCATATTCAAACAATCATAAGAAACATTTATCAGAAAATACAATACAAAATACAATACAAAGCATAATATAATAATTAAAGCAAAAATAATGACAGCCCCGCTCATATGAGCTTACAATCTAACAATGAGGTGGGGGTGACACAAAGTACATGTGCTTATTTACAATGTTGGTATAGTCAACTTGAGGAGATGGGGAACAGATAGGAGCAGTATAAGTGGCCACCAACCATTATTTGTAATGCATTTGAGACTGGTAGAGCGGATAGGCTATATCTAAGTGACTTTGACTAGGGATCATAAAAGATGTATTTTTAAGGTACGCCTGAAACTATGTAAGTTGTGGATAGACCTAAGTTCTTGGAGCATTCCAGAGAATTCAATGAATAAAAGGAAAGGGGGAATGGGAAAAGCTCACCCTTGTGCCTCTCAATAGACCCGGTCAGGTGCAGGGCAGTGGCTGGCATCCACAATTTTCAAGGAACAAAATGAAGAAAAAGCCAGCGCCCGCTCCATATAGTAAACGAGATCTTCTTTATTTCCACACTCACATACACATATTTAAAATCCGCATATGACAGGCATAGCTTCGGTAACCTGGTTCATGTGCTTCTCTGCGCTAAACCAGACCCCTTCTTTCTATGGCTACAGGTATAGATTCTAGGACAAATTGTATTTTTACCCTTGTAGGGATCTTTATTAAACACTATTTGTACAACAGGTAAATAAAATCTTGTTTTAAATCCTTTTTCGGTAAAAAAATGATAAAATTGATAAAAATTGTTTTACTTTCTATATAGCATTTAGCTATTTGTGTTTCCCTTAAGAGATGATGGATGGTGTCACTGGCTTTTCAGGTCATCTGTTTCAGCTTCCTGTTTAGGCCGGTGTAGGGTGTGGTTCTGATCATCCTGATTGATCTTGTGATCTTGGTGTGGTTGTTCTTGTATGTGGCCCCTCTTTCAGTTTCTCATTTATGGTTCCTATTATGGAATGAATAGGGAGGTGATTATTGGGGTTGTTTGTCTGTTATGATGCCACTTTATATAGTTTTTGCTTTGTACCTGTGGGTGATCCTTTAATGGTTTTATCACTATAATGATACTGATTATTATTGGTATCTAATGACATTTAATTTAGTGTGCTGTTGTATGTATCATACGTACTGATTCTGGTAGATGTAGTCTTTTAGCTTGAGGACCTTCTTTTAATGGGAATAGTTGTGGCTGTGATGTTTTCTTCTATAAGCTCCTTCCTGGACCTATCGGGTATAAATTGCTATAGGTGCTGTTTGTTTGTCTAATTACATATGTTATGCTGTGACCACTTCTCCTTATACTGAGATTATTTGCTGTTAATGTAATGCTATCATTAATAATTGTAAGGTACGTTCATTTGCTGCATATATTATGGTGTGACCACCTCCACCTCTATCTACACTGTGAGTGCTTTCCTGTTACATGATGCTGATATTAGTTAAAACTCTACTAACAACATTACTCATTCACTTGCTAAATCCACCTCCACCTCTGTCTATACTGTGAGTGCTTTACTGTTTAAATATGCTGACTTTTAGTAGTTGTAGGGTGCACTACCTTCGTATTGCTGTGGCATTGCTGTTTATAGTTCCCATGTAGGGCTGCTCTCCTGTCCTGTCTCTGCTGAGTTTTGGCAGTTCCGTCACACTGACACCGTGTCGTTTGGTCTGGTGTCTTCCGGGGTGCGGGTTCCATCAGTCAGCTGTTCCTGACATCATCCCGCATGGCGTGTTGCGTCAAACTACGTCACAGTCAGGGCGGGGATTGGGAGTAGCGGCGTCTGTTTGCGAGGTTTATTGTACTAACCAAAAATGTGAAATATACATTATTTCAAAATTTGACAGGTGCAAAAGTATGGGCACCTCAACAGAAAAGTGACATTAATATTTAGTAGATCCACCTTTTGCAAAAATAACAGCCTCTAGTGGCTTCCTGTAGCTGTTAATGAGTTCCTGGATCCTGGATGAAGGTATTTTTGACCATTCCTCTTTACAAAACAATTCCAGTTCAGTTAAGTTTGATGGTCGCCGGTGGAAGAAGCTGGAGGTGTTGTTACGTGAGAGATTCTACCGGGTTGGCATGAGGAAGGCCATTGAGAACTGGTGCAGAAACTGTGGCCCGTGCAACCTGCGGAGGAAGGACCGTGACACTCTGAGAGCTCCTCTACAGCCTGTTGTCACCAGACAACCACTTGAACTTGTACCCTTGGATCATGTGAAGTTAACCCCGAGCCGGTCAGGCTACGTCTACGCCCTCACCATTGTGGACCATTATGCACGTTTCTTTTTCTTTTTTTTAACCAGTTATTTTTATTATTTCCGTATAACATAGCATCACAACATTGTACAATATACAACTTCGATTGTACGACATGACCATCAGTCAGAAATATAAGATGCCCTTGCCCACCCCTCCCTCCCCTCCTCCCCTCCTAGGTACACATCACAATTATATCGTTCTAAAAGATATCCCGGGATAAGACCTTTAATTTGCCTCATTTAAACATTTGCCAACCAGGCTGCCCATATTCTGTTAAATAGTTGTTCCTTATTTCTTTTTCTGTACACTTTTTCTTCTAGTCTGATAACCTGTTGCGCCCGACATATAAATTCCCGTCTAGTTGGAGGAGCTGCATCAATCCACTTACTGGCTATTAGCTTCCGTGCCACATAAAGAAGCCTGGCTATGGCTATTCTACTAGTCTCTGATGCCGAAATCACAGACACTTCACCTAGCACACACACTATTGGGTTTCTTTCAATTGCACACTCCTTTCATTTTTGTGATCACCGTTATCCAAAACGCAGCAAGACGAGGGCAAGTCCACAACATATGCAGTAATTCAGCCCCTTCTGATCCGCATCTGGGACACCGAGAATCTTGCCGTAGACCCGCCTTAAACATCACTCCGGTGTTCTGTAAGTCCTGTGTATAGTGTACAATTGGGAGAGTCTAGCCTGTTCGCTGAGTGACAATTGGGGTACAGTCTCCAATATGGCCTCCCATTGTTCCTCTGTCAAGTCTCCCACGTCGCTCTCCCATTTACTTTTGGCCATAGATCGGAACTTTCCCAGGAAGGCGTGAAGCAGATCATTATAAATGCCCGAGATCACTTCCCTTCGTGCTACCTGTCATACAGACATAGTCCAGAGTGATGTCTTTTTGTATAGTCATGTCCATTATTTTCCGCTGTGCCAGACAAGCATGCCTAATCCCCGAATATTGAAACTCCCACGTGTTTGGAATATTATGTGCTTCCCTTAGAACAGAAAAGGATTGCATCCTCCCCTCTTTTATCAAGTGTCCCACACTCCTCACTCCCTTCTTCTGCCAATGTATCATCGGTCCCATTTTACGAAATTCCTTTAGGTGTACATTATCCCAGGCCGGCGAGTGAACCGTCAACCCCTTTACTCCTCGTACCCTTTTAATAGCATTCCATCCCTTTTGGATGAGACGAACCGTGGGATACTGTAACATGCACGTTTCTTATTCGTAGTGCCGGTGAAAGACCTGACCATGAGGACAGTGGCCAGAGCCTTCCAAGCACATTTCTGCAGAACCCTTGGCTACCCTGAACAGGTACTTACAGACCAAGGTCCAGCGTTTGAGGCAGAGGTGTTCCAGAAGTTTTGCAACTTGTACAGATGCAAGAAACTCAGGACAATGACGTACCATCCACAGAACAATGGCATGTGCGAGAAAATTAACCAGGTAATGATAGACCTGTTGTAGACACTGCCACTGGAAGAAAAAAAATATGTGGCCAGAGAAGTTGCCAGACTTATTGGACTTGTACAATCATATCAACCTCCCCTTTTTCAAAATGCACTCTGTTTGTATCTTCTCCCCCTGCAACCTCCAGCTGGCCATCATCTACCGCCCCCCAGAATGTACCCCCACTTTTCTTGACCATCATCACCTGGCTTCACCACTCTCTTACTTCTGACATCCCCTCTATCATCATGGGCGATTTCAACATCCCCATCGATACACCCATCCTGATGCCTCCAGACTCCTATCACTGACCACCTCCTTTGGGCTTTCCCAATGGTCCTCTTCAGCCACTCATAAGGATGGCCACACACTTGACCTTGTCTTCACCCACCTATGTTCCCTCACTGACCTCTCAAACTCCCCCTCCCCCATCCAACCACAACCTGCTGACTTTCTCTTCCCTCTCCCCTCCTACCACACTCCTCTTCTCCAGAAACTCACTCATCCCTGCAGAAACCTTAAACTTATTGATTTCCACTCATTCTCTGAGTTCCTTCTCCCTCTCACAGACTTAGCTTCCTCACATGATGCCGACTCTGCTGTCACCCTCTACAACACCACAATAACTGTAGCTTTTGACCTAGCAGCTCCCCCCACATACAAGAAAATCCGCACTCCAGCCAGGCAAACACTGGCTACCCACCATCACTAAAGAGCTGCGTCGAGGGAGGCCAAGCGGAGATGGAAAGAAATCCACCTCCGCGGTGCACTTTGCCATGTACAAATGTCCCTCTCTACTTTCAAGACCACACTCACTGATGCGAAACAAGCCTACTTCTCTCATCTCTAATAACCGCCCTGTCCCACAAACCCAAACAACTATTCAAAACTTTCAACCCCCTACTCCATCCCCCTGCACCTCCTCCCTCTCCCCTCATCTCTGCCGATGACCTCCCCTCTTTTCTTCAAAACAGAAGATCGACAAAATCAGAGAAAGCTTTGACCCACTGTCCCCCCCCCACTAACCACCCAGCCCTCTATCGTCCAAAGGGAGCTTTTCCACCATGACCAACTCTCCTCCCTTCCCGTCACGATCACAACCTCACCACTTGTGCCCTCGACCTACTCCCCTCCCACCCTCATCCCGAACCTCAACACAGTCCTCATCCCTGCCCTAACCCTTTCTTCAACCTATCACTCACTACCAGCGTCTTAGCCCCATCCTTCAAACATGCCTTGGTCCACACCCACCTCAAAAAACCCTTCCTCGATCCAGCATGTTTCTAACTATCGCCCCATATCTCTTCTCTTCACCTCAAAACTTCTTGAACAACATGCCATTCTGAACTGTCCTCCCACCTCACCTCCTGTCCCTTCTTTGACTGCCTACAATCTGGCTTCCGTTCCCATCACTCCACTGAGCACAGCCCTAACCACCCAAAGTCACCACTGGCCTATTGACCGTCAAGAGCAAGCAACACTACTCTGTCCTCCTCCTTGACCTATCTGCCGCCTTAGACACCGTAGATCATTTCCTCCTACTTCAGATTCTGGAATCTCTTGGCATCACTGACCTAGCCCTCTCCTGGATCTCCTCGTATCTAACGGACCGGACTTTCACCATCACCCACTCTCACACCTCCTCTTCGCCTTACCCCCATCTGTCGGTGTCTCCCAAGGCTCGGTTCTGGGAACCCTACTCTTCTCCATCTTCTCGACCTAGGACAACTCATCAAGTCCCACGGCCTTCAGTACAATCTCTATGCCGATGACACACAGATCTATCTGGGCCTGACATCACCTCCCTACTATCTAAAATTCCACACTGCATGTCCGCCATCTCCTCCTTCTCTGCTCGTTTCCTCAAACTAAAAAAACTGAGTTCATCGTCTTTCCCCCAAGTCACTCTCTCCCTTTACCAAACCTATCCATTAATTTCAATGACTGCTCACTCTCCCCAGTCACCCACGCCAAATGCATCAGGGTAATCATCAACTCTTCCGCACTTTCCTTGACCACGACATAGCTAAAAAACTTGTTCATGCTCTCATCATTTCCCGCCTTGACTACAGCAACCTCTTGCTCACCGGCCTCTCTGCTACCTCCTTCGCACTTCTCCAATATATCCTAAACTCTGCTGCCCGACTAATCCACCTGTCTTCCCGCTACTCCCTGGTCTCTCCCCTCTGCCAAGCCATTCACTGGCTCCCCACTTCTCAGAGATCCCGCTTTAAAACCCTAACCATGACATACAAAGCCATCCACAACCTGTCCCCTCCATACATCTGACATGGTCTCCTGATACCTACCCTCACTCAACCTGCGTTCCTCTCAAGAGCTTCTCTATTCCCTTCTTATTCCCTCCTCTTTCAACCGCATACAAGATTTCCCCCGTGCATCCGCTATACTCTGGATCTCTCTCCCCCAACACATCAGGAACTCGCCTACCTGGGAACCTTCAAAATAAACCTGAAGACTCACCTCTTCCAACAAGCCTACAACTTGCAATGAGACCCAGTCCACTGCACTGTCTCACGTTCAGCACTACCCCTTCCTACTGTATGCCCACTGGTCCCTCAGACTGTGAGCCCTCGCAGACAGGGTCCTTTCCCCTCCTGTACCTGTATGACTTGACTGTCCATACATTGTACTTGTCCTCATCTACTCTACTTATGTAAAGCGCCATGAATCTAATGGCACTATATACATAAATAATAATAATTACCCACTGTTATTGTTGTTTTATGTCTTTCAAAAATGATTCCTCAGTCCAGGAGTACTGAATTTAACTAAGGGGGAATGTGACACCCCAGAGTCTAGTTGCCACAATGGCATTGCCTCCTTCGGGAAAAAAGTATTGAACGCATTACTGATATGTATTTTATGCTAGGTACAAAAGCCTTTGTTGGTGATGATTAGTAATGAGCGAGTAGAATTGTTACTATTCGCATGGCTAGTACAGTATTTGTGATACTCGTTACTTGCCGAATATTGCTGGGGCTTGTGAGTGATATGTCGATCGTTATCAATCTGACAAAAATTGACAGCTCCCTTCAGTGTACAAAGTGAGCTGGCACATCAGTGAGAGCAGATTGAATGTTAGGCTGTCCCTGAAGGGCACAGCAAGGTGTTTTATTATTATTTATTTATATAGTGCCATTAGATTCCATGGTGCTTTACATATGAAAAGGGCAGACAAGGGCAAGTACAATATGTATGGACAATCAAATTCTACAGGTACAGGAGGGGCAAGGACCCTGTCCGCGAGGGCTCACAGTCTACGACGGACGGGTGGGGACAGTAGGAGGGGGGAAGTGCCGAATGTGAGTCGGTGCAGTGGAAGAGATGGGTCTTCAGTTTTTTTTGAAGGTTTATTTTGAATGGCTGATATGTTGGGGGAGAGAGATCCAGAGTAAAGCGGATGCACGGGAGAAATCTTGTATACGGTTGTGGGAGGACGTAATGAGAGGGAAGTAGAGAAGTAGTTATTGGGAGGATCGCAGGTTGCGTGAGGGTAGGTGTCGGGAGACCAAGTCAGAGATGTATGGAGGGGACAGATTGTGGATGGATTTCAATGTCATGGTTAGGGTTTTGACCAGATATCTCTGAGAAGCCAGTGAAGGGCTTGGCAGAGGAAGGAGACATGGGAGCAGCAGGAAGACAGGTGGATTAGTCAGGCAGAGGAGTTTAGGGTGGATTGGAGAGGAGCGAGGGAAGTAGTGGGGAGGCCAGTGAGCAGGAGGTTGCAGTAGTCGAGACGGGAGATGATGAGAGCGGGAGTAAGTGTTTTAGCAGTGTCGTGGTCAAGAAAAGTGTGGATCCAGCAAATGTTTTTGAGCTGGAGTCAGCAGGAGGTGGCGAGGGCTTGGATGTGTGAGGCTTGAAGGAGAGGGAAGAGTCAAGGATAACCCGAGGCACTTGGCGTGGGGGACTGGGGAGAGTGAGCAGTCGTTGACAGTAATGGATAGGTCTGGTAGAGGGGGAGAGCGATTTGGGGGGAAGACGATGAATTCGGTTTTGTCTATGTTCAGTTTTACGAAGTGTGCAAGAAAATGATTTAGCGGTCTTGTAGAAGCGCTACTAAAGCTCAGGCACCAGGATGATGAGGTTTATAAACAGCAATCTTTATTTTCCCCTCACAGCTCCACAACATGTTTCAACTGCTCAAGGCAGTCTTCCTCAGGTAGTGTAAGGGGGTGAACTGTGACATCACATTATATAGAGAACAAAAAACTTTGATTGGTTCCCTAATTAACTATGTTTAACTCCTCATGCACTTCTACAAACATTGTCAATAAAAAACTACATAATTAAACTGAGCTATAGTGATCCTACACATGCGCCCCTTCTCTCCCTTTTTTTCTTACAGTTTTAGGAAGTGAGCAGAGAAGAAGGATGAGATGACATCCTCCCACCCTGTCCCGGAAAGTCTCGTTTTATAGCTGGAATAATTGACTAACATTAGACTCGCTAATAAAAACTACTTGTTATGAGTATAGTGAGTGCGAATACTTCGCTACTCGGTCATCACTAGTGATGATGCTTCAAGAAATAGAGATGAGCGGACTCGTGGAAGTTCAGGTTCTGTGAGTTCAACCCGACTTTAAATGAAAGTTCTGTTCCAGACCCGAACCTCATTGGAAGTCACTGATCGGGCAGTGCAACTCTCCACCAACATACAGCGAGCCATAATCTAAGCACCTTAATGGGAGGGAGTACGGGGTTTTCTCATATTTTGTATATACACTACATCCGATAACGCTGATTTACTCCCAGTGTGAGCCATTCAAACACTGCAAGTGGCTCACACGCGGCTGAGCACAGCAATGTGTGCTCCAGTGGTTTGCATACCTAAAACAAATGAACTCAAACACTGATTTTTTTTGGCAAAGACTGTTTGGTACATTATTCAAGACGCCTCCTGTATGGAGACACTAGTCTCCTGCATTGCTCAGATGGAATTTTGGCCCATGCTTCTGGATTATGGCCCAACAGTGCTCACTGGAACCCTCAGTATTTTTTTAGAAGAATTAGAAATTCTTCTGTAACCCATGCCATCAATATGTGTCGTGCTGATGAATCACACGGCTTTTCAGCAACGTTGAAGTCACTGCAGACGCAGCTCTGCACCTCCAAGTGTCAGACCATCTCGCTGAGCTGTCTCGTGCCACATTTCCAACTTTTTGCTACATCCCCTCCTGATGTTGGAAAGTCTCCTGGCTATAGTGAGGCATGGCTAGACTTTGCAGGAATTTAATCCACGGTGTTCTGCAGAGTCGCCTGTCTATGTACATAATTGTTTTGACTCTACTGATCCTGACCCAGCTTGTGGACTCACTTAGCCTGATCTCTCCTCTGCTGACCCCAACTTGGCATCTTGAAACTGTGGTGCCTCGTCTTTGCTGGTTACGTGCGATGCAGAGCAGCAGTCCTGTTTATTTGCTGGGTTTGTTGCTGCTTAGTCCTCCTTTCCGTGATCCCTGGGTTGGGTTGTCATCTATTTAAACCCCTGAAACTCTTGACTCTCATTGCCAGTTAGTTTCTCTTTTCTGTCTCTATCTTGTGCGATCTTCTCCTGCTTTGCTTATTGAGTTCCTGTTGTCTGATCACTGCCTGTTGTCCTGACCATTCTATGTCTATTGATTTTGTTGCATGACTGCCCTCCTAGCTGTGACTCGGCTACCTTAACTTCTCTTGCCTTTGATTCACTTCTCCAACCAGTAGCTCTTTCTTTTTTTTTTTTAAACCAATTAGTTTTTATTGAATGATATCAGATGAACAAGTATAAAACAGTCATATTAAAAGGATTAAGCAAGAAACAGAGGGGACAAAGGGAAGGGGGGGAGGGTAGGGGGTTACAGTGCGGCAAAACCACATAGTTATAATCTGTATGTACAGTTTGGGTGAGTTACATTTAAGGCAAGAGACAGTACAAATACCAATAAATTGATACAGATATATGGATGTTATTTTCGGTATTAACATAAGTGAACAGGAGCTATCTGATCTAAGAGATCTGAGGAGCATCTCTCCGCATAATATCACTTAGTTTGATTTAGGTCTGGACTGTATTATATGGAGAGGAGATCCATGGATCCCACCAATTTAATGTCTTCGTTCGACTTGGAGGGTCATGGGCCAGCATAAGCTCATGCGTACAGTGAGAATTGATTCGAGAAATGATCTCTGATAAGGGGGTGGATTTGTTGATTTCCAGTGAGCCGCTATTGTTAGTCTAGAAGCCACCAGGACATTGGTAAGAGTAGGTCTCAGCAACGAAGGGAGATCTCTGATACCGAATCCCAGAAGAGCCAGGGTGCAGTCAGAGCCACTGGGACCCTCAGTATATTGTTAAGTAGAGATTCTACTTGGTGCCACAAACGACGTATGTGAGGGCATGACCACCACACGTGGACTACAGTGCCCAAATCCGTACATCCCCTCCAACACCCGGAGGACAAGGAAGAGTCTATAGTTCCGAACTTGGCCACTCGATCAGGAGTAAGATACCAGTTAAGCATTAGTTTTTTTGATTGTTCTAAATGTGTAGTGCACCTAGAGAATTTAGCGGCGTGTGATGATGCCAAATGCCATTCCTCCAGGGATGTAGTGAAGCCAAGTCTGTCTTCCCATTTAAGCATGTAGGGTAGTTTCGTAGAGGAGAGTGCCCATTGGATTGCAGTGTATATAATAGAAACACCTCTGGTAATATAACCCGATTGTTTGAATAGCACTTGTAAAGCTGGGGAAATATGCGTGGTGTCCACATCTGGGATGTTAATGGAAAGTAGGAAATGTCGTAGTCTGATATAAGAGAACAAAGAGTTTTTAGGGAGGGTGAATTTATTGCAGAGAGTTTCAAAAGATGCAAGACGATTCCGTTCTAATATTGTCCACAAGTAAGGGGGATCTGAGGCATCCGGTGTACGCCATTTTGCAAGGGAAATGTCTCCCATAATAAGTTCTATAGCTCGAAGCGTAATGTATCGAAAGAGGAATGTGAGGTGAGTTCTAGACATAGCCCGCCAGGTCCGAAGGACTCCCTGCATGGCTGTAAGGGATGGTGTGGATGGGGTGGCACGTAGAAGATTCATTTCTAGTAGGAGCCGTGTGGAATGCGCTGGGGCAAAGTGAGACTCAATCTGAAGCCAATGGGAAGAAGGAGACTGAACCCACCAGGATCTCGCAGCGTCCAAGGCTATAGCTGTATAGTATTGTGCAATGTCAGGAACTCCGAAGCCACCTCTTTTAATGGGGAGGGATAATGTTTTTAATGCTACCCTGGGGGTCTTATTGTTCCATATAAATCTAGTGAGTATCGATTGGAGCGTCCACAAATATTTTTTAGGGAAGTGGAGGGGGATACAACGGAGAATATATAAAATCTTGGGAAGGAGCATCATTTTAACTGTATTCATACGGGCTAGCCAGGAAAGTTGACAAGAAGAGAAGTCCGAACAGGCCGAGCGGAGTGACGTTATGAGGTTCTCACAGTTAATACGTGTAATGTGTTTTAATTCAGATATTTGAATGCCTAGGTATTTGAAGCCCTTTGATGACCAAAGTGCTGGGAAGAGAGAGGCCAGATGGCTCTGCGAGGTAGCGGGAAGGTTAATGGGAAAGACTGAGGATTTTGTAAGATTTAGCTTGTAGAATGAGGCAGCAGAGAAATCGGAGAGGACCGAGAGTAGAGCAGGGAGGGAAATATGTGGGTTTGTGCACGTGAGGAGAACATCGTCGGCGTAAAGGGTAATTTTGTGTTCTATCATACCTATTCCAACCCCAGAGATTTCAGGATGCAAGCGGATGATTGCTGCTAGCGGTTCCATAACAAGGGCGAACACTAGAGGGGAGAGGGGGCAGCCCTGTCTGGTCCCATTAGAAATCTCAAAGTCCAAAGAAGAAAATCCTCCAGCCTTCACAAATGCGTTGGGAGATGAATATAAGGCCAAAATAGCAGATCTAATACTGCCCGAGAAGGCAAATTTGTCTAAGACCGCTGCCAAGAACCCCCAGTGCACTCGGTCAAAAGCTTTTTCAGCGTCAAGGGAGACCAGTACACTGGGGGATCCTCTCCTCTCTAAGACCTCAATGAGATCAATGACTCGCCTTGTCGCATCTCTCGCCTGTCTGCCAGGTATGAAGCCTACCTGATCAATGGCGATCAAGGACGGGAGAACCCCTTGAGACGTTCCGCCAGCAGCTTCGCATATATTTTTAGATCGCAATTTAACAATGCTATGGGGCGGTAATTGTTTGGATCTGTGGGAGTTTTCCCCGGTTTCAGGATTGTGGAGATAGAGGCTCGAAGGCCTTCCGGCTTGATGTTCCCCTCACGTTGCCAGTGGATAAAAAGTGCAAGTAGGCGAGGGGCCAAAAGAGGGGCAAAGGAAGTGTAATATTGGAAGGAGAAACCATCAGGTCCCGGGGCAGTTCTCTTTTGAGAAGTTCGTATAGTGTCAAGAACTTCTTGTAATGAGAGAGGGGCATTGAGAGTATCAAGTTGAGACCGTGTTAGTGAAGGAAGGTTAGCTTTGGCAAGAAAGGAAGAGATGGAAACTGAGGTAGGTTGCAGAGTCGAGGGGGAGGATTGTAAATTATAGAGATTTTCGTAAAACTTACGGAATTGGTCTGCAATCTGTAGAGGGTTCCGTATCATAGAACCTTGAGGCGTGATGAGGTGTGAAATACGGGCGCGTGCCTCGGATTTTTTGATCCTGCGTGCTAATAACGCACCCGCACGATCGCCCATGCTATAGAAAAGAGATTTGGTCTTTTTTAGTTGGAGTTCCACCTTCGAGAGAAGAAGAGCTCGAATCTTATTGCGGATATTCGTGAGGTCTGATAGTACGGTTGGGGAAGGAGTTGATTTATATAATGCTTCATGTTCTTTCAAGTCGCTTAACAGGGAAGACAGAGTCATGTTGTACTGCCTCTTTTTGTAGGCTGCAAGTTTGATTAAGTGTCCTCTCATTACTGCTTTGTGGGCAAACCAAAGTGTGTCCGGAGCGATGTCATCTACGTCATTGAGGTGAAAGAATTCTGTCAGTTGTGAGGTGAGGGTATCGCAGTTATCTTGAGCAGTCAATAGCTGTTCATTCAGTCTCCAGGAAGTAAGCGGATTGCGTGGAGTAGAGTCTGTGAAGGTCAGAGAAATAGGGGCATGATCAGACCATGTAATCAGGTTAATCGTAGATTTTAAGCAGAGGGGGAGAAGAGAGTCATTAACTAGTATAAAATCAATGCGACTAAAAGAGCGGTGTCGAGAGGAAAAGAAAGAGTAGTCACGTTCCGTGCCGTGCTGGTATCTCCAGATGTCATGGAAATGGAAGGAGTCAAGGAGAGGGCCTAAGTCCGTTCTGTACGTTGATGGAGAGGAGCAGTCAAGTGAGCGTAGTAGGGGGGCATTTAGATCACCTGCAATTAGTTTATGTCCCATCATTGTAGGGGTGAGAGCGTCAAGGGTGGAGCGTAAGTATGTGGATTGTTTATGATTTGGAACGTAAAGAGCCAGTAAGGAGAAAAGAACATCATTTAGCTTACATATTAACAATAAGAAGCGTCCCTCAGGGTCAGGCATTACTTTGAGCAGTTCAAATGTTAACCTATGCGAGATTAGTATGGCTACTCCGGCTACTTTTTTCTTCGCGTTTGCAAAGTAACGATTAGGAAAGAGGTGCGTTTTTATGCGCGTATTATCCTCTTCCAGTAAGTGGGTTTCCTGTAGGATAACAATATCCGCTCGGGACTTTCTAAGGTGATTGTACAACAAGGATCGCTTCTGCGGTGAGTTTAAACCATTGACATTCAATGACAATACAGAGATAGCCATAGCATAATATGTGAGGGAGGATCAGAGATAGAGTACTTTATGAATAACAGTCGAACTATACAGTAAATGCGAGCATCTGCAAAAAGGGTGGGGGATTGGAATAGGCGACAAATGAAGGGTAATGCAAACATTAGATAATACATAAGATAACACATAAGAGACCACATCACAAGAGCTGCAAAAATAGATTGCTCGAGCAACATGGAAGCATGAGAAACAAAAATTTGAGAGAACATCAGAGCCCTGAAGGAGGGATCAGACAGAGGGACAGGAGGTCCGGGTATCCTGTCTTCCAAGGCTCAGAGTTAGAAAAAAAACGGGTGGATTAGTCCAAGCCAAGTCGGCAGGACCAAGGGGAAAAGGAGGTGAGAGCGATTGGTGGTAAAAACAGTTCGCTCAACAGGGCAAAACCCTCCCAAAATGTTAAATCAAGCAGGAAAGGAGAGGGACACAAAGGGGAGAGCGTAGAGAAGGGGGGAAAAGGGCGATGAGGAAGGGAATAGAGGTTAAGTGAGGAGAGATGAATAGGATAGGAAGTGCAGGGTAGTGGGGGGAGACAAGGGGAGATAGATTGGGAAAGGTAATGTGAGAGAGGGGGGAGAGAGGCGATGAGCAGAGGAGAGGAGAGATTACTTGAGATAACCTGGGAGGTGTAGGTATCAGTCCAGGAAGGCGGATTTCCCAAGAGGCACGCCGGTGGATCCGGGACTAAAGCAAGAAATAGCCACATTGTCCAGAAATAAGGCTGAAGTCTTCACACGATTTTCCATTCAGGATCAATTCTGCGGGCTTTGGGGATCCGCTTGAGGGGTGGATCCTTCTTTGCACGGTGATCTGGCGCTAGATCGGCAGTAGGAAGAAAGTTCCAGGACCTCAAAAGATGCTCCGCACGCTGAGGGGTCAAGCAGACATACGATGTGTCATCCTTCCGGACAATCAGGCGGGTAGGGCGCCCCCAGCGATAGGGAACATCCTTTTCCCTCAGAATTGTGGTATAAGGCTTAAATTCCCTACGAAGGGCCAGAGTGGCTGGAGAGAGATCCGGATAAACTTGAATGTCCACAAATTTTTGGGGAAGGGAGGGCAACGCACGCAGGGCTCTTAAGAAGTCTTCCTTGGCTTCATAAAAGTGAATACGTCCCAATACATCCCTGGGTAGGTCCTCACGGATTCCCTTCGGTTTGGGGACCCTGTGAATGCGGTCAATCTTTATATCCCTAGGATCAGGGTCTGAAAGGACTTCTCTCATAAAGTCCTGGAGGAAGCCTCTGAGTTCCTCCTGTGGAATCGACTCAGGGATGCCTCGTAGTCGAATGTTATTTTGTCTATTTCGATCTTCCAAGTCGGCTTGTTTAGAGGCTAGGGCTCCCATGGAACTTTGGAGCAATTCATGCTCATCCCATAGTCCATTATGAGAGTGGATCAATTCCGTCATCTTAGTTTCCACATCATCCGTTCTGTTCCCCAGATCTGTTACCTCTCTCTGCAGGTCCGCGATCATGGACCTCATGTCGTCTTGCAGAGACGACCGGAGGTCCGCCATCAAGATTCTCATATGAGAGAGGTTGACGGGAGTCTCCGGGGGCAGAGAGGAGAGGGAAGAGTCCTGTGTATGCTGGTCTCTGCGAGACGCGCGCGCAGCACGAGGGGACTGCGGCGCCATGTTGGTATCAGGCGCAGGAGTCTGGGGACCCGGGGTGAAAAAGTCCGAAACCCTCTTAGGGAGAAGGGCTTGCTGACTCCTAACTTTCCCCATGTGCGGAGGGAGGGTCGCTGGATCAGGGAGCCGGGTTTAAGCTGGAAGTGCGCAGTGTGGCCGCTGAAATATCCACCTTTGTGCCTCCGGGACCGGGAGCTCCTGGATTAAGCGGCTTGTGCCATCGGCTGTCAAGCCACGCCCCCACCAGTAGCTCTTTCATGGAAGCAAGTGGACCTTGTTGTAACACCGGATCTCTGTACAAGGGTTAAAGGGCAAAGGATGAGATTCATATAAAGTGGTAAGTACCAAGTCTGTCTGGGGTAGCCTTTTGATCCACTCCCCCATGTGGTAGTAATGAGACACTGTTTAACCTCTCCAGCTGGGTAGCTGGGTAGGGTTTATTGTAGCAGAACCAATTCCTGTGGTGAATAGTATATCAGCTTTTAGATACTGTGGCACCCTGCTAACCACAGGTACCCACAGACTCACCCACAGCATGGATGGGTTTCCACAGCGGGTACACAGCTACACGCAACACCTTCCACCCCAGCACAGTAGGGGGAGCTCAACCTGCTGCTTTTAGGCAGGATTCCCTATAAATACTGGTGCTGGGGGCGGAGGAAGACAGGGTGTGTGCAGATGCTACAAGAGCTGCAAAGAAGTGCTGGTGTTCGGTGTCGCGTTAGGCCCAAGCCAGCCACCCTGACCAGTCTCCGGTAGCCTTGCAAGGCCCAAGAGTGGGGTCGAGAGGCAAGGAGAAGTGGCAGAACAGTGGGGGAACTGTGGAGCCAGCATTAGGTTCACCCCGAGCAACCACCGAACACCGGAGTCCGCGTCCACTGGAGTGCTCCAGGCCCAGTGAAGAACACCGGAAAACTGTGGAGACTTCAGTCTCCCGGATTCCTGCGCAGTCACATACCAGGGAGCCAGGCACCGCGGGGAGAGAATCAGCGGTAGTCAACAGAGGGCATCAAACAGCACAGGAGGAGAACGAGAGAGCAGAGGAGGCCAGCCACGTTCTACACAGGCGGGGGCTTTACACACACACAGGGAAAGCAACGAGGAGGCCTTATACCCACTCGCTGTGGAGACCCAGAAGTGCATCTTGAACACCT
The DNA here is from genome assembly GCA_033576535.1 of Allobates femoralis. Taxonomy (NCBI): domain Eukaryota; kingdom Metazoa; phylum Chordata; class Amphibia; order Anura; family Aromobatidae; genus Allobates; species Allobates femoralis. The sequence goes on from JARQOC010000006.1 coordinate 483,996,187, forward strand.
ATTGGTACTCTGGACGATTTACCTGCTTCAACACCAGTAAAAAAATAAAGAGCAACCAGCGGTGTGTGTGTCAGTTCATTCCTCGCGCCCCTGCCATCCTCAGCGACTGTCCCATTATCCAACCATCCGACCAGCTACCTGCTCATCCATCCATCGATCACCAGCATCCCTATCATCACCGGTGCATCCCTGCCCCGGAGAGTTAGCTCCATCTGCAGGGAGCTGTACCATCAAGGCCGCTATACCACCACCTTCTAGAGGACTGAAGCGGCGCTGGTGTTCAATCACCAGAAGCTGCGGGTGGCGTCACATGAACTATATTATAAACTTTATTTCCCCTGTACATATATTCCCCTTTTTAAGTTCGGGCAGACCACCAGGGACATCCCCAACCACAGCGGAAAGGGCCCGGATACCCGAGTTCCCCAATGTCCCGGGCGACTCAATACTGGAATAATTCTTGCTCTGTAAGCTCCAGGATTCCTTGTGTCTGCTCTCACACTAGTATTAAAGATTAAAATCACAAATAAAGTTTGCATTAATAAAAAAAATTATGTCAATAACAAGATCATTAGTTAAGGATTCAGCAATAGTAGAAGGAAAAATGCAACACTCCCCAAATGGCAAAAAAAACTCTGCTTTTATTTCTTAGTCCATAAATCCAACTACATCTTCACAGAGGAGAATAGCAAAGTGTATGATGGATGACAACCGCGTCACAACCACTAACTCTTCCTCTAGCTCTGAGTATTTACATTAGTGAGCTCATTAACCAAGCACAATAAGTGTAACAGGGATTAAGTTTAATATTTTCCTGTTCCAGTCTATGTACCTTTTAGACATAAATACCGGATCTGTCAGAGGTGGTCCGACCTCCAGTCTTAATTACTCCTGGAATAATCCTGTTTGGTCTTCATGATTAGTGGCTACATCATACTGGTATATTGGCATGTTAAACTTTTTACTTGAGTATATGAATGGTTAAGTGCCCCCCAGACTGGCACAACTCAAAAGCAAGTATACTGTATTTTTCAGATTAGAACACGCACTCCAACCTTCCCAAATTGGGGGGAAAATAGAGGTGCTTTTATAATCTGAATCTTATTGGGGTGGGGGTTGCTTACCAACGAGCTGCGGTGGTGGTGGTTGAGTGTAGGTACAGGAGACATGGTTGCTGGTGGATGACGGCAGTGGGGCAATGCTGTGGGACTGAAGCTGGGGGGTATGGCAGGTGTTATTGATACCTACAGGTGCCAGCAGGCAAATGGTGCATAGGCAGCACAGGAACAGATTGAGATCTGAGAGCCGAAAGCCTAATCTGTGCCTGCACTGCCCCTACCGTGATGGACTTCAAGAAAATGGCTGTGGAGGTGGCACATGAGCAGATGGATATTTCAGCTGACTGGGATCTTCATCTGCGCCTATGCAACGTCCGCAGCCATTTTCCTTTCTGCCGTCATGCTGTGAACTGCCGGGAGATGATAATAACCTGCCAGGACACCCCATCCCCCCAGCCTCGTGCCCGTTGCCACATTGCCCTATCGTGCTGCCACCACCGACCCCCACCACCACGGCCCTACCTCCTGTAACTCTGCTTTGCTGTGACACTACCTGCTGTGATCCTGCTTAACCACTACCATGCTTCCCCCCCATGTAAATGGAATACACCAGGACGGGTGTAGTAGACCCTTCATCAAGGTAAGCAGACAACCCCCAAAAAAATCACACTTACATGACCCTACAATACTATGGGTTGACTAGTTCCAATCAATCGCAATCACATCAGATAGTACCGCTGACTTCACTTTAGAATGGTAGTTGTTCCCGGTCACCAGGGAAAGTTAACCGTGACACTTCAGTGGAACAGCAATGGATCTGGCAGTGACACAGATCTGTGTGTGAGCCCATCCACTATCTGCATTTGTCAACTCTGATTGTTTGCCTTCATGGGGTCTGGTAAAAGTGATTCTTTTGGGGGTGTTTGCTTTCTGTTGATGTTGCCTCCTTTCCTTGATGATGGGCCTTCTGTATCTGTCCTTTCCTGATGTTTAAAAAATTTTAATTACCGTATATACTCGCGTATAAGCCGAGTTTTTCAGCCAAAAAATTGGGCTGAAAAGTACCCCCCTCGGCTTATGCGCGAGTCAATACGGCAGCCCCAAATATGGATACAAAGTTGCACACTCCTTTAGATGTTACATCTGTGGCCATTAACTGTTCATAATAAACCTTGCATCAAAAACATCTAAAGGAGTGTGCAACTTTGTATCCATATTTGTATTTACTGGGATTGAAGAAATCCTGTTAGTTGGCACCTCCACTCACCACCTACGCGGTGTGCACACCATTATACCCTATTGACAATACGGCAGCCCCGGCAACCCCAGTAATCCAGGGCCCCCCCAGCCTTGCTCCGGTAACCTGTAAAGTAAAATATACTTATCACTGTCCCGCTGCCGTCCGCACCCGCCGCTGCTGACATCTCCGATCCTCCATCTTCATGCGTCTTCTTCCGGTTTCCTGTGTTCGTCGCAGGCAATGACGTCATTGCCGGCGACGAACAGAGGAAACCGGAAGAAGACGCATGAAGATGGAGGATCGCGGTGTCAGCAGCGGCGGGTGCGGACGGCAGCGGGACAGTGATAAGTATATTTTACTTTACAGGTTACCGGAGCAAGGCTGGGGGGGCCCTGGATTACTGGGGCTGCTGTATACTACCGCTGGGGCTGCTATATACTACCACTGGGGCTGCTGTATACTACCACTGGGGCTGCTGGGGCTGCTATATACTACCACTGGGCCTGCTGGGGCTGCTATATACTACCACTGGGGCTGCTGGGGATGCTATATACTACCACTGGGGCTGCTGTATACTACCACTGGGGCTGCTGTATACTACCACTGGGGCTGCTGGGGATGCTATATACTACCACTGGGGCTGCTGGGGCTGCTATATACTACCACTGGGGATGCTGGGGCTGCTATATACTACCACTGGGGCTGCTGGGGCTGCTGTATACTACCACTGGGGCTGCTGTATACTACCACTGGGGCTGCTGTATACTACCACTGGGGCTGCTGTATACTACCACTGGGGCTGCTGGGGCTGCTATATACTACCACTGGGGCTGCTGGGGCTGCTGTATACCACCACTGGGGCTGCTGGGGCTGCTATATACTACCACTGGGGCTGCTGTATACTACCACTGGGGCTGCTATATACTACCACTGGGGCTGCTGTATACTACCACTGGGGCTGCTGTATACTACCACTGGGGAGGCCTGTATACCACTGGGGGGGCCTGTATACCACACTGCTGGGGGCTGTATACCTGTGCTGGGGTCCACCCTCGGCTTATACACGAGTCAATAGGTTTTTCCAGATTTTTGGGGCAAAAGTAGGGGGGTCGGCTTATACACGGGTCGGCTTATACACGAGTATATACGGTACGTAATTTCTTTGTTAAATACATTCTGAGTGTGAAAACAGCTTCTCCTCTGTGTGTATTTTTTGATTCATAACAAGAGCTGATTCAAGGAACAACAATCCTCACATTCTAGACATGAAAATTGATTTTTAACTACCGTATATACTCGTGTATAAGCCGACCCGTGTATAAGCCGACCCCCTACTTTTGCCCCCGAAACCTGGGAAAACCTATTGACTCGTGTATAAGCCAAGGGTGGACCCCAGCACAGGTATACAGCCCCCAGCAGTGTGGTATACAGCAGCCTCCCCAGTGGTATATACAGCAGCAGCCCCAGTGGTAGTATACAGCAGCAGCCCCAGTGGTATATACAGCAACAGCCCCAGTGGTTAGTATACAGCAGCCCCAGAGGTATATACAGCAGTCCAGTGGTAGTATACAGCAGCCCCAGAGGTAGTATACAGCAGCCTCAGAGGTAGTATACAGCAGCCCCAGAGGTATATACAGCCCCAGTGGTAGTATACCGCAGCCCCAGTGGTAGTATACAGCAGCCCCAGAGGTAGTATACAGCAGCCCCAGAGGTAGTATACAGCAGCCCCAGAGGTATATACAGCAGCCCCAGTGGTAGTATACAGCAGCCCCAGAGGTATATACAGCAGCCCCAGTGGTAGTATACAGCATCCCCAGAGGTATATACAGCCCCAGAAATATATACAGCAGCCCCAGTGGTAGTATACAGCAGCCCCAGAGGTATATACAGCCCCAGAGGTATATACAGCAGCCCCAGTGGTAGTATACAGCAGCCCCAGAGGTATATACAGCCCCAGAGGTATATACAGTAGCCCCAGTGGTAGTATACAGCAGCCCCAGAGGTATATACAGCCCCAGAGGTATATACAGCAGCCCCAGTGGTAGTGTACAGCAGCCCCAGAGGTATATACAGCCCCAGAGGTATATACAACCCCCACCCATCAGTATACAGCCCCCCCCCATTGCTGCACAATCCTGTAAAAGAATACATTAGTATACTTATCCCTGCCGCTGTCCCGCTGCCGCTGTCCCGCCGCTGCCATCACGCTCCTCCGTCTTCTAGCGTCTTCTGGCTTCCTCCTCTGGGCGCAGACAATGACGTCATTGCCTGCGCCCACCGAAGGAAGACGGATGAAGACGGAGGAGCGCGATGGCAGCGGCGGGACAGCGGCAGGGATAAGTATACTAATGTATTCCTTTACAGGATTGTGCAGCAAGGGGGGGGCCTGTATACTGATGGGGGGGCACTGTATACTGTATACATTGTATGCAGTGACTCGCGTATAAGCCGAGGGGGGGACTTTTCAGCCCAATTTTTCGGCTGAAAAACTCGGCTTATACGCGAGTATATACGGTATTTGAATTCTCTGATGTGCAGCAAGATATGATTTCTTGCTAAAACCTTTCGCACATTCTGAACATGAAAATGGGTTCCACCTGTGTAAGTTAATATATGTCTAATGAGATGAGATTTATAAGTAACACACTTCCCTCATTCTGGAAATGTAAATAGTTTCCACCCTGTGTGAATTCTATGATGTACAGTAAGAGTTTCTTTCTCATTAAAACATTTCCCACATTCTGAACAAGAAAATTACTTCTCCCCTGTGTGTATTATCTGATGTCTAACAAGTTTTGATTTAATGCTATAAGATTTTCCACATTTTGAACATGAAAATGGCTTCTCTCCTGTGTGAGTTCTTTTATGTTTAACAAGATCTCCTTTGCCAGTAAAACATTTCCACATTCTGAACATGAAAATGGCTTCTCACCTGTGTGAGTTCTTTTATGTTTAACAAGATCTCCTTTGCCAGTAAAACGTTTCCCACATTCGTGACAGTAAAATGGCTTCTCTCCAGTGTGAACTCTCTGATGTAGATTAAGGTTTGATTTGTGGGTAAAACCTTTACCACATTCTAAACAAGAATATAGCTTCTCCCCTGTGTGAACTTTCATATGGGAATCAAGACTTTTTTTGAAGATAAAATATTTTCCACATTCATTACATGAAAATGGCTTCTCCCCTGTGTGAATTCTCTGATGTGCAGTAAGATTTTCTTTTTTGTTAAAACAATGCCCACATTCTGAACATGAAAAAGGCTTCTCCCCTGTGTGAATTCTCTGATGTGCGGTAAGATTTGATTTCTTGGTAAAACATTTCTCACATTGTGAACATGAAAATGGCTTCTCCCCTGTGTGAGTTCTCTGATGTACAGTAAGATTTGATTTTTGAGTAAAACATTTCCCACATTCTGGACATGAAAATGGTTTCCCCCCTGTATGAGCTTTTTGATATTGTCCATCCCTTTTGTTATTTTTATTTTGCTTAACAGTCTGTAAAGTATCAGAAGACAGAGCCTGTTGATAAGAAATAGTTGATAGCTTTTTGTTGTGAAGGGCTGGTGGTATATCTGGAATTAGGTCATGATCTTCATACATATATGGCATCATACCATAATCGGATGTGTCAACATTAGCAATAGGCAGATATCCCTCCGATGCACAGTCATCTGACAAGAAAAAAAATATATATTATTTTAGAAGTGCTGCCTTTTGAAACAAATTGTTTTAAGATTCGTTTACTAGTTGACGAAGACAGGGGTACAAACTGCAGACAGTAATGTATAGACTAAGAGACCATTAAAAACCACTGTTACACCTCTTCTCAGTGGCTGTTAAGGGGCCTTAATCTTCAGTGCCGCTTTTTCAAATTGCTGAGGATTAAATTTGTATCTCCCCCCAGCAGGGGCAAATCCCGAGGGTAGCAGCTGTGTATGATAGCTGACATCCTTCCGCATCGGCCCAGACCAGTTTTGGAACCATTGCACCCTGAGGTGATCTGATAACCCCGGGGTACAGTGGCCTGTAAGACATAGCTATATGCAGAGTCTAAAAGGCAGATTGTAAATAGCAGAGTCAGTGAGAAACAGACAGGTCTCAATGATAGTGACATAACGGAGGGAATCTATGCTATGTTATGTTACTATATAAAAATTTATATGGCAATGCAGTAACTAAGCCTTGCAGTGCAGCAAGGGTTAATGCATTAATGTGGGTGTGCCTCTGATGTTAAAATGGTTTCTGTTTCTTTGACATGTACTGTGATGGAGGCAGCAGTGATCCAGACTGTGGCTCTGAGTGAGAGGAGCTGTACCGTCCTAAAACATGTGCTGGCCTGGCATACCTCGTGGACTATATCCTGCTTGGCCGATTTATGTTGTTGTAAAGCCAAGGAAGGCTCATGTTTATTTTCCTGTTTGTTGGTTTATGGAATCTTAAATAAACCCACATGGGAAGCGTTTCCCTTTCACTACTAACAGGAGCAGCAAGCGAGTGAGTACTCCTGTTATATCGTGTGAACTGTTACAATCTACTATATAATTGCCGTAGCACGTTTTGTGTCGGCCCCCGCACGTCGTGGCTATGTCACACTGTGACGTCACCACGCCGTGCGAGGCATTGCCATCGTAGCGGGCATTGCGACCGCCGCTGTCATCCCGCCACTCGGCATGAGGGGCCCATTGCCTCCACCCCCTGGGGGGCCCCGTGCTCGCCACAGCCGCCCGCCGTGCGCCCGGAGAGGAGGGAGGACGGAACTTCCTGTCCGGCAGCTCTGCCCGCCCCTCCTCTCCTCCTACAGCACACGCACGCCGGTGGCGGTGAGTCCCCCCGGCCCTCACATCTGTATGACAGCACCCCCCCCCTCCAGCCTCCGCTCTCCCCTCCAGCCTCCGTTCTCCTCTCCAGCCTCCCTTATGCCCTCCAGCCTCTGCCATCCAGCCTCCGCTCTCCCCTCCAGCCTATCCCCTCCAGCCTCCGCTCTCCCCTCCAGCCTCCGCTCTGCCCTCCAGCCTCCGCTCTCCCCTCCAGCCTCCGCTCTCCCCTCCAGCCTCCGCCCTCCAGCCTCCGCTCTGACCTCCAGCCTCTGACCTCCAGCCTCTGACCTCCAGCCTCCGCTCTGACCTCCAGCCTCCGCTCTGACCTCCAGCCTCTGACCTCCAGCCTCTGACCTCCAGCCTCCGCTCTGACCTCCAGCCTCCGCTCTGACCTCCAGCCTCCGCTCTGACCCCCAGCCTCCGCTCTGACCCCCAGCCTCCGCTCTGACCTCCAGCCTCCGCTCTGACCTCCAGCCTCCGCTCTGCCCTCCAGCCTCCGCTCTGCCCTCCAGCCTCCGCTCTCCCCTCCAGCCTCCGCTCTGACCTCCAGCCTCTGACCTCCAGCCTCTGACCTCCAGCCTCCGCTCTGACCTCCAGCCTCCGCTCTGACCTCCAGCCTCTGACCTCCAGCCTCTGACCTCCAGCCTCTGACCTCCAGCCTCCGCTCTGACCCCCAGCCTCCGCTCTGACCCCCAGCCTCCGCTCTGACCTCCAGCCTCCGCTCTGCCCTCCAGCCTCCGCTCTGCCCTCCAGCCTCTGCTCTGACCTCCAGCCTCCGCTCTGACCTCCAGCCTCCGCTCTCCCCTCCAGCCTCCGCTCTCCCCTCCAGCCTCCGCTCTCCCCTCCAGCCTCTGCCCTCCAGCCTCCGCTCTGACCTCCAGCCTCCGCTCTGACCTCCAGCCTCCGCTCTCCCCTCCAGCCTCCGCTCTCCCCTCCAGCCTCCGCTCTCCAGCCTCCGCTCTGACCTCCAGCCTCCGCTCTGACCCCCAGCCTCCGCTCTGACCCCCAGCCTCCGCTCTGCCCTCCAGCCTCCGCTCTGCCCTCCAGCCTCCGCTCTGCCCTCCAGCCTCCGCTCTGACCTCCAGCCTCCGCTCTGACCTCCAGCCTCCGCTCTCCCCTCCAGCCTCCGCTCTCCCCTCCAGCCTCTGCCCTCCAGCCTCCGCTCTGACCTCCAGCCTCCGCTCTGACCTCCAGCCTCTGACCTCCAGCCTCTGACCTCCAGCCTCCGCTCTGACCTCCAGCCTCCGCTCTGACCTCCAGCCTCCGCTCTGACCTCCAGCCTCTGACCTCCAGCCTCCGCTCTGACCTCCAGCCTCCGCTCTGACCTCCAGCCTCTGACCTCCAGCCTCCGCTCTGACCTCCAGCCTCCGCTCTGACCTCCAGCCTCCGCTCTGACCTCCAGCCTCTGACCTCCAGCCTCCGCTCTGACCTCCAGCCTCCGCTCTGACCTCCAGCCTCCGCTCTGACCTCCAGCCTCTGCCCTCCAGCCTCCGCTCTGACCTCCAGCCTCCGCTCTGCCCTCCAGCCTCCGCTCTGACCTCCAGCCTCCGCTCTGACCTCCAGCCTCCGCTCTGACCTCCAGCCTCCGCTCTAACCTCCAGCCTCCGCTCTAACCTCCAGCCTCCGCTCTCCCCTCCAGCCTCCGCTCTCCCCTCCAGCCTCCGCTCTGCCCTCCAGCCTCCGCTCTGCCTTCCAGCCTCCGCTCTCCCCTCCAGCCTCCGCTCTCCCCTCCAGCCTCCGCTCTCCCCTCCAGCCTCCGCTCTCCTCTCCAGCCTCCGCTCTCCCCTCCAGCCTCTACCCTAAAGCCTCTGCCCTCCAGCCTCTCCCCTCCAGCCTTTCCCCTCCAGCCTCTCCTTTCCAGCCTCCAGCCAATCCCTCCAGCCAATCCCCTCCAGCCTCCAGCCAATCCCCTCCAGCCTCCGCTCTCCCTTCCAGCCTCTGCTCTCCCTTCCAGCCTCCGCTCTCCCCTCCAGCCTCTGCCCTCCAGCCTCTGCTCTGCCCTCTAGCCTCTGCCCTCCCCTCCAGCCTCCGCTCTCCCCTCCAGCCTCCGCTCTCCTCACCCCTCCATATGCAATGTACAGTATCTACTATATAATTGCCGTAGGCACTTTCGTGCGGGTACCCGAAAAGACCGTGGCTATGTCACTCTGTGACGTCAGCACGGCGAAGCATTGGCCGCGTAGCGGCCAATGCGAGTCGTTGGCTTGCGCGAGCAATGGCCGCGAGGCCATTGCTCGCGCAGGCTGAGGACGAGCAATGCGAGTCGCTGGCTTGCGCGAGCAATGGCCGCGAGGCCATTGCTCGCGCAGGCTGAGTACGAGCAATGGCCGCGAAGCGGCCATTGCGAGTCGCTGGCCGAAAATCGAACCAGAGGCTCGCCCTCAAAGTTAACGATTTACCGGTCAGGTAGCGCGAGCAATGGCCGCGAGGCCATTGCGAGTCGCTGCCTGAGCTGCGCTTCTAATTGGTCGGCGCCAGCGAGTCGTTACACTTGCGGCGCGCTTGCGGTAATCCTCATACAAAGTATAGTATTCTAGACACCCGATGCATTTGCATCGGGCTCACAGCTAGTATATATATATATACTGTGTGCAGAATTATTAGGCAAATTAGTTTTTTGATCACATGATACTTTTTATACATGTTGTCCTACTCCAAGCTGTATAGGCCTGAGAGCCGACTACCAATTAAGTAAATCAGGTGATGTGCATCTCTGTAATGAGGAGGGGTGTGGTGTAATGACATCAACACCCTATATAAGGTGTGCTTAATTATTAAGAAAATGCCTTTCCTTAGGCAAAATGGGTCAGAAGAAGAGATTTGACGAGCTCTGAAAAGCCAAAATTGTGAGATGTCTTGCAGAGGGATGCAGCAGTCTTGAAATTGCCAAACATTTGAAGCGTGATCACCGAACAATCATTTGTTTCATGACAAATAGCAAAAAAGTGTGTTGGGCAAAAAAGGCGCAAAATAACTGCTCATGAATTGAGGAAAATCAAGCGTGAAGCTGCCAAGATGCCATTTGCCACCAGCTTTGCCATATTTCAGAGCTGCAACGTTACTGGAGTATCAAAAAGCACAAGGTGTGCTATACTCAGGAACATGGCCAAAGTAAGGTAAGGAAGGCTTGAAAAACTACCACCTTTGAACAAGAAACATAAGATAAAATGTCAAGACTGGGCCAAGAAATATCTTAAGACACCACAGCGTGGCTGGCCAGTAAAGGTCTAAAAGAAGAAAAAATAATGACATGGCCCCCATGTTCACCTGATCTGAACCCCATAGAGAACCTGTGATCCCTCCTAAAATGTGAGATCTACAGGGAGGGAAAACAGTACACCTCTGGGAACAGTGTCTGGGAGGCTGTGGTGGCTGCTGCACGCAATGCTGATCGTAAACAGATCAAGCAACTGACAGAATCTATGGATGGAGGCTGCTGAGTGTCATCATAAAGAAAGGTGGCTATATTGGGCACTAATTCTTTTGTGTTTTGTTTTTGCATGTCAGAAATGTTTATTTCTAAATTTTGTGCAGTTATATTGGTTTACCTGGTGAAAATAAACAAGTGAGATGGGAATATATTTGGTTTTTATTAAATTGCCTAATAATTCTGCACAGTAATAGTTACCTGCACAAACAGATATCCTCCTAACATAGCCAAATCTGAAAAACTTCCAAAAATATTAAGCTTTGATATTTATGAGTCTTCTGGGTTGATTGAGAACATAGTTGTTGATCAATAATAAAAATAATCCTCTACAATACAACTTGCCTAATAATTCTGCAATTAAATATTACCGGTGGGGATGTGAGGGCTGCTTAGCGGGGGTGCGTGAGGCAGGTTCCGGGGGGTGAGAACCGCAGAACCGGAGCAACGAAGATGTAAGTGGTGGGTGCCGCCACGATTTTTGTGCAGTGTGCAGTCGGTCGGTAGATATAGAAATGGCCGCCTGTCTCCACTATGGCGGCGGCCATTTTTTTTTAAGTCTCTACAGTTAATGAATGCAGCCGGCCACAAAAAACATGGCGGCACCCGCCGCTCGCTACCGTCAGTACATCTCCATTGCTCCATTCCTGCAGAAGCACGGAGGGAGACATCGGGAGTACAGCGCTGGAGAAGGTAAGTAAAATGTTTTTTATTTTACTATGGGCAGCAGCATGGGGGCCATTGCCAGCACAGGGGGACGTGTGCCATAAATAGGGGATGTGTGCCAGCTGTAGGGGATGTGTGCCAGCTGTAGGGGATGTGTGCCATCAATAGGGGACATGTGCCAGCTGTAGGGGATGTGTGCCATCAATAGGGGACATGTGCCAGCTGTAGGGGATGTGTGCCATAAATAGGAGACATGTGCCAGGTAGGGGACGTGTGCCAACTGTAGGGGACGTGTGCCAGCTGTAGGGGACATGTGCCATAAATAGGAGACATGTGCCAGCTGTAGGGGAAGTGTGACATCAATATGGGATGTATGTCAGCTGTAGGGGACATGTGCCAACTGTAGGGGATGTGTGCAATCAATATGGGAAATGTGCCAGCTGTAGGAGACATGTGTCAACTGTAGGGGACGTGTCTGTGCCAGCTGTAGGAGATGTGTGCCAACTGTAGGGGACATGTGCCATAAATAGGAGACATGTGCCAGCTGTAGGAGATGTGTGCCAGCTGTAGGGGATGTGTGCCATCAATATGGGACATATGCCAGCTGTAGGGGATGTGTGCCTCCTGTAGGGGATGTGTGCCATCAATATGGGACGTATGCCAGCTGTAGGGGACATGTGACATTAATAGGAGACATATGCCCGTTGTAGGGGACGTGTGCCATAAATAGGAGACATGTGCCAGCTGTAGGGGACGTGTGCCAACTGTAGGGGTCGTGTGCCAGCTGTAGGGGATGTGTGCCAACTGTAGGGGACGTGTGCCAGCTGTATGGGACATGTGCCATCAATAGGGGACTTGTGCCCGCTGTAGGGGATGTGTGCCATCAATATGGGACATGTGCCAGCTGTAGGGACGTGTGCCAGCTGTAGCGGACGTGTGCCAGCTGTAGGAAACGTGTGCCAGCTGTAGGAGACATGTGCCATAAATAGGAGACATGTAGGGGATGTTTGCCAGCTGTAGGGGATGTGTGCCATCAATATGGGACGTATGCCAGCTGTAGGGGATGTGTGCCAACTGTAGGGGATTTGTGCTATCAATATAGGACGTATGCCCGCTGTAGGGGACGTGTGCCATAAATAGGAGACATGTGCCAGCTGTAGGGCATGTGTGCCAGCTGTAGGGGACGTGTGCCATAAATAGGAGACATGTGCCAGCTGTAGGGCATGTGTGCCAGCTGTAGGGGACGTGTGCCAACTGTAGGGGACGTGTGCCAGCCGTAGGGATGGTGGATGTGAATAGCTCTCTTGTATTTGGTAATAGCCACTTACCTAACTGGATTATCAATGTACCCTATGGCCAGTATTGGCAAGTGCGGAAACATTTTTGGATGTCAAAGACTTTGTTAAAGGGAACCTGTCAGCTAGTTTATGCCTCCCCAGCTATCACTGTCTGTAGCTGCAGCTTCATAATACTATTCTAATCATCCCTGTCTGAGCTCAGAGTGTAATGTGAAAGGTGAAAAAAAAAGCTTTTATACACTTACATTTTCTTATGTAATGAGGCAGTCAGTCTCCAGCTTGGAGGACGGGGACTGTTTGGCAGGTTAATAGTTAACATTTCAGCCTTGTGCTAGAACATGTTGGGAGACCTGATGTGATGTCACAACCATGTGACTAAAATAGGCGGAGCTAAATTCTCATAGAATATAATACGTTTGCTGGCTTAGCTCCGCCCATTATGGTCACATGATCGTTACATCACACAGGTCCTTTAGCCATCCAAGTTAAAAGTGAGTTAACTATTATCCTGCCAGACAGTCCCCCTCCTCCAAGGTGGGGACTGAAATATAAGTGTGTAAATGCTTTTTTTTCACCTTTCACATTACACCATGAGCTCAGACAGGGATGATTAGACTGGTATTATAAAGCTGCAGCTACAGACAGTGATAGCTGGGGGGCATAAACCACCTGACAGGTTCCCTTTAAGGAGTCCACAATTCTAGAGTCTAGGCAGCATACGTGCGGCTTCTGAAAGCTAATAACAGCAGTGTCTGTGGATGCCGATGTAAGCGTTGACTGAAGGTGGTGCCCGACCTTTTCTATTATTGTCACTTTTATATTTAGTTAACCTTCTAGACAAATTCTCATTCTAATGAAGATATTCCCGTGTGGAAGTAAATTGGAGCAACTCCTTCTGGATACCTTTCATACTGGATAGGGCTGTTACAGGATTCACACAGGAGCGCTTTCTATTCTTTTGTTGTTTACACTGACAGGTCTCAGGCACAGCAGTACACCAGGATTGCAATGCATGAGACCAAAGATCAAAGTGAAAAATAATCATGTCCCACTTTAAAGTAAAAAAATATTCATGTCCTACTGTAGGTCCAAGTGAAAATAAGGGAAAAAAAAAAGAAGCAAAAACAAATATGTAAAAAGAAGAAAAAATTTGAAGAAAAAGGGATCAAAAAGTAAAAAGAAAAAAAAAATCATACAACTAAAAAAAAATTGTCTGGCAAAAAAAAATAACCCTTATCTGGCCCATTCGACTGAAAAATAAAGAATTTACAGCTTTTGGAATATAGTGATACAAGAACAAATACATTTTTGTAAAATATTCTTTGGTGTAAAAGTAGCAAAACTAAAGAGGAATCTCTGATAATGGACTTTTGATAAAAAAGGGGAAATATACCGTACTTATCGGGCACCCTAAAATTCAACAGCCCATATCTCTGCAATACAGGGGAAACAACAATAGATGTAATCAGCCCTTTTTAGTGTTATATACAGTTTAAACTGAAATACAGTGCCTTGTGAAAGTAGGAATTCACTGTGTTGAGCGCTTTAGCCGGCTGCCCGCAGTGTTTTCTTGGACTGGTCTCCCTGAGATCAGTGAATGCTTAGTGATGTTGGTCTACCAGGCATTGCTCCCTAGCCTGAATCCTACTCCACACTGATGATGGGGCAATACCCCGAAACAGCTGTCTGTGGATGGATACCTGGCCTTGGTATTCCCTTATCAAATCTTTAAACTCGTAAAGAGCTGGATATTGACTCAAAGGGCCACTTAATATGGTGGTTATGGTGGTCTCCTCAAAGAGCCACCCCATGGCTAGGTCCTTCCCTGGAGGGATATCTGGCTAGTCCTGTGTTGAGACTCCCGAGGCTCCACAGACTTTATTTGCATATTTGTGAAATTATTTGGCCCCTTGAACTTTTCAACCTTTTGCCACATTTCAGGCTTCAAACATAAAGAATATCCCACACACTACACTGATGAGGGGCAGGTACCCCGAAACGCAGCGTCTGTAGTTTGGGGTTCTGATCTGGCACAAATCCCTTAGTTATATTAAAAGCTTGTAGGAAAGCGATTATGACTTTGAGGAGCTGCTTAAATGTGGCACGGGAGTTTCTCAACTTCCTTAGTGAAGTGCAAATTTGCATATATGCATATATCTGAGAGGAGGGAAGTGGCTTACAATCTCCTCACCTACTTCGCTGTCTCCATAAGGTTGATAGCAAGTTCCCAGAACATAAAGATATACATTCTAATTTTTTTGTGACGAATCAACAAGTGGGACACAATCGTGAAGTGGAACCAAATTTATTGGATATTTTGAACTTTTTTAACAAATAAAAAAAATGAAAAGTGGGGCGTGCAATATTATTGGCCCCTTTATTTTCAGTGCAGCAAACTCACTCCAGAAGTTCAGTGAGAATCTCTCAATGATCCAATGTTGTCCTAAATGACTGGTAATGATACATAGAATCCACCTGTGTGTAATCAAGTCTCTGTATAAATGCACCTGCTCTGTGATAGTCTCAGGGTTCTGTTTCAAATGCAGAAAGCATCATGAACACCAAGGAACACACCAGGCAGGTCCGAGATACTGTTGTGGCGAAGTTTAAAGCCGGATTAGGATACAAAAGGATTTCCCAAGTTTTAAACATCTCAAGGAGCACTGTGCAAGCGATCATATTGAAATGGAAGGAGTATCAGACCACTGCAAATCTACCAAGACCCGGCCGTCCCTTTAAACTTTCATCTCGAACAAGGAGAAGACTGATCAGAGATGCAGCCAAAAGGCCCATGATCACTCTGGATGAACTGCAGAGATCTACAGCTGAGGTGGGAGAGTCTATCCGTAGGACAACAATCAGTCGTACACTGCACAAATCTGGCCTTTATGGAAGAGTGGCAAGAAGAAGTCAAACGATATGTTTCGCGTAAAAGCAACACAGCTCATCACCCTCAAAACACCATCCCCACTGTCAAACATGGTGGTGGCAGAATCATGGTTTGGGCCTGCGTTTCTTCAGCAGGGACAGGGAAGATGGTTAATATTGATGGGAAGAAGGACTGAGCCAAATACAGAACCAATCTGGAAGAAAACCTGTTGGAGTCTGCAAAAGACCTGAGACTGGGACGGAGATTTATCTTCCAACAAGACAATGATCCCAAACATAAAGCAAAATCTACAATGGAATGGTTCAAAAATAAACGTATCCAGGTGTTAGAATGGCCAAGTCACATCCAGACCTGAATCCAATGGAGAATCTGTGGAAAGAGCTGAAAACTGCTGTTCACAAACGCCTCAATCCAACCTCACTGAGCTCCAGCTGTTCTGCAAGGAAGAATGGGCAAGAATTTCAGTCTCTCCATGTGCAAAACTGATAGAGACAAACCCCAAGAGACTGCAGCTGTAATTGCAGCACAAGGTGGCGCTACAGAGTATTAACTCAAGGGGCCGAATAATATTGCACGCCCCACTTTTCAGTTGTTTGTTAAAAAAATTTAAAATATGCAATAAATTTCATTCCACTTCACGATTGTGTCCCACTTGTTGTTGATTCTTCACAAATAAATTAAAATTTATATCTTTATGTTTGAAGCCTGAAATGTGGCAAAAAGTTCAAAAGTTCAAGAAGGCCGAATACTTTCACCGTATATTATGAAGGTTCTCTTTAATTGCCTGCAGATCAGTGGATGTCCAGGTCCTGAAACCTGCACTAATTACTTCAAAAACTGCTGAGAAGGCATAAAATAGAGAACGGACTCAACAGAATCCTACAAAATCTAACACCATATTGTACCAACTGGTGAATAAGTAATTATAGAGGAAACTACTCACCTGCGCTGTCATCTGAAAGAATCTCCACTTTAATCCAATCTTCCCCCCTCTCTGTAGTATCACTATTGATCAATTCTTCATTCTGAAATATATATTGTAAAAGTCACAGACAGATGGAGAAGTCCCATCTATGATCAGCTGTAATCTGCCATCTCCACCGTTCTCATTACACAAGTATAAAACATAGAATACTGGAGGATAAAACAAGACTGAGCACAAGACCTTCACAGCCGTCTACACATCATAGGGAGATCTCTTCACACCTTCTCTCCATCTACCTGATGATCCGGAGGAACATCGGGATCTTCTTGTTTACAGTCCTGTGGGAGAAGAGGACGGGGACATCTCTCTGGTGTTGTCCTCTTACTGGATAGACCTGGAGGAGACACATACAGGGACTGAATTCATTCTTTACATACAGATCATTATAGGCCGTGTGTATTTAGTCCTGTCTATTACCTGGTGATGTGAGGGGGCCGGCGGGAACCTCCATCATGACTATGTCCTTGTACAGATCTTTGTGTCCTTCTAAATACTCCCACTCCTCCATGGAGAAATAGACGGTGACGTCCTGACACCTTATAGGAACCTGACACATACAATGATACCATTGTCATCTTTCCCCGATCCCTTCATAGCGTTACTGTATAATGTCCCAGCAGCAGCAGCATTCCCAGCAGTGTCACCTCTCCAGTCAGCAGCTCAATCATCTTGTAGGTAAGTTCTAGGATCTTCTGGTCATTGATGTCCTCATGTATCAGGGGGTGAGGTGGAGGCCCCGTGATTGGGCTCAGGGCTCTTCCCTCAGACACAGGGTCCTGACAGCACAGATCACTAGAGCTCTTCACTACTGTGTAATCCTGGTTATGGAGAGACACATTAATAAATCTCCCTCCAAACATTTCAAGAGTCCTCACCTCTCCAGTTCTGTCATCTGTTATTATGTCCATAGATAAGAATGATGTCATGTGACATCTTTTCATCCCTAATAACCTCCCTGGCCCACAATCCCAAACAACTTTTCAAAACCTTCAATTCCTTACTCCACCCGCCTGCTTCCCCTCCCTCTCCCCTTATCTCTGCAGAAGACTTTGCCTCCTTCCTCAAAGAAAAGATTGACAGAATCAGAGACAGCTTTGATCCACTGTCCCCACAGCCTGTCCTTTCACCTATACTGCCCTCTCCTTACATCAACTGGTTCCCCCCCATAACTGAAGACCAGCTCTTGTCCCCCTGTCAAAATCACACCTCACCACCAGCGCCCACGACCCACTCCCATCCCACCTCATTCCCAACCTCTCCTCCGTTATCATCCCAGCCCTGACTCATCTTTTCAACCTATCACTCACCACCGGCACCTTCCCCTCAGCCTTCAAACATGCCTTGATCACACCCATCCTCAAAAAACCTTCCCTCGATCCCACAACTGTCTCCAACTACCGCCCTATATATCTCCTCCCCTTCGCTTCTAAACTACTTGAACAGCACGTCCACTCTGAGCTGTCCTTTCACCTCTCCTCCTGCTCCCTCTTCGACCACCTGCAATCCGGTTTCAGACCACTCCACTCCACGGAAACAGCACTGACAAAAGTCACCAATGACCTACTGACCGCCAAAAGCAAGCGCCACTACTCTGTCCTCCTCCTCTTTGACCTGTCCGCCGCCTTCGACACTGTTGACCACTGCCTTCTACTTCAGATCCTGGAACCTCTTGGCATCACAGACCTTGCCCTCTCCTGGATCTCCTCATACTTAACGGACCGGACCTTCACCGTCACCCACTCCTACACATCCTCCTCGGCCTACCCCCTATCTGTCGGGGTCCCCCAGGGCTCAGTGCTAGGAACATTACTCTTCTCAATTTACATTCTCGGCCTAGGAAACTCATTGAGTCCCATGGCCTCCAGTACCACCTCTACACCGACGACACCCAAATCTACTTATCTGGACCTGACATCACATCCCTACTATCCAAAATTCCGCAATGCCTGTCCACCATCTCTTCCTTCTTCTCTGCTCACATCCTTAAGCTGAACATGGACAAAACCGAATTCATCGTCTTCCCCCCAAGACGCTCCCCCTCACTACCTGACCTATCCATTGTCGTCAACGACTGCTCTCTCTCCCCAGTCCCCCACGCCAAATGCCTCGGGGTTATCCTTGATTCTTCCCTCTCCTTCAAGCCCCACATCCAAGCCCTCGCCACCTCCTGCCGACTCCAGCTCAAAAACATTTCTCGGATCCGCACTTTCCTTGACCACGACACCGCTAAAACCCTTATTCACGCTCTCATCATCTTCCGCCTTGACTACTGCAACCTCCTGCTCACGGGCCTCGCCGCTACCTCCGTTTCACCTTTCCAATCTATCCTGAACTCCGCTGCCCGCCTAATCCATCTGTCTCCCCGCTACTCCCCTGTCTCCCCCCTCTGCCAAGCCCTTCACTGGCTCCCTGCTTCCCAGAGATCCCGGTTTAAAACATTAACCATGACATACAAAGCCGTCCACAACCTGTCCCCTCCATATATCTCACGCAACCTGCGATCCTCCCAAGAACTCCTCTTCTACTCCCCCTTCATCTCCTCTTCGCACAACCGCATACAGGACTTCTCCCGTGCATCACCCACAGTCTGGAATTCGCTGCCCAACACATCAGGCATTCCCCTACCCTGGGAACCTTCAAAAGAGGCCTGAAAACCCACCTCTTCCACCATTCCTACAACCTGCAATGAGACCCAGACCATCGCACCGCCTCACGACCGACATCTCCCCCTCCTACTGTATCCCCCCCCCCCCTCATAGACTGTGAGCCCTCACGGGAATTGTCCACATTTATTGTTACTTGTATTGTTACTATGTTACTTGTCCTAGTTTGCCCCTTTTAACATGTAAAGCGCCATGGAATATTATGGCGCTATATAAATTAATAATAATAATAATGTGACATTGTCATCAGAATCTCTCACCTCTCCAGTAACAAGGAAGAGGATCTCTAGGGTGAGGTGGAAGATCCTCTCCGCCATCTTGTCCCTGTCCAGATCCATCCTTGATGGTCAATCAGGAGAATTCTCTTCTATAGAAGATGTGAGAGGATCCGATATTGTAGAGACCTGAATGGGGGAAGATGAAATGCTCTGTGCTTACAGGACCTGTGATGATGTCACATGGAGGGGAGGATCTATGAGATCAGGGATCTGCTCAGTGATGTGGGATCCATATGAGGTGGTGATCTTCTCCTGTATGGGCTCCTGAGCTCCTCTATGGTCCATTATCCCCAGCGGTGGAGGCGGCGGTGGCTCCTCAGCACCAGACGGCTGCACAGCACTGAGTGTTATCACACACACACGTCCTGACAGGATTGTCCTGGGCTCAGTCACTTATTTACAGCTCAGGGAAGAAGATCCAAATGATAAGGAGGAAAGGTCTGTGCTGATCTTATATAGTCACCGCAATAACAGCTCTGCACTGCAAGAGATTCACTGCATCCTGGTACAGTTATGGCCAAAAGTATTGACACCCCTGCCATTCTGTCAGATAATACTCAGTTTCTTCCTGAAAATGATTGCAATCACAAATTCTTTGGTATTATTATCTTCATTTAATTTGTCTTCAATGAAAAAACACAAACAGAATTGTCCTAAAGCCAAATTGGATCTAATTCCACACCAAACATAAAAAAGAGGGTTGACAAAAGTATTGGCACTGCTAGAAAAATCATGTGATGCTTCTCTAATTTGTGTAATTAACAGCACCTGTAACTTACCTGTGGCACCTAACAGGTGTTGGCAATAACTAAATCACACTTGCAGCCAGTTGACATGGATTAAAGTTGACTCAACCTCTGTCCTGTGTCCTTGTGTGTACCACATTGAGCATGGAGACAAGAAAGAAGACCAAAGAACTGTCTGAGGACTTGAGAAACCAAATTGTGAGGAAGCATGAGCAATCTCAAGGCTACAAGTCCATCTCCAAAGACCTGAATGTTCCTGTGTCTACCGTGCACAGTTTCATCAAGAAGTTTAAAGCCCATGGCACTGTGGCTAACCTCCCTAGATGTGGACGGAAAAGAAAAATTGTCGAGAGATTTCAACGCAAGATTGTGCGGATGGTGGTTAAAGAACCTCGACTAACATCCAAACAAGTTCAAGCTGCCCTGCAGTCCGAGGGTACAGCAGTGTCAACCCGTACTACCCGTCGGCGTCTGAATGAAAAGGGACTGTATGGTAGGAGACCCAGGAAGACCCCACTTCTTACCCCGAGACATAAAAAAGCCAGGCTGGAGTTTGCCAAAACTTACCCGAGAAAGCCTAAAATGTTTTGGAAGAATGTTCTCTGGTCAGATGAGACAAAAGTAGAGATTTATGGGCAAAGGCATCAACATAGAGTTTACAGGAGAAAAAAAGAGGCATTCAAAGAAAAGAACACAGTCCCTACAGTCAGGGGTGAACCTAGCCTCTGTGCTTCCTGAGGCGAACTGCAAAATGGCACCCCCCCCCCTCCCCCCAGAAAGTCTTTTTTCAATTGGTAGAAATAAATCTAGTTTGCACAGATTTATATCTACCCTGAAAAATGAAATGAGGACAATAGTGGATATTTTAATTTAGAGAAATAGAAAAAAAGTTGTTCAAACACATGTATGTCAGCGCCATCACACACATACAAGTACCACACGGACGAATCCAGAACAAGGGTCATTAATGGTAATGGCAGGATTGGCTCAACCATACAGACACACAATGGCTGGCAGAGCAGTGGTCCTGTAGGCAGACACAGTCCTGCAACCTGAAGCGTGCTGAGCATGTGAGCCGGTATCAAAGGTGAGAATACAAGCTTTGACATATATGTACTTCAAAAGGTAGTGAAGGGGTTAAATTACACTATATATACATGTATACAGCACAGATATACTGGACAACACACGCTCATTACATACACATCATATACTCACACAGACACACACATCATACATGTCTTAGTTATATAACAGATGCTCAGCAGGTACACATCATATACACAGCATATGGATGCTGCAGAAGTGTATATACACACACTTCACTCAAAAGATATCTAAACACACATACACACACAAAGCAACTCATACACAGCTCCCACACAAAACTCACACACAGACACGCAGCTCACACACACAACTCCCACACACAGACACGCAACTCACACACAGACACAACACACAGTTCACACACACTACTCACACACACAATTCACACACAGCTCACACACAGACACGCAACTCACATAGACATGCAACTCACACACAGCTCACACTCAGACACAGCTCACACTCAGACACAGCTCACACACACATGCAACTCACACACACATGCAACTCACACACACATGCAACTCAACACACAACACCACAACACAGCTCACACAACACAGCTCACACAACACACACACACAGCTCACACAACACACACACTCAGCTCACACAACACACACACTCAGCTCACACAACACACACACCCCACAGCTCACACAACACACACAGCTCACACAACACACTCAGCTCACACAACACACACAGCTCACACAAATCTCACACAGCTCACACAACACACACAAGCTCACACAACACACACACAGCTCACATAACACACACAGCTCACACAACACACACACAGCTCACACAACACAAAACATAGCTCACACAACACACACTCAGCTCACACAGCTCACACAACACACACAGCTACACACAACACACACATAGCACACACACAACACACACTCAGCTCACACAACACATACAGCTCACACAACACACACACAGCTCACACAACACATAGCTCACACAACACACACTCAGCTCACACAACACACACACAGCTCACACAACACACACAGCTCACACAACACACACACAGCTACACACAACACACACACAGCTCACACAACACACACTCAGCTCACACAACACACACACAGCTCACACAACACACACTCAGCTCACACAACACACACAGCTCACACAAATCTCACACACAGCTCACTCACAGATTATACAGATACCTCACACAGTCCTCTGTGCTGTTTGTACATGTGCAGCTTCACATGCTCACAGCCCCTGGGCCCCAGCCCCCAGGTCCCAGCCCCCTCACTCCTGGCCAGCAGTAGATCTGTCACCTTGTGACCCGGAGCTTCTTATCATCGGTATCTCAGCACAGGAGGCTGCTCTCTGATCTTTGTCGGCTCTCACTTCTTCCCGCGCTGTGCAGGAGAACATGAGCACCCCCTGCAGATGCCGCCCCTTCCTTCACCAGCAGGTGGCGCTGCCTGAATCAGGCCACTCACATTGCCTCATCATTGATTCGGCCCTGCGTACAGTCAAACATGGCGGAGGTTCTCTAATGTTTTGGGGTTGCTTTGCTGCCTCTGGCACTGGACTGCTTGACCGTGTGCATGGCATTATGAAGTCTGAAGACTACCAACATATTTTGCAGCATAATGTAGGGCCCAGTGTGAGAAAGCTGGGTCTCCCTCAGAGGTCATGGGTCTTCCAGCAGGACAATGACCCAAAACACACTTCAAAAAGCACTAGAAAATGGTTTGAGAGAAAGCACTGGAGACTTCTAAGGTGGCCAGCAATGAGTCCAGACCTGGATCCCATAGAACACCTGTGGAGAGATCTAAAAATGTCAGTTTGGAGAAGGCACCCTTCAAATATCAGGGACCTGGAGCAGTGTGCCAAAGAAGAATGGTCTAAAATTCCAGCAGAGCATTGTAAGAAACTCATTGATGGTTACGGAAGCGGTTGATCGCAGTTATTTTGGCTAAAGGTTGTGCAACCAAGTATTAGGCTGAGGGTGCCGATTCTTTTGTCTGGCCCATTTTTGGAGTTTTGTGTGAAATGATCAATGTTTTGCTTTTTGCTTCATTCTCTTTTGTGTTTTTTTCATTGAAGACAAATTAAATGAAGATAATAATACCAAAGAATTTGTGATTGCAATCATTTTCAGGAAGAAACCGAGTATTATCTGACAGAATTGCAGGGGTGTCAATACTTTTGGCCACAACTGTATATATGTCCCCATCCTGGTATATCTGTCCCCATCCTGGTATATATGTCCCTCATCCCTCCTGCTCCTCCTCTTCAGGCCATCCACACTGGAGAGACATGAAGCTGGGGTTGTAGTCCCCTCTGTAGCCCTCGGACAAACAAGTCCTGTTCCTCCTCCTCTTCCTCACCCAATGTGGGCTGAAAAGATGGGAGGGGGCAGGGCTGCTCTCCTTGTATGCAGGAAAACAAATGTTCAAATAAACACATGGAATCTCTCACAGACAGGACGGGCTTGTGCTCAGAGCAACACATGAAGGAGACTGTCTTTTCTGGGATAGTTAGCAGTGACGTATCTACTAAGGTTGCAGAGGTCGCAGATGCGACTGGGCCTAGACTGCTTAGGGGCCCGGCACCAGCCCAGGCTTGCAAAGAAGCAGCCAGCTCCTGTCTGTCAAAAAGAGCGAGCTGCTTCTCAGTTTCACTGAAATTAAAGGCCCCGTTACACACAACGATATCGCTGACAATATAGTTGCAATGTCACTGTTTTTGTGACGTTGCAGCGATGTCGAAACAACATCGTTCTGTATGACACATATCAATGGTCAACGATAAGTCATTCAGCATAGATTTATGGCCAGGACCATAAATCTGTCGTTGATCGTCAGGGTGTGTGACCAGCAGGTGAGGGGGAGGGGGCCCGAGGCAGCATGCTGGCAAGTATTGCCTGTGTGTGTAGCGCCCAGATAGTCAGCGTGCTACAAAAGGGTACTGCACCCCTAACAGAAGGTGCAGTATGCTTTGCCCTGGTAGGGGGTAGTAGAAGCCTGAAACTCCATCACCACATACACACACATCTAATGATAGGGGACCAATCAGACCACCCGTTACTAGGGTAACCAGTCCCGGTGGGAGGAGAGCTAGGTTATATAGTGAGTGGTAGAGTAGAGTAGAGCAGAGTGGAGTAGAGTAGAAAAGAGTCGAGTTGAGTTGAAACAGGAGTAAGAACAGTAAAGAGAAGTCAGCAGAGAACAGCAGAGGAAGTAACGGGGAGGGCACCTCAACCTGGTGATCCAGAAGAGAAAGGGGCAGATAGAGCGTAATTGAATCACCCTGGCCCAGTCTGAAGTGGGGTACCGGCTCCGACGTGGATCAGAGGTCCATCCCTGAACCGCAAATTACCGGCGTGGTCGATGTCTTCATAGAAGCACGATCCAACCACCCTAAACCAAGCATGATCTCTACCAGAAGCACTAAACAGGGTTGGGTCCCCTTTGGAGAGATAAAGAGTTCCCATATCACCCGACGGGCCTGGTTCAAGAAGCGGGATTCGTGAGGGACCAGCGCAAGGAAGAAGGAGTGCGCAGAGGTAGGACAAAGTAAGTATAGAGAAGGAAATCGCAAGAGCTTCAGAGGGACATTGCCTGCTGCCAGGACCACCCAGTCCACTACCATAGCTGTAACAACTGCATACCCTGTAAGACTGCAGGTTACCTGAGTAAAGTACCCGTGCAGAGTGAGCAACGTGTCTGTGTTCCTTACTGATGAACTGTGATTTGCACCACACTGCGGAAGCCATGCAGCTCCCTTCCAACTTGCTGCCCTATTCCAACATTATTACCTACAGTCCCGGGGATCCCTCTCTTCCTGTAGAGAACTACAACACCTTGCTGCTGCCCATCACCTGGAGGTCCAGCAGCGCCGGTGCTATCACTGGACCTACAGGTGGCGTCATGATGACTTTATTTTATTATTTTTCCCCTTTTCTTGTCTGCCAAGGGTACGGACTCAGGCACTGACTACCCGTGACATCCCGTACCAGTAAGCCCCAGATCTGAGTATCTCGACCCTTGTGGCCCTGGCATGTGCCAGCAAGAGTGTGTGACCAGCAGGTGAGAGGGGGCCCCAGGGCAGCATGCTGGCAGGAAGTGCCAGTGTGTGCCACCAGTCTATGTGACCAGCAGGAGTGGGGGGCCCGGACAGCATGCTGAAAAGCAGTGCAGTGTGTGCCAGCCAGCAGTGGCGTAACAACCGCAGTTGCAGGGGTCAGAAGTGCGACCGGGCCCAGAGTTACAGGGGCCTGGTGCCCGCCAACCCCTGCGACCCCTGCACCTGCTTTACATGGATGTGCGTCCCCGAGGGCACACATCCATGGCATTGCTTAGCGTTCTGCCCGGCTGGTCCCCAGGCGGCTGATCACAGCTGCCAGAGGACTGGCAGGCACTGTAGCTTTAAAACCCCCGCGGCCGCTGTGTGCTGTGCCATGATGAGGTCATTTGAACTCTTCACAGTCAGGAGCTGAAGTACATTTGCAGCTTCCAGAGTGGGGGGGAGGGAAATGTGTGTCTGTCTGTGGGGGGTGGAGGGCTGTACAGGGGGCAGTGTGTCTGTGTGTGCTCTGTGTGTGTGGGGGTGCTGTACAGTGGGCAGTGTGTGTGTCTGTGTGTGGGGGGCTGTACCGTGGGCAGTGTATCTGTGGAGGGGGTTGTACAGTGGGTAGTGTGTCTGTGTGAGTGGGGGGAGAGCTGAACAGAGGCAGTGTGACTGGTGAGTGGGGCAGGTTGTACAGGGGGCAGTGTGTCTGTGTGGGAGGATGTATGCTATATGGAGGGCTATGAGGCTGCATTATTGTGTTATACTATATGAAGGGCTGACGCTGCATTACATGATATGAATGGCTGTGACGCTGCATTATATTATTTGGAGGGCAGTGATGCTGCATTATATTATATGAAGGGCTGTGACGCTGCATCATATTATTTGGAGGGCTGTGACGCTGCATTTATTATATGGAGGGCTGTGACGCTGCATTATATTATATGGACGACTGTGATGCTGCATTATATTATCTGGAGAGCTTTGATGCTTCATTACATTATCTGTAGTGCTATGAGGCTGCATTATTTCATATGGAGGGCTGTGACGCTGCATTATATTATCTGGAGGGCTGTGATGCTGCATTATAGCATTATATTATCTAGAGGGATATGATGCTGAATTATATTGTGGAGCCCACTGGGACAGGGTACTCGGTACCAGGTCGGGGTATCACGGGGGTTATCACTGCGGTCTTGGTCCGGACCGTATCCGAGCCCACAAGTAAAGGTTAGGGGTTATTTACAGGGGATAGAGTTGTGACGCCACCAGTAGTATGTGGTCTTGGTGACCACCGCTGCTGCAGAACCTCCGGGGATGATGGATGGCAGCTTTGATGTGACGGCTCTCCACGGGCAGAGCCTGGTCCCCGGGGCAGTAGTGATGAAAACAGTTTGTGAGGGAGAACGGGGCTCGAGCGCAAGGATTTCACAGACTCACAGTTTTGTAATTTTCCAAGTCCTTTACTGTTGATGGTATTCAGCTGAGTACTGTCTACAGAGTCTGTACAGGGGCCGGGTTGCTTCCACCCTGATCGGGTCCTTTGGCTCCCTGTTTCTGCGCTGTGTCTGTGGCCCTGCTGCCGCTTTAGCTAAGCTGCCAGCCCCGTCTTCCCTCATAGTTACCAATCTACTAGGCAACTTGAGTCTTGTCCCATGTTCCTGACCCCGCCGTGTTGCTACGCTGTGGTACAGTGAAGATGTGGGACCTTCATCAATCCAGTGTTCACTGTGCTGTTTGTGTCAGGCACAATCCCGGATCCGGTATCAGTTCTTTGCGCTTCTCTGGGGTGAGTTTCAGGGAACTCAGTCTCCCAGGTGTGTTCCTCTCTGCTCCTTCTCCTTTCCCCAGACCCTGGCTAGGCCTGGAACTGGACGGTGGACCGTGGGTTGGGCCTAACGCAGCCTTTTTACACCCAGGTCCGTCTTCCTCAGTCCTCCTAGGAACTTAACTGCCCACTTCCTCTCCACACCAGAATATATAGGGAAGCAGCTTTAGCTCCCCTTTCTGGCCTGAAGGAGCTAGTGTAGTGTTATGGGTTGTGTGGGGAGTTAACCCTTTGTGGTGCTATGGCACATGAACCCTGGGGTGCCACAATATTATCTGTAGTGCTATGAGGCTGCATTATATTATATGACCAGTTATGAGGCTGTATTATATTATATGGATGGCTATGAGGCTGCATTATTCTATGTGGGAGGATATGAGGCTGTATTTTACTATATGGAGGGCTATGAGGCTGCATTTTACTATTTGGAGGGCTATGAAGCTGTATTATACTATTTGGAGGGCTGTGAGACTGCATTATACTATATGGAGGGTTGTGAGGTTGCATTTTACTATAATGGAGGACCATATATAGCAGGATGAGGGATATTAATACATAATGAAGGGGAGAGGGGTCAATTCGTGATTCTTCATAGGATTTAGAATGTTACATGGGGCTCACACATCTGACCAATGTGGGTGCGCGGGGGTAGGGAGGGGGTCCAGGTCCAAATTTCACATCGGGGCCCTTCGGACTCTAGTTACGCCACTGTTTGTTGGGTATGTGCCTGCCAACTCTCCCTTCCCCTCAGAAGCACCATGCAATACAGGAAAAGGAAAGCCAATAGTAAGACACAGAGCTCAGGGAGAGGGAGGGAATAGCTGCTTGGGAAGGAGTGAATAATAAATCAACATTTACATACTGCAGACTGTTTGGCAGTGAAAGTAATGCACCGGACTAGTGCAGCCAGCTGCCTGCAGGGGGTAAGGATGCTTAAACCAAGAAAACTACAGAGGGTACAGTAATGATTTTTACATATTCTGAAAGGGCTGCCCGAGCCTATTCAAGGGGACTATTAGTATCATACTGAAAAATGACCTGACAGAGTCCCTTTAACTACAGGCAGTAACTAGTAAAGTGAGTAGTGTGAGCCCTGTTGACCAGCCCTTTAGGCCATTTTTTTAAGGCATAAAACCTCATTATCTTGAATATAATTCATTTGAAGAATTGCTTTTCAGGATATTATTTATGAAAGAAACTCAAGTTGTTAGTTTGATTTGAATTCCATTACAATACAGCTGTGACCTCCTCTAGTACAGTGGCTTACGTGCCTCTGATAAGGGCTCGATGTTCATTGTGGGCCAAGTGGAGTATTTTCAACCAGTTTTTTTCTGTCTAGCAATGTAAGATCTATAGTTAAAGGGAGCCTGTCATGCAGCAGTGAGGAGACGCATGGCGTGTAGTATTACAGAAGGGAAACACCAAGAAAAAGGTAAAATAGGAGGCCCTGGCGATAGTGAGACGGAAGAGGGATCACCCCTTAACACTCACCTAAGTCTAAACCCTGCGCTTCCTATCATCCCTAGACATCTCCTTTTCGTCTTGCATGAGCACATGCCTAGGCCCTGACTGACCCTGGCCTTGCCCTGACTAATGCATGGGGCAGCAAGACACTAGTCTTACTATTGTGATAAGACAACAAGGGGACAGAGGCAAACAAGTGGGAAAAACACAAATAAAGGAACTCCACAGCTTCTTCAGAAAGGGACTTCACAGCGTCTACTGGAACAACCTCACCAAAGAGGTCGGTATCATCATGATTAAGGCTTCCGTTTTAGCCGAAACGCGTCGCTCTTCACCGTCCTATGGACTGATCTGACTGCAGCATACTTTGTATTATTTTTATATATTTTTCTTATGGATTTATAATAAAGTGAAGTTTTATATGTTTTTCCTCTACGTGATGCCGTTTTTCCCCAACGCCGGATCAATCTTTGCCTTCTGGTAACACAATTTTTTGGGATTGTTTTTACTTTCTTTGGCAATTTGTCTCAATCTTTCATACCTTGATTTGCTTTTTAAAGAATATATTACATTTTCTGTATTTATTTAATGCCTCATCACTACCTACTTGCATTAATTCTTTAAATGCTTTGTTTTTGTCACTTATTGTGTCCCTTACAGCTCTATTTAGCCTTAGTGGTTTCCTCCTATTTCTAGCATGTTTATTCCCATAGGGTATATATATTGTGCACAGGTCCTATTCAGGATGCTAATAAACATCTCCCATTTGCTTTTTGTACTTTTATATCTCAGGACATCGTCCCAGTTTATTGCACTAAGATCATCTCTCAACCATTGGAAATGTGCTTTTCTGAAGTTTATTGTCCTTGTAACCCCCCTACTATACATCTTATTAACTCCTTCACCACCCGGCGATTTTTCATTTTCATTTTTTGCTCCCCTGCTTTGAAGAGCCATAACTTTTTTTTTTCCAGCAATATAGACATATGATGGCTTTTTTTTTTTTGCAGGACAAATTGTACTTTCAGATGCAATAATTTATTTCACCATAAAATACAAAAAAATTGCAAAAAAATTCCAAGTGCTCTGAAATTGCAAAAAAGCTGCAATTTGGGGTTTCTATTTGCCATGATCACTGTATGGTAAAACCGACTAGACGGGGTGATGCCTCGGGTCAGTATGAGTTTGCAGATACCAAACATGTATACTTTTACTGGTATCTAAGAGGTGAAAAAAAATTAAGAAATTTAAAAAAAATTGCACTTTTAGCGCCATGTTCTGCAACCCTTAGCGTCCTCATTTTTCGGGATCTGGGGCTGTGTAGCGGCTTATTATTCGCAGCTTGAACTGATGTTTTTAATTACCGTATATACTCGCGTATAAGCCGAGTTTTTCAGCCCAAAATTTGGGCTGAAAAGTCCCCCCTCGGCTTATACGCGAGTATACCGCGCGCCCGCCACCCCCATCAGTATACAGACCCCCCCATCAGTATCCAGGGCCCCCCCATGCTCCGCAAACCTGTAAAGTAAAATGATTATACTTATCACTGTCCTCTCGCCGCCGTCCCCGCCGCTGCCGACACCGCGATCCTCCATCTTCATTCAGCGTCTTCCGGCTTCCTCTGTTTGGCGCAGGCAATGACGACAGGAAGCCGGAAGACGCTGAATGAAGATGGAGGATCGCGGTGTCGGCAGCGGCGGGGACGGCGGCGAGAGGACAGTGATAAGTATAATCATTTTACTTTACAGGTTTGCGGAGCATGGGGGGGCCCTGGATACTGATGGGGGGGCCTGTATACTGATGGGGCTGCTGCTGTATACACCCCTGGGGCTGGCGCTGTTTATACCCCTGGGGCTGGTGCTGTATATACCCCTGGGGCTGGTGCTGTATATACCCCTGGGGCTGGTGCTGTATATACCCCTGGGGCTGGTGCTGTATATACCCCTGGGGCTGCAGCTGTATATACCTCTGGGGCTGCTGTATACTACCACTGGGGCTGCTGCTGTATATACCACTGGGAAGGCTGCTGTAACACTGCTGGGACCTGTATGTACCACTGGGGAAGCTGCTGTATACCACACTGCTGGGGGCTGTATACTACCACTGGGGAGGCCTGTATACCACTGGGGGGCCTGTATACCACACTGCTGGGAGCTGTATACCTGTGCTGGGGTCCACCCTAGGCTTATACACGAGTCAATAGGTTTTCCCAGATTTTGGGGGCAAAAGTAGGAGGGTCGGCTTATACACGGGTCGGCTTATACACGAGTATATACGGTATACCAATTTTGGGTGGATGCGCTTTTATGATTGCCTGCTTACGGCTCTCATGAATTGATTTTATATCTTCTTAGAGCGGACATTTCTGAATGCGGCGATACCAAATATGTGTATTTTAAAAAAAATATTTTTTAATACTTTTATTTTGAATGGGGGAAAAGGGGGGTGATTTGAATATTTGTGTTTCTTTTGTTCATATTTTAAAAAACTTTATTTTGCAATTCATTCTTTATTTAACTACCCCATAGGGTGCCACAGTGCTGCAGGGTCCGATCGCTTGTGCTATGTCCCGTTGTGCTATGTCCCGATGAGCTGCAGCACATCGGGACATGGCACTTGCTTTCACTTTCAGTGGTTGGCAGCGCCTGCCAACCACTGACAGGAAGCGGTCTCTGATAGCTTTCGGGTTCACAGCAGGACCTGGGGCTATCACGTGAGCACCAGAGATCCCGCAAGATTGCGGGATCTCCGGTGCAGGCAGGGAACAGCGCGATCCCCGCTGTGGCGGTTTTGGATCCTGCTGTCAGTGAATGACAGCGATATCCAAAGGGTTAACAGCACCGATCAGATCCCGGACCCGATAGGTGCTGGAATACCGACATCTCAGCTGCTGAGATCAGCTGAGATGTCGGGTGTTTGATGTGAGTGCTGCACCAGAGCTCACATCAAACACCGGAACTTGACCCATGATGTTGTGTTATGTCAAGGGTCGGGAAGGGGTTAAAGGATACATGAAAACTTATTTTGTGATCACTATTACCCAAGTGACCCTCAACCTGTATATTTGATATGCGGTCAGGCCTGTTGGTTAATATTAGTTCTAACAGTGTCCCCCTTCTTGTTGAGTCCTAAACCAGTTGTGAAAGGTAATTGTCTCTCATAGTTGTCAAAAACCTATTACCTTTGCTAGAACTGCAGGTTTCTGTTCCCCAATGTATTACAGGGTAGTTGAAGTCCCCCATAATAATGACTTCTCCCTGAGTCGCTGCTTCATCTATTTGTTTTATGAGGATATTCTCCTCCACTTCCTTTATTGTTGGAGACGTATAACAAACCTCTATCAGTAATGTATTATTTTCCCCCCTCCCCTTATCTCCACCCATAGGGAGCCACCCCAATTTTTTATTAGTGCCCAGATCACTATCTGCACTATCTTCCTCTTCTATACAATAAATACCCTCCCCCCAATTCCTAGTTTAAACACTCCTCCAACCTTCTAGCCATTTTCTCCCCAAGCACAGTTGCACCCTCCCTCCCCATTGAGGTGCAGCCATCCCTAGCGTTAATAAAGATCTTCATTTTTATCCCTTATGGTACCTTTACACGCCGCTACAGAAGGTTAGAAACAACCGGGTGTCGGAGCCAAATGTATCTTGCACCATCAAAACAACCCGAGGTAGCGGCGTGTAAATCAGGTTGTTGCCACCCGTCACTGTCGGCACCTGTTTCAGAGCAGTGCTCTAAACAGGTTGGTTTCAACCCGATGGTAGCGGCGTCTAAATGAGGTACAGGAAGGTTTTTCCGACACCTAGTGAACTCCCTGGGGCGTGACACAGCCTCCGGGATACCGGGCCCCATCAGCGATCATTGGTGGAAGCTCCTGCGTTACGATTGGTTGTCTCTGCATAGGGTGGCATATTTAAGGAGCTGACCAGTCACACTATACAATTGCAGTAGCATCATGTATTAGCCAGCCTTCCTGCGCTGGCTGGACAATCATGATGCCATTGCATTGTCCAATCATCGTACGAGCGTCTCGTAATCCACAACTCTGGTACGCCTATGTGTTGTCCCTGCTGCCCCAGGTCCTCCCATATTACCTTCTGTAGTGGCGTGTAAATGAGGGACGGTGCTCTACAGAAGGTAACTTGTGGCACCTGGCGGTGCCTCCAGAGATAGATTAAACCTTCTGTAGAGCACTTTGTAGCGGCGTGTAAAGGCGGTATCGGGTACCGTTTGCAACCGTTGGAACGTGCTCGTGCACGTGAGACACCCGGTTGTTTCTAACCTTCCGTAGCGGCGTGTAAAGGTACCATCTGTTATCAATTATAATCATAATAATATTTATTCACTTACAATGCACCATTAATCCACAGTGCATTAGCTTACAAGCTCACAAGCTACAGTACATCCCCTCTTGGGTTTCATTGTGTCAGCCTCCGGTTTTAAGATGGATCCTGGGAAGGTTCAGGCCATCAATGATTGGGTTCAACCCAACGACCTCAAGGCCTTGAAGCGCTTATTGGGGTTTGCAAATTATAACTGGAAATTTATTAGGGGATTTTCTCAGATTGTCATGCCTCTTACGGATCTCACTCGTAAATGGGCAGAGCTAAAGGCTTGGTCACCAGAAGAGGTCGGGGCTTTTGAAACCTTGAAGAAATGTTTTATGTCTGCTCCTGTGCTTGTTCAACCAGACCTCCAGAGGCTGTTCATTAAGGAGGTAAATGCTTCCGAGGTCGGGGTGGGGACTGTATTGTCTCAAGGTCCTAAGACTTTAACTAACTTGTGACCATGTGCCTTTTTCTCTAAAAAAATTTCTCCTGCTGAAATAAATTATGATGTGTGTAATCGAGTGTTACTTGCTGTCAAGTTGACTTTTGAAGAATGGCACTATTTTTTGGAAGGAGCTGTTCATCCGGTCACGGTGGCGACAGATCACAAAAATCTAGCTTATATTGATTCTGCCAAAATGATGACCCCTAAACAGACCAGATGGTCTTTATTTTTTTCTAGATTTAATTTTTCTATTACGTTCAGGCCGGGGTCTAAAAAAGAGGTGATGCCCTGTCTCGAAGTCTTGATTCAATGTCTTCTCCGGAACCTCCTTCCTCTATTCTTCCTAAGGGTATTGTTGTGGCTGTGGTCTCCTCTGAGTTGGAGACCGAAATCCGCACCGTTCAGTCCTTGGCTCCTTCTAATACCCCTGTAAGCAGTTGTATGTTCCTATGCATCTCAGATTACGTCTTTTGCAGGAATTCCATGATTCTGTGTTGAGTGGCCATCCTGGGGTCACTACCACCCAGAAGGCAGTTGCTAGACTCTTCTGGTTGCCCGCTATGCATAAAGATGTTCTAGATTTTGTGTCAGCTTGTAAAACATGCGCACGCACCAAAGTAAAGCACTGTCGGCCGGCCGGGGATTGAATCCTTTGCCAATTCCGGAAAGACCATAGACGAATTTCTCCATGGATTTCATTTCTGATTTATCTCTGTCTGGGGGATGACTAATATTTGGGTGGTAGTTGATCGATTTAGCAAACAAGCTCACTTTACCCCATTATCTGGATTACCCAATGCTGAAACGCTCTTCAAACTGTT
Source organism: Allobates femoralis (assembly GCA_033576535.1). NCBI lineage: Eukaryota > Metazoa > Chordata > Amphibia > Anura > Aromobatidae > Allobates > Allobates femoralis. The sequence goes on from JARQOC010000006.1 coordinate 484,030,309, forward strand.
TATTGTTCATTTTGTACGATTGCATGGGGTTCCAGTTAATATTGTGTCCGATAGGGGAGTACAAATCGTCTCTAGATTATGGAGGGCCTATTGCAAAATATTGGGGATTGATTTGTGCTTTCCTCTGCAAGCTACACACAACACTATGTACTGTACATACGTGTCTAGCATATTAGGATGCATGTAGTAATTATGTGTCTGTGCATAGATGTATGTATGTGTATATGTATGCATCAGGACACCAATGTGTACATGTGCATACACATACATATGTATGTGTACATGTAACTGTATATGGTTGGTTATGTGTACAAATGTGTGTATGTACTTTGCATCTCTGAATAAAAATCATATATGTTGACATACTTTAGGTACCAATGTGGCAGACATACATGACCAATGAAGTTCTGCCATATGTGTATATTTATTTAGATATGGTGCACATGTTGCCTCCTACATTTAAAAAAAAAAATTAAGGATTCAACATAAGCATATATATATATAGGACTGCTCAAATCTATCATTACACCAATTGTTTATTTGCGTGCACACGCGGGTAGCTAAACACCTAGAGAAAAGGATGGCGACTTCAATGAGTCTCCTTGTTGAAATGTCTTTAATGATAGTGTAAAGAATAAACAAGGCAATGAGTCTACTGATCAAAGCACGGATCAGCAAATATGGCGCCTTTCACATAACCAATGCCAACCAATCGGAACGCACTAGTGACCACCAATCGGCGCACACGGGGCGCGGAAAACACAACGCCAATGCACGCCTACGGGATTGGTTTCAGAAAACGCAAACGTCATCTTTAACGATGCAGCAGGTTGGCTGAACAGCAAATCTGCGATCAGCGATCAAATGATTAATTGTAGTCGTATGTCGGTGTCACACGCAATGACGCACTAACAATGTAATTTTGACGACTCCAAACCCGAGACGTTTCAGTGATATCTTTCACAATATCGTACCGTGTAACAGTACCTTATGGAAAAATGCCAGATCTTCACTATCTAGTGTTCTCCACATGTTCTAAAGAAAAACATGGAATACAACAGCAAATACATCTTCCAGGAAAATGTTTGGACCAATCTGGCACAAATTTGCCTCATATCTAAATCAGACAGTTTAGAAAATTGTTGACTAGGTTCCAGCTCTCTAAAGTCTTCTTGTGGAGGCACAGGGGTCAGTGTGTGCTCTCGTTCGCTGACCTGGCTGCCTTTAGAAAGACAACATGGGTCAGGGCTCATCACAACTGAATGCCCAAACTCCTTAAACGTGAGCAGAACACTACTTAGACAACGCAGGGCGAGGGAACCACAAAATAGTGAAACTTTATTAGATCCCAACACTCAAAAGCATATAACACATATCAAGCAAAAACACACAATGTAATAGGCAACAGAGTCTTACCCTTCTGCAGGTTCACCAGGGATTACAATATTTGTGCCCATGAGGCTTCCAAGGCCAACTACGCCAATCCAGCAGCACCCTGGTTGTGGCGGGCACTCACCGAGAAAGGTGTAGCGGCAAGTTTAGGAAGCTTGTCCCAACCTGGGTATCTTCCTTAAGTAGTCTCTGATATTCCAGCTGAATCCTAGAATCCTAGGCTGAATTCCTGCAGAATATAATCTATTTTTGGTGCTCCTCTACTTAGACCCGAAGCTCTTAAGCCCCGGTCTCACATAACGATGTGTCAGCGATGCCGACAACGATCAGCATCGTTGATGCATCGTTGACACATCGTTATCAGGTCGCTGGTGAGCTGTCACACTGACAGACTTCACCAGCGACCTCTGGGCAGCCAGATCGTTGGTACCCAGCGTCCGCTCGTTCCCTGCATCCTGGGAGCGGACGGACGCTGGTAACCATGGTAACAGCGGGTCTCTCCTGCACTTAGAGACCCGCTTGTTTACCATGGTTACCGGCACCCGCCCGCTTCCGAGTTGCGAGGAGCGAGCGGGTGCCGACCTCTCCTATCCTGTCCCTCACTATTCTCATCTCTCCCTGCTATTTCCCTGTTCCCTACTCTATCCCCTATCCTAAACCCTAATCCTATCCCTCTCCTTGTTCTAAATAAAGAAATCCCCCCCCGAGGCTCACCGGCATCAGAGGCTCCCATACCGGCATCTCTGTAATGGAGATCTCAGGGGTAAAGGACCTATGATGAGGTCAGTATCATGTGACCGGCCTATACTGTACCGGCCTTTACCCCTGAGATCTCCATTACAGAGATGCCGGTATGGGAGCCTCTGATGCCGGTGAGCCTCGGGGGGGATTTTCTTTATTTAGAACAAGGAGAGGGATAGGATTAGGGTTTAGGATAGGGGATAGAGTAGGGAACAGGGAAATAGCAGGGAGAGATGAGAATAGTGAGGGACAGGATAGGAGAGGATGCACCCGCTCGCTCCCCGCAACCCGGAAGCGGGCGGGTGCCGGTAACCATGGTAAACAAGCGGGTCTCTAAGCCCGCTTGTCACCCTGGATGTCATGTTACAGCGCTGCTGTGCGGCGCTGTGACATGGGGGGGATCCTGACAGGTCGCTGATCGCTGCCCCCGCCGGTCACACACACACCGATGTGTGGTGACCAGCGGGGGGGCCAACGACCAAAAAATGGTCAGGAGCCCTGTGCAACGATCAGCGACCTCACAGCAGGGGCCTGATCGCTGCTATCAGTCACACACAACGATATCGGTAAGGATATCGTTCCTACGTCACAAATAGGACGATATCGTTACCGATATCGTTATGTGAGACCTAGGCTTTAGACTGAAACTATGCAGAGTTTGAAGGTATGATGTTGTCGAGGCAGCTGGAAACAAAACTCCTAGGCTGAGGTTATGGTTTTCTAACCGAGACCAGAGCCCCTATATAGAAGCCATGTAGCATATGAACTGCTGATGACTGAAGAAAGTCCTTTTTTTAACCCAAGCCTACACCTCTGAATATAGTGTGCTCTTCCATGATTGGTGGGATAAGGCTGTTCTCTTATTGGTTGGCATTTCAATCTGAATGCTTAATTCTCCTCTGAGTGATGTAGACAGAGGGATTGAGGTAATTTCCATTAAATTGACAATACACACACTCAGTCAATGAAGGCTCTGAATTGTCTTACAATAAACAATGACTAAACAAACATGAGTTAACAAACAAAAGACCAATATGTCTGGCCAAATTAACAACATTAACCCACAACACGCATTGAAACAGGCTGTGTCGTCATACTTCTGTTCTCAACATATTTTTCAAAAATGGAATAGAAAAGCAAATCTTTAAATCTCTTCAGAATGCCGCTACCTAGTAAAAGCGGAAATGGTCACCACTACAGGAATTTGGCTGCTAGGGAAACCATGTGGGCCTGCTGTTTAAAGTACTCTAACATTCACTGCTCTTGGGGAGGATCCCCACACCCGCCGAGCAGTGATGGTTTCAGTGCCGAGAGGTAGGCATGGGGATCAGCAAATTAATGTTCATTTACTTTAAACAATGGATGCACGCATTTACCTGAGCCGGATTCCTGCAGCAGCTGGGGAGATCATGTGTCTGCTGGAAAAAGAGGCAGCAGGAGCAGGGTGCCATTTAGGAAGGACAGTCATGCCTGGACTCGAGGGAGTGCAGATCACTGCAGTCACAGGGTCACGCATGGCATACCTGACAGCACAGGGTGATCTGTGCTCTGGGTGCTCACGTCAGTGCAGGTCAATTGTAGGAGGACCTGCGGTGATGTAATGAAGAGAGAGGGCACTGTGTTGTCAGCCCTCCCTCTTCACTATATCGCCGCAGGTCCTATAGAGGAGACACTTCCTGATTTCAAGCATGACTACAGGACCTGCACTAATGTGAGCACACCTTGTTGTCTTAATTCTACATAAAAAATGTATCAAGTACACAGTACATGAAATTACTCTACCACTCCTGTGGATCTGCAGGACATGCTGAGAATTTTTGTTCTCCCACGACATTTTAAAACAGCACTCCAGTGTTTTTTTTCAGGGCTGGACTGGTGCTTTAAATATAAGCCCCATGCCCTCATTCTTATACTCACCTTCCAGCATGTCTTCATATGGTACTTTAGCGACACCACTCCAGTCTCGTGGCATCATCTTCTGCCCATAGCTTCCAACTTAAGAATATACTATTATATATTATGATATTTTTTGCTTTCTTGGCTGTTCTTCAGAGAATATGAATGAAAATGAGTCGGTCGACAGGGTAGGGGTTACTCGGATACCGGGACAGGGCTTTACTTCAGTGAGGTTCACGGCTGGTGAGTTCCCGGTTCCGTGCCTTGGACCCTCAGTGGCGGGGTGGGGGTGATGATGATGGGGGATTTGTAACGTGACACCACCTGTGGTACCTGGTAATAGAGTAACCAGCGCCGCGGCCGGCCGCTGAGGTGATGGGAATGCAGCTTTGGTAGTACAGCTCCCCACAGGTGCAGCTTTACCTCAGGGCAGTGGGGTTGATGAGGGGAGTCGTAGTCCTCACCTCTGTGATGCTGTAGAGGCCTTCCGGGCGACAGATGAAAGGAGAACGGACACCAGATCAGCTTAAACAGTTCTTTACTTGCACTAGTTGGAATGAGTACATGATATAGTCTGGGTAAACGGGGGCCGTAGCCGCGGATCTTGGAGGTTTTTCCACAATCTGGCAGAGGTGTCCTTAACATGGCGTTCCTGGTCCTGTTCCTCTCTCTGGCTCCCCTTCATGAGTCAAGTCTCTAGTCCTTGGGGTCTGTTACCTAAAGTCTCCTTACTTCTCGGTGTCGTGAACCCAGCTGCGGGACTGATGTTGGACTACTTGAGGGGTGTTGTGGCTCCCTTAGGTCGGGCCCACAGTCTGCCGGTCTGCGGTTAGGGGGTAGACCATAACTAGCCGCCTCGGTTCCGGTGTACCGGTGGTGACCTGGGTCTTCAGCTGACTCCGACCAGTCCTGAAGTGGCCCCCTTGTATGTTCAGGTCACCCCTCTCCTAAGAGGTGCCCTCCTGTCACGGTCACAGGGTCCCCTGCGTCCGTCTTCCTTGCTGTCTCACGCCATCCGCTTTTTCACTCCTCGTCTCCCGCTCATCTAGGCTCCACTCCATGGGACCTACTGAATATACAGTCCCCTGTACTAAGGTGGCCTACTGCATGGGTGTTGGGGTACAGACTCTGTAGGGTCCTCCATATCCACAGCTACGGAGGCACTACACCTTCTGTTTGGGGTGCAGTACGCCTTGGGGTGCAGTATGGCCTTGCCATAGGATCACCACAAAAACACAAAAGCTTTTTTCCACTCAAGGTTAGTGGTTGAGTGTAGCCACTTACTGTCAAAGTACTTTGTTTTCTCTGTAAAACCACAATATATACAGTGCCTTGTGAAAATATTTGAACTTTTCAACCTTTTGCCACATTTCAGGCTTAAATCGTGAAGTGGAACGAAATTTTTGCATATTTTAAACTTTTTTTAACAACTAAAAAACTGAAAAGTGGGGCGTGCAATATTATTCGGCCCCTTTACTTTCAGTGCAGCAAACTCACTCCAGAAGTTCAGTGAGGATCTCTGAATGATCCAATGTTGTCCTAAATGACTGGTAATCTACTTATATAATCGGGAGTTTGGAATTTGGGCGTTGTAGCCGAATCCCAAGCTCCTTTGCGGCACTGCGAGCGATGACGCGCAGCGTCATCGCGAGCCGCAGCCGCACTACCGTTAAAAAAAAAAAATATGCTCACCTCTCCCCGAGCCCCCACCGTCTCCCTGCAGGCTCCCGCAGGCTCCCAGTGTCTGCAGAGGTCTTCTACTGCAGTACAGGACCTGCAGTGATGTCACAGTCACGTGACAGGTTACTCCATGGTAACCTGCGGTCACGTGACTGTGACATCACCGCAGGTCCTATACTACAGTAGAAGACCTCTGCAGACACTGGGAGCCTGCGGGAGCCAACGGGAGACTGCAGGAAGACGGCAGGAGACGGCGGGGGCTCGGGGTGAGGTAAGCATAAACTTTTTAAAATTTTTTTAACCCCTGCCTTCCTGTTTGGAGACGTTTTACTGTACTGAGCATGCTCAGTACAGTAAAATCAGGTCCGAGGAGACATCAGATGTTTCCTCGGACCCTTATCCATAGGGCCCCATGTTAAATTGATCGGTTCGGATCGGATGTGCACTAAATGCCATCCGATTCGGTCCGATCCGATTCTGTCAGATTTTATTTACGCTGAAAAAAATTGCCTCTGCCACCCACTGAGCCGCCACTATACTCTGCTACCCACGGAGCCGCCTCTGTACTCTGCTACCCACGGAGCCGCCTCTGTACACTGCCACCCACGCAGCCGCCTCTGTACTCTGCCACCCACGCAGCCGCCTCTGTACTCTGCCACCCACGCAGCCGCCTCTGTACTCTGCCACCCACGCAGCCGCCTCTATACTCTGCCACCCACGCAGCCGCCTCTATACTCTGCCACCCACGCAGCCGCCTCTATACTCTGCCACCCACGCAGCCGCCTCTATACTCTGCCACCCACGCAGCCGCCTCTATACTCTGCCACCCACGGAGCCGCCTCTATACTCTGCCACCCACACAGCCGCCTCTATACTCTGCCACCCACACAGCCGCCTCTATACTCTGTGACCCACGCAGCCGCCTCTACACTCTGCCACCCACACAGCCGCCTCTATACTCTGCGACCCACACAGCCGCCTCTATACTCTGCCACCCACACAGCCGCCTCTATACTCTGCGACCCACGGAGCCGCCTCTATACTCTGCGACTCACACAGCCGCCTCTATACACACAATTCATTTCACCGCGCTCCCGATGCAATTGCATCGGGCCTTTTTACTAGTAATAAATAGAATCCACTAGTGTGTAATCAAGTCTCTATATAAATGCATTATCTTTATGTTTAAAGCCTGAAATGTGGTAAAAGGTTGAAAAGTTCAAGGGGGCTAAATACTTTCACACACACACATATATATATATATATATATATATATAATATCTATATTCAGAAATATGTTCAAAAATGCCTGATCAAAATTTGAAATCAATTAATCAGAACGGTAGATTGCATAACGGAAGGAAGAAGAAAAGACGCCAAAATCATGTTTTTTTATCGCCACAACATTGCAATTAAATGCAATAACAAGAGATCAAAACATCACATCTACTCAAAAATGGTATCATTAAAAACATCAGTGAAGGGTCTACTATATCTTTCTTTTCCTGATGTTTAAGAAAATGTAATTTCTTTGTTCAATTTTTCCCGTTCTCAGCATGAAAATGGCTTCTCCTCTGTGTGTATTCTTTTATTCATAACATGAGTTGATACACAGGAACAACAATCCCCACATTCTGGACATTAAAATGTATTTTTAACTGTGTGGATTCTCTTATGTACAGTAAGAGTTGATTTCTGGGTAAAACCTTTCCCACATTTTGACATCATGAAAAGGGCTTCTCCCCTGTGTGAATTCTCTTATGTGCAGTAAGAGCCGATTGGTAAGGAAAACATTTCCCACATTCGTGTCGCGAAAATGGTTTCTTTCTTGTGGGAATTCTTTGATGTACAGTAAGAGTTTATTTCTCATTAAAACATTAAATCATTTCCCACATTCTGAACAAGAAAATGGCCTCTCTCCTGTGTGAACTTTCCTAAGTGAATCAAGACTTTTTTGCAGTTTAAACATTTCCAACAGTAATTACTTGAAAATGGTTTCTCCCCTGGGAATTCTGAGATGTTTATTAAGATTTGATTTCTGAGTAAAACATTTTCTACATTCTGGGCATGATAATTGGTTTACCCTGTGTGGATGATCTGATGTTTGACAAATTGTAATTTAATGTTATAAGATTTCCCATACTCTGAACATGAAAATGGTTTCTCGCCTGTGTGAGTTCTCCGATGTGCAGTAAGATTTCCTTTCTTGCTGAAACGTTTCCCACATTCCGAACATAAAAATGGCTTCTCCCCTGTGTGAGTTCTCAGATGTTCGTTAAGGTTTGATTTTAGGGTAAAACATTTCCCACATTCTGAACATGAAAATGGCTTCTCCCCTGTGTGAACTCTCTGATGTGCAGTAAGCTTTTCTTTCTTGCGAAAACATTTCCCACATTCGGAACATGAAAATGGCTTCTCCCCTGTGTGAACTCTCTGATGTTCAGTCAGCTTTTCTTTCTTGCGAAAATATTTCCCACATTCTGAACACGAAAATGGCTTCTCCCCTGTGTGAGTTGTCAGATGTGCAGTAAGATTGCCTTTCTTGCTAAAACATTTCCCACATTCTAAACATGAAAAAGGCTTCTCCCCTGGGTGACTTCTGTGATCTACCATAGCACTTGATCTCTTGGTAAAACATTTCCCACATTCTGAACATAAAAATGGTTTCTCCCCTGTATGAGCTTTTTGATGTTCAGCATTCCTACTGTTATTTTCACTTTGCTTAACAGTCTGTAATGAATCAGAAGCTAGGACCTGTTGATTAGGAATAAATGATAGATTTTTGTTGTGAAGGGCTGGCGGTATATCTGGAATTATGTCAGAATCTTCATATATATATGGCGTGATACCATGATCAGCTGTTTCAACATTAGTAAATCGCAGATATCCCTCTGATGCACAGTCATCTGACAAGAAAAAAATTATTTTTTTCAGAAAGGCTGCAACTTAAAACAAACTGTATTGAAATTCAATTTGTAGCTGAAAAAGTGAGGGGTACAAACTGCAAGAAGTAATAGATTGTGATATTAACATTCTAACGTCTGCTGACATGCCTTTTCACAGTGAATGTTAAAGGGTCTTAATCCTCAGTGCCACTTTTTCATGATGTAGTGAAAAAATCAGCATATGACGACTGACACCCTGTAGCATTGGCCTGATTCAGTTTTGGACCCAATCGGGGTCAATTAATTCCTTAGATGTTGCTGTTAATTGTGCATCCAAATGATTAAAAGAGGGTTAAAATACCCCCTGTAACTATTATAGCTGTAGAGTCCGGTGTTGCCCGGGTGTAATGCCCATATATGGTCATAATGCTCATATATGGTAATATCACCTATTTATGGCAATATCACCCATATGGTAATGTATATATGTGTGTGTATGTGTCATAGCCTTGCCCCCTCCAAGTAGAACCACCCCTTCATAGCTCTGCCCCTAAACATAGCCCCATCCCTCCCAATAGCCATGCCCCTTTCATAGCACGCCCTGACGTATAGCCATGTATAGAATGCCCCTTCATACCTCCACCCCTCCACATAGTCCCAAGGGTGGGGCTATGTGGAGGAGGCGGGGATATGTGGCGATGCAGGACGTGAAGTGTGGCGTGGCTATGTACAGTGAGCATGACTATGTGGGTGGGCTACACAAAGTGGGCATGGCTATGTGGAGTGGGCATGGCTAGCTGGAGTGGGAATGGCTATGTCAAATGGGTATGGCAATGTGGAGTGAGGTGGGGTATGTGAAGTGGGAGGGGCTTGCCACATACATATACACATTCAGCTTTATATATTAGATTACAGCGCCATTTTTTCCATGGCGTTTTACATGTGAAAAGGGGTGTAAATAATAGAGACAAGTACAATAATCATGAACAATACAAGGCACAGACAAGTACAAGGGAGAGGACCCTGCCTTCAAGGACTCTGTCTACAAGGGATGAGCAAGGATGGAGCTGGTTGTGAGGCGGTATAGTGGACTAAGGGCTTCTGCAAGTTGTAGGATTGTCGGAGGAGGTGGGTCTTCAGGTTCAGTTTTTATTTCCAAGGTGCCTTTTGAATGTTTCAAGGTAGGTGAGATCTGATATGTTGGTCAGGAGTTCATGTATGGGAGATGCACAGGAAAAATCTTGTATGTGGTTGTGGGAAGAGGAGATAAAAGGGCAGGAGAGAAGGAGATCTTGTGAGGATTGGAGGTTACATGCAGGTAAGTACTGGGAGACCATGTCTAAGATGTAAGAAGAAGACAGGTCGCGGATGGCTTTGTAGGTTATGGTTAGGGTTTTGAACCTTAGTCTTTGGGCACTGGGAAGCCAGTGAAGGGATTGGCATAGAGAGGGTCGGGGAATAGCGGGGGGACAGATTTAGGATAGATTGTAGGGGTGCGAGAGTGTTAGAAGGGAGCTACAGATCAGGAGTTCGCAGTAATACAGGCAATAGATAATGAGGCATACATAGTGTTTTTTACACTACATTTTTTTACTGATTCTTGGTTAAGTCATGTACAGATTCATGAAAATTTTGGAGTTTGAGTCGCAGGAGGTGGAGAGGGCTTGGATGTTTGACTTGCGAGCATGCAGGACTGGGGAGAGTGAGCAGCCATCAACTTTGATGGATAGGTGTGTTGGGGGGTTGAGTGACGAAGAGGAGAGATGATACGTTCCATTTTGTTCATGTTGAGTTTTAGAAATCAAGCATAGAAAAAGATGAAATACTGGTGTGATGACCACCTCTTTGAGGCCGAGCTGCTGGTAAGGCAGCACCCCGAGAAACCCCGAGACCCTTTACCCCTATACAGGGATCTGGAATTACAGTGGAGCCCAGAGGTAGCTGCATAAGATGAGCAGCGGACCAGAGCAGGAAGGTGCCAAGAGGTATAAAAACCAGAATCGCCGGAGGAAAACGTAGGCCAGGTAGTCCGAGGTCAAACCGGTAGAGGGCAGCTAAGGCACTAAAAAGTCAGGCCAAAGCAGGGTCAAAAATCCAGGCAAAGGTCAGAATCAAAACCGGAGGGCAGCTAAGGTACCAAATCATCAGACTGAAGCAGGGTCAAAAATCCAGGCAATGGTCAGAGTCAAAACCAAACACCCACTAGATCGCTGGGGAAACCATGACTATATCTGGCAGCCTCAAGAAAGACTCCAAGGTATTTGAAGGGCGCGGTTACCTCCCATAGGCTGGAGCTCACAGCCTGGTGATCTCATCCGGACAGCCCCTAGAACCACCCCATTCCTGATAGAAGAATGAAGCCTGTTCCTACCAGACGCCTCTCCAGGAACCTCTCTTCTGCAACCAACATCACCCACAGGAGAAACACGGCGTCACCCAGCGACAGAGACAAACATCGAAGAAGCAGGTCCATATGAGGGACATGGCCCTCCTATCACTGGCACCATCAGCCGAAGGAATCCGACACCTCCCAGCGGCCGAGGCAGCAACACCAGCCACCGAGTCCAACGGCGACATGACAACCGGTCAGATATTGTGGGATTCTGGTTAGTAAGGAGGTGATATCAGGTCCACACAGGTAAACCTGTTTATCATCAGTGAAGAGATGTGGGAATCCATGAGCTGTCCCAGGCCAAATGTGTAAATTGAGAAGAGCAGGGGTCCAAGAAATTAACCCTGGGGGACACCGATAGATAGGGGCAAGATGGGAGTGGTGTGAGAGTGGGAGATGCTGGAAGTTCGGTCAGTTAGTTATGAAGAGATCCAAGATAAGGCCAAATCTATAATGCCAAGTATGAGAGAATCTGTAGTAGGAGGAAATGGTCCACTGTGTCGACCGCAGAGGACAGGTACAAGTGGAGGAAAACAGAGTAGTGTCGCTTGGCTTTGGGGATAAGTAGGTCATTGGTGACTTTAGTTAGGGCATTTTCAGTGGAATAATGTGTTATGAAGCCAGATTGTAGCCGGTCAAAGACAGAGCAGGAGGAGAGGTGGGAGGAAAGTTCAAGATGGGCATGCTGTTCCAGTAGTTTTGAGGCATAGGGGAGAAGTGATATGGAACGATATGTAGACACAGAGGATGGGTCAAAGGAGGGCTTTTTGATGATGGGTGTAATCAAGGCATATTTAAAGGATGAAGGGAAAAAAACAGTGGTTAGTGATAGGTTGAAAAGGTGGATTAGGGTCAGGACCAAAGCTGTGGTAAGATTGGGGATAAGGTGGGATGGGAGCAGGTCAAGTACACAGAAGGTGAGATGTGAACTGGAGTAGAGTATTGACCCCTCCCTTCCCATAATCGCGGTTGATGATAGTTGCCATTGCACCTAGCGGTGATGACCCCAGAAAGCAGTGGCATGTTAAATCTAGCTACAATGAAGGAATATTTATTTGATCCCTTGCTGATTTTGTAAGTTTACCCATTGACAAAGACATGAACAGTCTATAATTTCAATGGTACAGAAACCTTTTAAGGAAAATAGGGCACCCCAGTCACCGGCTTGATAAAATAGATTCTTGCTTTATCGTTTCTTTATTTTAAAAGATGGAACAGGTCATATTGCGTGCATTACATTAAATAAATGTGACATACTGTACAAAGTTTTAAAATGAAGAAATATAAGCAAGAATCTACTTACCTGATAGAGGCCATTTTCTACAAAGATTTGATTGCTCTGACTACATGTTGGCACACGAATTGACCATCATGTTTGGATATTTGCTCAAAAATCACCAGCATGGTGAGCCTACTTTCAAGGATAGGTTAATTTTAACAGTGAGAGATAGAATATAAAAAATAAAATCCAGTAAATCACATTATCAAAATATATAAATGTATTGTTTTGAATAGAGAAATAAGTATTTGATCCCCTACCAACCATTAGGATTTCTGGCTCCTACAACCAGTTAGACTCTCCTAATCAACTCGTTACCTGCATTAAAGACAGCATCATAAATTGTCACCTGTATAAAAGACTCCTGTACACACACAATCAGTCAGACTCTAACCTCTGCAACATGGGAAGACCAAAGAGCTTTCTAAGGCTGTCAGGGAAAAGATCCTAGACCTGCACAAGGCTGGAATGTGCTACAAAACCATAAGTGAGACGCGGGTGAGAAGGAGACAACTGTTGGTGCAATAGTAGGAAAATGGAAGAAATACAAAATTAGGTCAATCCGCATCGATCTGGGCTCCATGTAAAATCTCACCTCGCGGGTATCTAGGATCATGACAAAGGTGAGAGATCAGTCTAAAACTACACTGGGGGAACTTGTTTATGATCTCAAGGCAGCTGGAACCACTGTCACCAAGAAAACCATTGGTAACACATTGCACCGTAATCCAGCAGTGCCCGCAAAGTCCCGCTGCTCAAGAAGGCACATGTTCAGGCATGTCTGACGTTTGCCAATGAACACCTTAGTGATTCTGAGAGTGACTGGGAGAAGGTGCTGTGGTCAGAGGAGACAAACATTGAGCTGTTTGGGATTAACTCAACTTGCCGTGTTTGGAGTTAGAAAAATGCTGCCTATGACACAAGAACACCATCCCCACTGTCAAGCATTGTGGTGAAACATTATGTTTTGGGGGTGTTTCTCTGCTAAGGGCACAGGACTACTTCACCACATCAATGGGGCAATGGATGGAGCCATGTGCTGTAAAATTCTGAGAGACATCCTCCTTCCCTCACCCAGGACATTTAAAATAGGTCGTGGCTGGGTGTTCCAGCATGACAATGACCCAAAACATCCAGCCAAGGCAATAAAGGAGAGGCTCAAAAAGAAGAACATTAAGGTCATGGAGTGGCCTAGCCAGTGACCTGAATCCCATAGAAAACTTATGGAGGGAGCTGAAGCTCAGAGCTACCAAGCAAGAGCCTCAAAATCTTAATGATTTAGAGATGATCTGCAAAGTGGAGTGGACAAAAATTCCTCCTGACATGTGTGCAAACCTCCTCATCAACTACAAGAAACGTCTGACTGCTGTGCTTACCAGCAAGGGTTTTGCCACCAAGTCTTAAGTCTGTATTGCCAGAGGGATCAAATACTTATTTCTCTCTTCAAAATGCAATTACATTTATATTAATTTAGACAATGTGATTTTCTGGATTTTATTTTTGAATTTCTATCTCTCACTGTTAAAAGAACCTACAGGGGGAAAACTTACAAAATCAGCAAGGGATTAAATAATTATTTCCTTCACCATATAAGCAGAGTCCAAAAGGTAGTCAGTGTGAAACTGTGCCATTTGATATATTAAAAAAAGTTCATTTTTTCCTCATTAATGTACACTCTGCACCCCATCTCCACTGAAACCCCCCCCAGAAATGTAGATATTTGTGCAAATTTATTAAAAAAGAAAAACTGAAATATCACATGGTCATAAGTATTCAGCCCCTTTGCTCAGTATTGAGTATTTGCACCTTTTGAGCTCGTACAGCCATGAGTCTTCTTGGGAATTGATGCAGTTTTTCCCCCTGGATTTGGGGATTCTCTGCCATTCTTCCTTTCAGATCCTCTCCAGTTCCGTCACGTTGGATGGTGAACGTTGGTGGAGCCATTTCCAGGTCTCTACGAGATGCTCAGTTGGGTTTAGGTCAGGGCTCTGGCTGGGTCAGTCAAGGAAAGGTCACAGAGTTGTTGTGAATCCACTCCTTTGTTATTTTAGCTGTGTGCTTAGGGTCATTGTTTTGTTGGAAGGTGAACCTTCGGCCAAGTCTGAGGTCCAGAGCTCTTAAGAGGTTTTCATCCAGGATATCTCTGTACTTGGACCGCATTCATGTTTCCTTCAATTGCAACCAGTCGTCCTGTCCCTGCAGCTAAAAACCCCCCCATAGCATGATGCTGCCACCACCATGTTTCACTGTTGGGATTGTATTGGGCAGGTGATGAGCAGGGCCTGGTTTTCTCCATACATACCGCTTAGAATTATCATTAAAAAGTTCTATCTTCATCTCATCAGACCAGACAATCTTATTTCTCATAGTCTGGGAGTCCTTCATGTGTTTTTTTTTTAGCAAACTCTATGCAGCTTTCATATTCTTGTACTGAGGAGAGTTTCCGTTGGGCCACATTGCCATAAAGGCCCGACTGGTGGAGGCTGCAGTGATATTGACTTTATGAAACTTTCTCCCATCTCCCTACTGCATCTCTGGAGCTCAGCCACAGTGATCTTGGGGTTCTCTTTACCTCTAGCTCCAAGGCTCTTCTCCCACGATTGCTCAGTTTGGCTGGACGGCCAGGTCTAGGAAGATTTCTGGTGGTCCCAAACTTCTGCCATTTAAGGATTATGGAGGCCACTGTGCTCTTAGGAACATTGAGTACTGCACAAATTCTTTTTATAGAAAACAAATCTTAGATTTGATTAAGGATTAGATTAGGATTTGTACATAGGGAGTTTCCCCATATGTCAGTCGTCTGGATAGAGCAGCTGTGCACCTGGGTGTGCTCACTCCAGTGTATACATGACAAAACAGTTCAGAAAAAAAGAGGGCACTCACTCAATCGGTGCTTTTCAGGAGTTTATTCCTTTCTAATTCAGGGTTCCATAGAGTGCAGGGAGGGGAGGAACGTGGAGGGATGCCTCTGAACTGTTTTGGCACAAATTCTTTTGTAACCTTGTCCAGATCTGTGCCTTGCCACGATTTCTGTCTCTGAGCTTCTTGGGCAGTTCCTTTGACCTCATGATTCTCATTTGGTCTGACATGCACTGTGAGCTGTGAGCCGTAAGGTCTTATATAGACAGGGTGTGCCTTTCCAAATGAAGTCAGTTTAATTAAACACTGCTGGACTACAATGAAGGAGTAGAACCATCTCAAGGAGAATCACAAGGAAATGGACAGCATGTGACTTAAATAATGAGTGTCTGAGCAAAGGGTCTGAATACTTATGACCATGTGATATTTGTTTTCTATTTTAATACATTTGCACAAATATCTACATTTCTGTTTTTTTAGTCAAGATGGGGTGCAGAGTGTAATTACTGAGAAAAAAATGAACTTTTTTGAATTTACCAAATGGCTGCAATAAAACAAAGAGTGAAAAACTTTCCGTACCCACTGTAATTGTTATTACCTTGACTAGAATAACCCAAATTATAAAGCTCACGTTAATTATTACGCACGGCAAACACCGTAAAAAAGGTAAAAAAAATTGTAGCTTTTTTATGATACCAACACACAAAAAATATAATAAAAAGATATAAAAAAGTCATAAGTAAAAGGAAATGGTTCTTGTCCTGCTGTCTATGTGTTAATTTTACCTCCCAATATTTGGGATAAGGCTCAGTTCACTTCTCCTGTGATCTCTGCTGAGCTCTTACATGATCTCTGTGTCAGTCCCAAAAACTGCGATTTAGACAAAACCCCCGATGGAACTACTGATTTTAACGTCAGGTTGTGATTTTCAGGGTATAGTGGGGTGGGAGGAGGGGTCTGGTTGTACTTGATGTTTTCTTAAAGAGGACCTGTCACCCCCCTGCGGCAATCTAAGTGCAGCACTAAATGCAGCATGCCTGCTGCATTCAGGGAAGGGGTCCCCCATGTGTCTGTGTGCTGTGTACCTCAAGATATAGCCTTAGGAAAACTTAGTTAGAAGCCATGGAGGCAGTCACTGTGGCTGGAGGGAGCTTGATTGACTGTGGCCATTCCCTCCCTTTCTGCCTCTCTGTGTGCCGCCTCCTACTGTGCTGTTTATGCTTTGTCAGGGCAGGACTTTGGAGCTGATGTCAAGGACAAATGATTTGCATGCTGTGAGTGACAGAGAGGAGGAGGGCAGAGCCAGCACAGCAGAAGCAGCACAGAGAGGCTGGGCCAGAGATGAATCTTAATATAATATCACACCCATGAAGATCATTCAGGCTGCAAACCAACATGCCCAGGGGGACTATTGGATACAGCCCCCACTTCATTATCATCTTAATGAGTAATTATGAAAACATTTTTTACAACATTAAAAACAAGCATGTAGCAGAGAGAGGGATAGTTATAATGGTAATAGGAAGGCGTAGGGACATGTATTGATAGGTTAGGTGGCTTTTAGGAGGTGACAGGTTCCCTTTAAACTTAAAATGTAAAAGGAAAATCTATGCAATGTCTACGTAGCAGTTTGTTTACTGAAACTATCAATAAAAGTGATCCGATTTAAGAAAAAAAGAACCTTCTACCAGAGCATTAAAGATCATTGTGTGAGCAGCGTTTGTCCCATATATTGCTCTGGACCTGCCATAGGTTTCAGGGAGAAGGTTATTGATGGTATTGATTGTCTGCCCCGATCCCTGCAGTAGGTCCAGAGCGCTGTATGTGACAATGCTGCTCACACCATGATCTTCACTGCTCCAGGCTCCACACTGCAGATCTCCTCCTCTCCAGATCTGGAATCACAGGAGGCAGCGAGGAGGAAGAGGAGGAAGAGAGATCAAGACAAAAATGTCTGTAATGACATTCTCTCTGGGGTTTGTTTTATTTTTTTCTTATGATTGCACAGTGTCATAGAATGGAAAAAGTATCTCCCCCAGAGGAATCTCTGTTAATGCCCCTTTGGTTGAAGGGGAAATTTGCATATTGGGCACCCTAAAATTCAATAGCCCATATCTCTGCAATACAGGGGAGACAGCAAAATTTAAAATTGGCCCCTTTTTACTCATATACCGTATATACTCGTGTATAAGCCGAGTTTTTCAGCCCAAAAATTGGGCTGAAAAGTCACCCCCTCGGCTTATACACGGGTCAATACGCTAACTTCTCCATGGAGGAGGCAGTGGGAGGCTGCTGAATGAGCGGCCCATCACGTGGGGCCGCTCATTAGATATGCACAGTTCCCCCCGCCCATCGCAGCGGCACGGGGAGCCGTGCATAAAGCCCCCCAGTATATACAGCAGCCCCCCAGTGGCACTAGCCCCCGCATCATGAGAAGAGCCCCCCACAGTTTCCAGAGCCCCCCGCTGCATTATCTTACCATCCGCGGGTCCTGCAGTCATCATCGCGCGCTGTGTTCCGGTCTCACGTGACCCGGCGCAATGAAGTCATTCCACTGCGACCGCCGGGTCACAAGACACGGGGAACACAGCGCGTGAGGATGGACTGCAGGACCCACGGTGAAGAAGACCCTGGATGGAAAGATAATGCAGTGGGGGGGGGGGGGCGGCTCTGCAAAGTGTGGGGGGCTCTTCTCATGATGGGGGGGCCTGCTGTATCTATCCTGGGGGCCTGCTGTATCTACCCCTGGGGGCCTGCTGTATCTACCCCTGGCGGCCTGCTGTATATACCCCTGGGGGCCTGCTGTATATACCCCTGGGGGCCTGCTGTATAACCACACTGCTGGGGCCTGTATACCACTGGGAGGGCCTGTATACCACACTGCTGGGGGCTGTATACCTCACTGCTGGGGGTTGTATACCTATGCTGGAGTCCACCCTCGGCTTATACGCGAGTCAATAAGTTTTCCCAGTTTTGGGGGGCAAAAGTAGGGGGGGGTCGGCTTATACACGAGTATATACGGTATATAGCTTAAACTAAAAAAAATATTATGCAGGTTCTCTTATATAGATTGCATATTGATGGATGTCCAGGTCCTGACACCTGCGCCAATCAGGGGCGTATCTAGGGGGGGGCAGCCGGATACTTTGCCCCGGGCGCAAGTCAGAGGAGGGCGCCGGCGGCACCCCCGCTCCTCAAACAAGGCCCGCCCCGCGCCGGTATTATTTACTATCTCTTACCGGCGCGGTATGGTATGGTGCACACTTATTGTAGGCCGCCGGCTGCCAGCCCCCGCTCCGCCCCCGCTTCCAGGCTGTCACTTCCACTGCCTGTGGGCGTTCCACACTGTGGACCGCATAGAAGAGGGTCCCCGTTCCGCCCCCTCACTTCCTCTTCCTGCGGGCGGTGTGTGTGTGGAACGCACAGAAGAGACTCGTAAACCATCCTCCTCTCCTCTCCTGTGTTGCACAGCAAGACCAGCGCACACACTGGAGCCCAGCACCGCTTCAGAGGTCAGTGTGTGGAGATGGTGCAGGCTGCAGGCACCAGAGCCTGGGGCATAAAATAGCACCATGTGTCAGTATGATGGCACTCTGTGGGCACAATATAATAGTAATGTTACGGTTCACAGCCTGTTATACATGTAAATATATATACTGTATTATATATATAGCCAGCATGTGTTAAGTGGGCCCACTGAGACTGACAGCACAATCAACCAAGGCTGCAGGGTCTGCGGGGCTGAAAGCTGATGGCTGACCTACTCGGGTGGGGAGAGGGGGGGGGTGGGGAGAGGGGGGGGGGGCCGGAATAGATCTTTGCCCCGGGCGCCATGAAATCTAGTTACACCGCTGGCGCCAATTGCTATAAGGAGTGATGAGAAGTGCGAAGCTTGTGAGGAAGAGACACAGACGGACTCAATAGAAGCTCCAAAATGGAACAAGTAATTGTACCAACCGGTGAATAAGTAACTATAGAGGAAACTACTCACCTGCGCTGTCATCTGTAAGATCATCATCACCCCTCACATATGTCTCTGTAGTATTAATATGGGTCAGATCATCATCACCCCTCACATATGTCTCTGTAGTATTAATATGGGGCAGATCATCATCACCCCTCACATATGTCTCTGTAGTATTAATATGGGGCAGATCATCATCACCCCTCACATATGTCTCTGTAGTATTAATATGGGGCAGATCATCATCACCCCTCACATATGTCTCTGTAGTATTAATATGGGGCAGATCATCATCACCCCTCACATATGTCTCTGTAGTATTAATATGGGGCAGATCATCATCATCCCTCACATATGTCTCTGTAGTATTAATATGGGGCAGATCATCATCACCCCTCACATATGTCTCTGTAGTATTAATATGGGGCAGATCATCATCACCCCTCACATATGTCTCTGTAGTATTAATATGGGGCAGATCTTCATCACCCCTCACATATGTCTCTGTAGTATTAATATGGGGCAGATCTTCACCCTGAAACAAATATTGTAATAGTCACAGACAGATGGAGAAGTCCCATCTATGATCAGCTGTAATCTGCCATCTCCACCGTTCTCATTACACAAGTATAAAACATAGAATACTGGAGGATAAAACAAGACTGAGCACAAGACCTTCACAGCCGTCTACACATCATAGGGAGATCTCATCACACCTTCTCTCCATCTACCTGATGATCCGGAGGAACATCGGGATCTTCTTGTTTACAGTCCTGTGGGAGAAGAGGACGGGGACATCTCTCTGGTGTTGTCCTCTTACTGGATAGACCTGGAGGAGACACATACAGGACTGAATTCATTCTTTCCATACAGATCATTATAGGCCGTGTGTATTTAGTCCTGTCTATTACCTGGTGATGTGAGGGGCGGCCGGGGAACCTCCATCATGACTATGTCCTTGTACAGATCTTTGTGTCCTTCTAAATACTCCCACTCCTCCATGGAGAAATAGACGGTGACGTCCTGACACCTTATAGGAACCTGACACATACAATGATACCATTGTCATCTTTCCCCGATCCCTTCATAGCGTTACTGTATAATGTCCCAGCAGCAGCAGCAGCAGCATTCCCAGCAGTGTCACCTCTCCAGTCAGCAGCTCAATCATCTTGTAGGTGAGTTGTAGGATCTTCTGGTCATTGATGTCCTCATGTATCAGGGGGTGAGGTGGAGGCCCCGTGATTGGGCTCAGGGCTCTTCCCTCAGACACAGGGTCCTGACAGCACAGATCACTAGAGCTCTTCACTACTGTGTAATCCTGGTTATGGAGAGACACATTAATAAATCTCCAGTCTCCAGACATTTCCAGAGTCCTCACCTCTCCAGTTCTGTCATCTGTTATTCTGTCCATAGATAAGAATGATGTCATGTGACATTGTCATCACAATCTCTCACCTCTCCAGTAACAAGGAAGAGGATCTCTAGGGTGAGGTGGAAGATCCTCTCCGCCATCTTGTCCCTGTCCAGATCCATCCTTGATGGTCAATCAGGAGAATTCTCTTCTATAGAAGATGTGAGAGGATCCGATATTGTAGAGACCTGAATGGGGGAAGATGAAATGCTCTGTGCTTACAGGACCTGTGATGATGTCACATGGAGGGGAGGATCTATGAGATCAGGGATCTGCTCAGTGATGTGGGATCCATATGAGGTGGTGATCTTCTCCTGTATGGGCTCCTGAGCTCCTCTATGGTCCATTATCCCCAGCGGTGGAGGCGGCGGTGGCTCCTCAGCACCAGACGGCTGCACAGCACTGAGTGTTATCACACACACACACGTCCTGACAGGATTGTCCTGGGCTCAGTCACATAAGGCCACGTCACAACCTTCAATATTGTGAACGATATCCCTTAAGCGATCCAGAATTTTGATCGCTTAAACGATATCATTTGTGCGTCGTTGCGTGTAATCGATCGATCTTTAAGTGATAAATCGCTTGATTGTTTGGTTGAAGATATGGGAGCAGGACCTGAAATCCGTCGTTCATCGTTCAATTAACCTGCGTTCAACCTGCTGCATCGTGCTGTGTGACACCTCTCAAACAATCTCATTCTCGACTTCACCTATTCCTGACGCTAGATGTTGTCGATCGCTGCGTAGTGCGCACGATCGCTGGCGCGTTGCCAAATTTAACATCGTTAACAAGATCTATGCATGTGACACCGCACAAGCGATATCAATAAATTGTTCAAACGATCTCGATCACATGACTTTCCAGGCGATATCGGTCACAATATTGAAGCGTGTGACGTGGCCTTTAGACTAACAAAGACCCAGCCCAACCCCGTGCCGAGTAATAACACAACAACCGGTTATCACTTTTTAAAACTTTATTAGGGAGGCATGTATAAAAAAGAGAAAAAGAAGCATGTATATGAGACCGGGATCAGGGAAATAAAGGAGACTCCAACAGGAAATCCAAAAATTGTATATCATTTATTATACACCATATGAAAAAACAGAGACCAACAAACGTTTAAAAACAATTAAAGAGGTGGAACACCCACCAATGGAGACAACAGTCTTGTGATATAAATCAGAACAAACCACGCATAAATACAGTGGGTATATCAAACAATATGCATAAATGGATGATGGGAGACCCGGTTACAGATGGAAATCCAGCATTACTAAGCAAACCGTATCCATAGAAAGACACTGCATGAGGGAATCAAAATATAGAGCATGAATGAGTCTATCAATAATCAAATCAAAGCGCACCTAGATAGCAGGGAAAGACCAGAAGTGTATGGATCAATGGAATGATCAATAAGGTCACGAACATGAGACACCAAGGCTTATCTAGCCAATAGTTACTATAAAGGATGCAACAGTAATGCTTGTATCGATCAGATCCCTAAGAATGAGAAAAAGAGCAGTGTATAGCTGTCAGAGACAAAGGCATAAACCAGCAAAATCTGGAAAAAAAGAAGAAAATCCATAAATAGATTAATGTATGAGAGGACTGTTGGTGCACAAACAGTGCAACCACATCCTAAGTATATCGAGCATCAATGCACACGTGCGATGGAAGTATTTGTATCAAGTGAACAACATCTGCTCCATCTTCAATGTATGAAAATATTATATGGCTAAGTATGTTCCAGTACAATAGACCTGTTTATCCACATTTCCACAACACTCAATAACAATCAGATTTATAGTTCTTTAACTATTGCACCATACAGCAACAGGGGCTCTCCATTCCTTCAATTTCCCCCCCCCCCCCTCTTTCCTATAGCACTGTAACCACCATCTTAGTCTTATCAGCCTCCGGTTCCCTAAGCAGTATGTAGCTGATATGGCTAACCGCCATACACATCCAACAACAGCTTCCCTATCTCCAAGGGTTACTAAACTAACCCTGGCAATGATACATCACTTCCTGTGACGCCCCCGGACATCCCACATCCCCATAGATTTTCCCACAACAATGTCTCTAGGCGCGGAACGTCACTTCCGGTGACGTCACCCGCTCCTAGTGCGCATGCGCCGGCGTCTAGCGGCATTAACGGCCTGGCCACCGGTCTGTTAGGATATAAGGGAGCGCGCTCCCTACAGCACTTGCCAGCCACTAGCTTGGACACAGTTGTGTCAGCTGCCTACACTGCGCCACCAATCTAAGTGAGACCGGACTCCTCCATCTGACTAAGCTAAGTATCTCACCCTTTCCCCACTTCACTGATGTTATGCTTTGTGTCTCTTCCCTTGTGTATTCAGAGAGCTCTGCTCTACCATACCTCCACACAGGTGACCAGCTACTACCGCAGGCTGAGATATATAATACAGCTTTCCCTGGGGTAACTATGTATATACAAATATACCTCATCTGTGACACAATGAATCTGCCTTATACAGATACAGCAGTTTTGCCCACTTCCATTCACTCCAGTGCATGATAACATATTACCTCTCACTATAGCCTCCCCTATCACCCTGGATATCATTAACTCCCTAACCACTAAGCTCTCATGCTTTATCCATACGGTTCATATAACTTGGGGTACCACCGGGCACTTGCCCACTACCACACCATGATAATAGCTATCCTCACTGTGACACCTTTTACTTATACTGCTGCCCTGATTCAAGTGCATTCAATTCCACAGGAACCTCCCAAACAAGGTTACCCTTTATACCTACAGTGTGAACTACCATATCTCAAGCCTCAGCAACATAGGGTATGTCTAGCCACATGTGCATATCTATACCACCACTATCGCAATACCTCTATGAACCCACTAGTACGTTTGATCCTTTCTATCTTCATTGATCCTGTAAAACCCGCTGAGCCAATAGTCTTGTGCCATCACCATTGTGCATACTAATTTAAACTATGAGACATTTTTCATTTGTATATATGTAGATACGTATATAACTTCACCAGTATACTGAAACCTTGTAAATACAGCAACCTTTGTGTAACTCACTGTAAATATTTTCAATGTTTTTCAGCGACTCTGTGAACAAGGACAATAACTTGGCCGAAACGTTAGCCTGTCGCTTCACCTTGAAATTGTAAATAAACTGTTCACTTGATACAAATACTTCCATCGCACGTGTGCATTGATGCTCGATATCCTCTTGATTACGGGACCTTTGGCCCCTTTCAGTCGCACCGTGACCGTGACCATCACTATAATTGAGTGCTAGCCTTCGAACTTCCTACATCCTAAGTATAGTTACCGGCATCCACATCACCCACAAGCACTGAAGCTCAGAGGCCCGACATCCACACTGCTCTTTTTCTCATTCTGTGAATGTGCAGCTCTGTAATGAGGAGGGGTGTGGTGTAATGACATCAACAGCCTATATAAGGTGTGCTTAATTATTAAGCAAATGCCTTTCCTTAGGCAAAATGGGTCAGAAGAGAGATTTGACGAGCTCTGAAAAGTCCAAAATTGTGAGATGTCTTGCAGAGGGATG
The DNA here is from genome assembly GCA_033576535.1 of Allobates femoralis. Lineage (NCBI taxonomy): Eukaryota > Metazoa > Chordata > Amphibia > Anura > Aromobatidae > Allobates > Allobates femoralis. The sequence goes on from JARQOC010000006.1 coordinate 484,054,383, forward strand.
CAGCAGTCTTGAAATTGCCAAACTTTTGAAGCGCGATCACCGAACAATCAAGCGTTTCATGGCAAATATCCAACAGGGTCGCAAGAAGCGTGTTGGGCAAAAGAGGCGCAAAACAACTGCCCATGAATTAAGGAAAATCAAGTGTGAAGCTGCCAAGATGCCATTTGTCACCAGTTTTGTCATATTTCAGAGCTGCAACGTTACTGGGGTATCAAAAAGCACAAGGTGTGCTATACTCAGGGACATGGCCAAGGTAAGCAAGGCTGAAAAACCACCACCTTTGAACAAAAAACATAAGATAAAACGTCAAGACTGGGCCAAAAAATATATTACATATACTGTAATGTACCGCCATATACCATAGTGCTGCTATACATGTGCTGTAATGTATCGCCATATACTATACTGCTGCTATACATGTGCTGTGATGTACCGCCATATACTATAGTGTTGCTATACATGTAATGTAATGTACCATCATATACCGTAGCGCTGCTATACATGTACTGTAATGTACCGCCATATACCATAGCACGTACTGTAATGTACCGCAATATACTATAGTGCTGCTATACATTTACTGTAATGTACTGCCATATACTATAGTGCTGCTACACATGTGCTGTAATGTACTACCATATACCATAGTGCTGCTATATATATATATATATATATATATATATGTAGTTCACTCACATTGACTTAACAAGTTCTGTCAGTCAGAGTATGTCAACGACATACATATTCTAGAATATCCAATGCGTTAGAATCGGGCCACCATCTAGTGGGAAATATTTACCCAACTTGATGGGTTTAAACAGTGAGTCATTACTGCCAAGGATGTCAGCTCAAAATGGCTACCTCTGATAGACTTGGCTCTAGCCACTTTAAAGGAATCCCGACCTTCACCCTTTAACACTTGTACAGGCATTTGGTGTTACAACAGGGTGCACTGGATTGTTACCATGAAACACCTGCTGGCCAAAGGAACGAACCAAAAGTAAAGTCCCCGTCACACACTATGATATCGTTAACGATATCATTGCAATGTCACCGGTTTGGTGACATTGCAGCGCTGTTGAAATGACATCATTGTGTGTGACATTTACCAATGACCAACGATGAGGTCGTTCATCGTTGGTAAATGACCTGGACCATAAATTTATCGTTGGTCTCCCGCTAGGCGCCCAGCATCAGCGCGTGTGACAGCGGGAGACCAACGATGAACGAGGCTGGTAACCAGGGTAAACATCGGGTAACTAAGTGCCGCGCTCTGCTTAGTTATCCGCTGTTTACCCTGGTTACCTGCGTTCTTGCTGGTCCTGATCGCTGGTGAGTCTGCCTGTGTGACAGCTCACCAGCGATCAGGTAACGATGTCCCAGCGATCCATATCGTTGGTTGGATCGCTGGGACATCGTTAGGTGTAACGGGGCCTTATGAGAAGTTGAGTTAGCCTGGGCCAGAACTAGGATGGCAGTCAAGGCACATAATCATAGACAAAATGGCCAGGAAGCACTCCATGGTCAGACAATATGAATTTATTAAACAAAAGTAGTAGATATCACAAGATAGTTTCTCTTCTCTGGCTCTCACTGGCAGTGAGAGTCAGTCAGAGTTTCATCAGCTTAAATAGATAACAGCCCAAGCAGGGCTCAGGGAAAGGATCGAGCACCAATAGACCAACAATTAAATAGTTCTCATTAAACAGTAGATATCCGGCTCAAACACAATTGATTATTTATTTAGAAAAGGTGCATTGTACAGCAATTGAGCACCTAGCGTTTTCAATGCATTTCTGGTATGAAATCCTTACTCATAGTGATGAATAAGGGTATTCATACCAGAAACACGTTGAGAGCTCTAGGTGTTCAATTGCTGTATAATTGTGTTTGAGCCGAACTTCTACAGCTGTTTATTTGGATTTCATGAGCTGTGGCGAGGTTGATGTCCAGGCTCCCCTGCTTAAGCTAAGGCAAATGGTGAGCTGGACTACCATTTATACTCGTGCATAAGCTGACCCGTGTATAAGCCGACCTCCCTACTTTTGCCCCCAAAACCTGGGAAAACGTATTGACTCGCGTATAAGCCGAGGGTGGACTCCAGCACAGGTATACAGCCCTCAGCAGTGTGGTATACAGCAGGTCCCCAGCCTAGTATACAGCCCCAGCAGTGATGGTATACAGCAGGTCCCCAGCATAGTATACAGCTCCAGCAGTGATGGTATACAGCAGGTCCCCAGCATAGTATACAGCCCCAGCAGTGATGGTATACAGCAGGTCCCCAGCATAGTATACAGCCCCAGCAGTGATGGTAAACAGCAGGTCCCCAGCACAGGTATACAGCCCCAGCAGTGTGGTATACAGCAGGTCCCCAGCATAGTATACAGCCCCAGCAGTGTGGTATACAGCAGGTCCCCAGCATAGTATACAGCCCCAGCAGTGTGGTATACAGCAGGTCCCCAGCACAGGTAATCAGCCCCAGCAGTGTGGTATACAGCAGGTCCCCAGCATAGTATACAGCCCCAGCAGTGATGGTATACAGCAGGTCCCCAGCATAGTATACAGCCCCAGCAGTGTGGTATACAGCAGGTCCCCAGCATAGTATACAGCCCCAGCAGTGTGGTATACAGCAGGTCTCCAGCATAGTATACAGCCTCAGCAGTGTGGTATACAGCAGGTCCCCAGCATAGTATACAGCCCCAGCAGTGTGGTATACAGAAGGTCCCCAGCATATTATACAGCCCCAGCAGTGTGGTATAGAGCAGGTCCCCAGCATAGTATACAGCCCCAGCAGTGCCATTATACAGGCCCCCCTCACAGTATGGCGCCCCCCCCCCCCTCACAGGATAGCCCCTGCATGCAGCGCTGCACACATACATTACCTGGCTATCAGCTGTCACCCTCCGGTGGCGATTCGCTGCTCCTGGCTGCATCTTCCTCTGTGTCTTCCTGCTCGTGGCCGGGGCTCATCGCGATGACGTCATCGCGACTCCGGCCGGTCACGTGACAAGCAGGAAGACACAGAGGAAGATGCGGCCCGGAGCCAGGAGCAGCTAATCACCACCGGAGGGTGACAGCTGATAGCCAGGTAATATATGTGCGCAGCGCTGCATGCGGGGGCCATCCTGTGAGGGGGGGGCGCCATACTGTGAGGGGGGCACTGACTCGTGTATAAGCCGAGGGGGGGACTTTTCAGCCCAATTTTTGGGCTGAAAAGCTCGGTTTATACGCGAGTATATACGGTACATTGTCTTTTTTGCATTAAACAGTATTGCCGCTCCTCATCTCCCACAACATGATACATATTGACTGCCTTGCAGTATGGAAGTGCTGCTGCTGTGGTTTAAATGAAGCCTTTTTTTTGTTCTCAGTGTGGAGAGAGGAAGCTAATGAGTGGGAGCTGAGCGTGCAGGTGTGTGATGAATATGACTCATGCTTAGGTGAGCTGAGGGGCATGCCTGGGCTGGTTGCTCCCCACCCCTCGGCCATAAATGGGTCAGCTCACATCCACCTGGTGTTGCTGATTCAGTTCACGTCTGGACTGTGACCTGTTGTGAGTGAATGTTGATCCAGAGCTGCTGCTTTGCTCTCCATTGGAAGTTATTGGGTTCTGTGGTCGGTGGGTGGAGGTTGGGGCTTATGCCTAGGGCTTCTCAGGATTTAGGGACTTAGATTGGTGACTCGGACCTCCTCACCTTTAGAGGTATCTCTGAGATCAGGGCGAGTCAGGGACCCCAGTGTCAGGGCCATAGCAGGCTCCCATGACTCCCTACGCCCAGCTCCCTCCTACTTCTGGGCCCCCCAGCGTGACACAACAATAGTGGGGCACCTCCCAGCAACCGAGGAGGAAACGGAGGAGACATGCACAAACCTGGATGTTACAGTTTAGATGCACTAATAAAAGGCCAGCAGTGGCAGCACTTAGACATAATAGCAGACATGATACTCGATTGTCCATTTACAATAATGTGAGGAGCTGGCCACTCACTAAAGACTATTGGACAAATGCATGTAGAGCGGAGTCCATGGTTCTAATGGATGCAGACCTCTTCCAACATGGAGCGCCAATTATGTCGATCATGTTTTATATTATTAGATATTTGTTTGCTCATCAGTTTAATGTGTACAATAAAATTAATGGATCTGGAAGTCAGTTAACACGTACATATTATTCTCATCCAGACCCGGAGCCACGAGGCCAGGCAGGAGATTGGTAATTATGAGACACATATACCGGAGTCAGGACATATATACCAGGATGGGGACAGATATACCAGTATAGGGACATACAGTATATATCAGGGTGGATGACAGATATACCAGGATGGGGACAGATATCCCAGGATGCAGTTAATCTCTAGTCCCTCAGTAGAATTGCAGTGCAGAGCTGTTATACAAGATCAGCACAGACCTTTCCTCCTGATCATTTTTGGATCTTCTTCCCTGAGCTGTAAATAAGTGACTGAGCCCAGGACAATCCTGTCAGGACGTGTGTGTGTGATAACACTCAGTGCTGTGCAGCCGTCTGGTGCTGAGGAGCCACCGCCGCCTCCACCGCTGGGGATAATGGACCATAGAGGAGCTCAGGAGCCCATACAGGAGATCACCATCTCATATGGATCCCACATCACTGAGCAGATCCCTGATCTCATAGATCCTCCCCTCCATGTGACATCATCACAGGTCCTGTAAGCACAGAGCATTTCATCTTCCCCCATTCTCCTGATTGACCATCAAGGATGGATCTGGACAGGGACAAGATGGCGGAGAGGATCTTCCACCTCACCCTAGAGATCCTCTTCCTTGTTACTGGAGAGGTGAGAGATTGTGATGACAATGTCACATGACATCATTCTTATCTATGGACAGAATAACAGATGACAGAACTGGAGAGGTGAGGACTCTGGAAATGTCTGGAGACTGGAGATTTATTAATGTGTCTCTCCATAACCAGGATTACACAGTAGTGAAGAGCTCTAGTGATCTGTGCTGTCAGGACCCTGTGTCTGAGGGAAGAGCCCTGAGCCCAATCACGGGGCCTCCACCTCACCCCCTGATACATGAGGACATCAATGACCAGAAGATCCTACAACTCACCTACAAGATGATTGAGCTGCTGACTGGAGAGGTGACACTGCTGGGAATGCTGCTGCTGCTGCTGGGACATTATACAGTAACGCTATGAAGGGATCGGGGAAAGATGACAATGGTATCATTGTATGTGTCAGGTTCCTATAAGGTGTCAGGACGTCACCGTCTATTTCTCCATGGAGGAGTGGGAGTATTTAGAAGGACACAGAGATCTGTACAAGGACATAGTCATGATGGAGGTTCCCCGGCCGCCCCTCACATCACCAGGTAATAGACAGGACTAAATACACACGGCCTATAATGATCTATATGTAAAGAATGAATTCAGTCCTGTATGTGTCTCCTCCAGGTCTATCCAGTAAGAGGATAACACCAGAGAGATGTCCCCGTCCTCTTCTCCCACAGGACTGTAAACAAGAAGATCCCGATGTTCCTCCGGATCATCAGGTAGATGGAGAGAAGGTGTGATGAGATCTCCCTATGATGTGTAGACGGCTGTGAAGGTCTTGTGCTCAGTCTTGTTTTATCCTCCAGTATTCTATGTTTTATACTTGTGTAATGAGAACGGTGGAGATGGCAGATTACAGCTGATCATAGATGGGACTTCTCCATCTGTCTGTGACTTTTACAATCTTTGTTTCAGGGTGAAGATCTGCCCCATATTAATACTACAGAGACATATGTGAGGGGTGATGATGATCTGCCCCATATTAATACTACAGAGACATATGTGAGGGGTGATGATGATCTGCCCCATATTAATACTACAGAGACATATGTGAGGGGTGATGATGATCTGCCCCATATTAATACTACAGAGACATATGAGAGGGGTGATGATGATCTGCCCCATATTAATACTACAGAGACATATGTGAGGGGTGATGATGATCTGCCCCATATTAATACTACAGAGACATATGTGAGGGGTGATGATGATCTGCCCCATATTAATACTACAGAGACATATGTGAGGGGTGATGATGATCTGCCCCATATTAATAGTACAGAGACATATGTGAGGGGTGATGATGACCTTACAGATGACAGCGCAGGTGAGTAGTTTCCTCTATAGTTACTTAGTCACCGGTTGGTACAATTACATGTTGGATTTTTGTAGCTTCTATTGAGTCTGTACTCTGTTCTACCTCACAAGCTTCGCACTTCTCAGCAATCTTTTAAAGGGATCCTGTCACCTCCAAAACGCCTCCTAAGCTTCAAAACATGTCCCTGCAGCATCCTATCACTAATCTCACACTCCTTTTGTCTCAGAAAAGCATCCTGTGAAAGTGGAGAAAAACGTTTTACTCATTAGCGATGTTAATTAGCATGGGCTATATTCCTTAGTCCCTAGGGTAGGCCCTCTTCATCATAAGATCACGCCCTAATAGGCGTGATCTTCTATTCATATTGTATTCAGCGCCTCCCTGCTCTCCACGGCGCTGCCTGGGCTGTAATGACGCGAATCGCGTCATTTCCGGCATCGGGTGAAGTCAGTACACCCGTGCCGCTCTGTAGGCTTCAAGCACCGCATTGCGCATGCGGTGCTTGAAGCAGTACACAGCGGCCTGGGTGTACTGATGTGGCACCTCAAGGTCTAATGTGCCACAGAAACAGCAACACAGGTTTACTCCCCACACAACACTACACTAGAAAGTGGGAGGAGCTTAGGTGGCACCTGCAAGAGTGGGAGGAGCTAATGTTGTTTACCTCAGAGCAGGAGTGACAGTTAGTGAGTTGAGTTTAGTTTAGTCTGGAGTTGAGTCGAGTCTGGAGTTGGAGGAGAGTCGAGTTGGCGTGGAGGTCCTGAGAGGTCTGAGGGAAGGAGGCAGAGAAACAGAGGAACACACCCGGGACAAGGAGTTACCCTGAACTCACCCCAGAGAGGCACTTAGGACGGATACCGGATCCGATGCTGTGCCTGAAACAGACAGGACAGTGAATACTGGAATAGTGAAGGTCCACCATCTTCACTGTACCATAGCAAAGCAACACGGAGGGGTCAGTGACTCAAGTTGCCTAGCAGATTGGTACCCGTGAGGGGAGATAGGGCCAGCAGTTCAGCTAAAAGCGGCAGCAGGGCCACACACAAAGTGCAGAAGTAGGAAGCCAAGGACCCGGTCAGGGTGGGACCAACCCGGCCCCGGTACAGACTCCGTGGACAATACTCTGCTTTACCATCTGCACAATAAAGACTTGGAAAACGACAACAAACGTGAGTGTGTGTGATCCTTGTGCTGAAACCCTACTTTCCCTCATAAACTGCCATTGCCTCCACTCTCATCTCTACTACTACCCCTACTTTCCTCTACCATCTATAACAACCATCACAGACTTTAACTATCACTGCCCCGGGGAACCAGGCTCTACCTGCGGGGAGCTGTTTCATGTACAGCTGCTAAACATCATCCCCGGAGGTTCTGCAGCAACGGTGGTCACCCTGACCACAACCCGTGGGTGGCGTCACGACAAACCTAATCCCTTGTAAATACACCCCATTTACTTGTGTGGACCGCCGTGACACCCCCCAGCAGTACCCCGGTCCGGTACCGAGTACTCCCGTCCCAGTGGGCTCCACACTGATGTCACCCGATGCCGGAAATGACGCGATTTGCGTCATTACAGCCCAGGCAGCGCCGTGGAGAGCAGGGAGGCGCTGAATACAATATGAATAGAAGATCACGCCTATTAGGTCGTGATCTTATGATGAAGAGGGCCCGCCCTATGGACTAAGGAATATAGCCCCTGCTAATTAACATCGCTAATGAGTAAGTTATAAAACGTTTTTCTCCACTTTCACAGGATGCTTTTCTGAGCCAAAAGGAGTGTGAGATTAGTGATGGGATGCTGCAGGGACATGTTTTGAAGCTTAGGTGGCATTTTGGAGGTGACAGGATCCCTTTAAGCAGTTGGTGCAGGTGTTAGGACCTGGACATCAACCAATCTGTTGGCAGTTAAATAGAATTTTCATAATATTTTTTTTAGTTTACACTGTCTTTTTCACTAAAAAGGAGCTGATTACAACTATTGCTGTCTCCACTGTATTGCAGAGATATGGGCTATTGAATTTTAGGGTGCCTGATGTGCAAATTTCACCTTCAACTAAAGGGACACTAACACAGATTCCTCTGTTGGAGGTGAGGGGGTGATGTTTTTTCCGCTCTATGGACACTGTCCAATCATAGGAAGGCAGAGTCAGAGAGGGGAAAAAGAAAGGCCCACAGAGAATGTTGCTACAGACATTTGTATCTTGATCTCTCTTCCTCCTCTTCCTCCTCGCTGCCTCCTGTGATTCCAGATCTGGAGAGGAGGAGATCTGCAGTGTGGAGCCTGGAGCAGTGAAGATCATGGTGTGAGCAGCATTGTCACATACAGCGCTCTGGATCTCCTTTCAATCTCCTATTTATTGTCCCCTGTAGCAGCTCCAGAGTGTCTTATGTGACAATCACTCACAATGATCTCCAGCGCTCTGGCCGCTGTGTGTGTTTATACCTCTTTGTACTGTAATTTTCTTTCCTGCAATGAGCAGAATATTATACCAAATAAAGAAGCCGTGCCTAATTTTACCTGCATAATTTACATTTTTGGGGGCAGCTGTTTATTGGTATGTTACACTTTTCTCCTGTGCAGGGGAGGCATCACTTCCAGGAGGAGACATTAGGAGCTATGAAGAAGCAATGGCTCCTTTTAGCCTTCCAATAATGATCCCTTTCTATAGATATTTTTTGTTATATTTCCCCCATGCAGGGCAGGATTCCTTCTCAGGAGCAGCACAGTATAGAACATAATGGACAGACAATAGATTTCTGGCTGTTTAGGGGCATTAGCTATGGCAGCAGTACAGTATGAAACATAATGGACAGGCAGGAGATGTCTGGCGGTGTAGGGGCTTTAGCACTGGCTGCTTCATCAGTAGTTTGGATTATAATGAACAGGCAGGCAGTGGCATCAATACGCTGTGGATAAATGTTGGTTAAACAGTAGAGATAAGAGCTCGCTCCAGTATTTCCTCTTAGGCTGGTTTCAGACTGCGTGTCTGATCCGATCCGTAGCTGTCCGCTTGAGGCAGACAGCCGCGGACCGGATCAGCACACAGGACGGGGGGCTATTATGCCCTCCGATCCTGTGTGCAGCCGCACGCAGCTGAACCAGCTGACAGGTGAGGACCGCAGCGCCCGCGGTCCTCATCTATTAGCATCGGGAGCTGCGTGCGGCTGCACACAGGATCGGAGGGCATAATAGCCCCCCCGTCCTGTGTGCTGATCCGGTCCGCGGCTGTCTGCCTCAAGCGGACAGCTACGGATCGGATCAGACACGCAGTCTGAAGCCAGCCTTAGGACTCGATCACTCGACCGTATTACAAGTCTGATTGCTTTCAGTAAAGAACTGACCACACTTGAACCAATGTTACTCAATTTGGCAATGAAGATGATCAATTATTTTTTTTCAGTGACCAAATCTGTGAGTGAGAAAAAAATCCCAGCATGCACTAGATCATTACGTAAATTGGATGAGACTCATCCTTTCAAGTCTAAAAAAAAATCTGATTCCGGACACAGCGATGATAATGCATCTGTTTATTATGGATTACAATTCTTTATCTGTAAATGATCTTGTGAATTATTAATGAATGTTGCTGTAAAGACCAGATTGCACACGTCCAATTGTCCAGGTCTCTTGGATATAACTCTGATGATATTTATACGGCCTCGAGATCCGGCATTAGAGGCTGTTACATCACGGGGAGAGAAGGGATTTAATAGAAAACTAAAAAGCTTTCACTTCACTGAATGTTTATGACAGGACGTCATTCACATCCGGTGTGACGCACTAACAGGCTCCGGACTAGAAAACTTGGGTCACTTTTCTTTTTTTACCTTCTGTTATTTATTGAAGTTTTTGCCAAATCCTTCAAAATGCTGCAAGTGGTTCATTAACTTTGAGCAAAATAAAAATTGTGACGACTGTCCGAGGCCACAGGTTCAATCGGCTATCTCACACAGACTGGGCACAAGCCCCTCTGTTTGGCAGAATGTCGAGATGCTCTGACACCCTCTAACCCCTATACAGGGATCTGGATTTACAAGGGGTCCAGAATATAATCTGGACAAAACCGAGATGGCTACAAGGTACAAAATCATCAGGCAGGAGAAGCGTTAAAAACCAGACCGAGATAAAACAGGAAAAACTTATACAGAGCAGGAAAACAACAAGACCTAACCAGGGAAGCATAAACTATATCTGGCAGCTTCCAGTAGAAAGCTGGGGGCTTAAGCAGAGTGTGGTGTCTTCTAATAGGCTGAAGCCAGGAGCTGATGACTACAGCTGGACAGCACACTCCCACTCTGTCATACTGGAAAGTACTGCAGATCCCAGACACTCTAACCTTAGTGGATGGGTAGAGCCTGCGCTGTCCAGAGTTTCTGGCCCTGATTTCTCCTCTATCACCAGCACAACCTACACAGTGAATCCGGCGGCTCCTGATGACAGAAGCAGATGTCGCAGGAGCAGGTCCTGATGGAGATGGGACAGAAATGCTCTTAGGGCCCCTTTACACACGGCTACATTTCTAGGGTGGCTACAGGTAACTTACTGGCTGCAGTGAAATCATGGAGAGATGATTCCATTTGTACACAGCAACAAGATAGAACCTTGTCTCCATGATTTCACTGCAACCAGTAAGTTACCTGTAGCCACCCAAGAAATGTAGCCGCGTGTAAAGGGGCCTTTAGGGCTAAAAGGCACAAACTTTTGTCTTGAAGTGAACTGGAGAACATTTGTCAAAAATTTGGTGAAATTGTAAAAGATGCAGTTAATGAATCAGCCAAAAACATCTGGAAACTCCAAACCACAGCAGCAATCAAGAATAATAAAAAACAAAACCAGATAAACACTTAAAAATTAGTCACATGCCGTACATGTTAGCATAATTTCTGTGGTCATTGATTGGATATTACGTCATCAGTAGTCTTTATTATTTTACAAAAGCTCATATTCTTTCCATTCAGATCCCTACAGTATCAGAGATCTTCAAAATGAGAGAATGTTCCCGATTGACCCATCAAGGATGGATCTGGACAGGGACAAGATGGCGGAGAGGATCTTCCACCTCACCCTAGAGATCCTCTTCCTTGTTACTGGAGAGGTGAGAGATTGTGATGACAATGTCACATGACATCATTCTTATCTATGGACAGAATAACAGATGACAGAACTGGAGAGGTGAGGACTCTGGAAATGTCTGGAGACTGGAGATTTATTAATGTGTCTCTCCATAACCAGGATTACACAGTAGTGAAGAGCTCTAGTGATCTGTGCTGTCAGGACCCTGTGTCTGAGGGAAGAGCCCTGAGCCCAATCACGGGGCCTCCACCTCACCCCCTGATACATGAGGACATCAATGACCAGAAGATCCTACAACTCACCTACAAGATGATTGAGCTGCTGACTGGAGAGGTGACACTGCTGGGAATGCTGCTGCTGCTGGGACATTATACAGTAACGCTATGAAGGGATCGGGGAAAGATGACAATGGTATCATTGTATGTGTCAGGTTCCTATAAGGTGTCAGGACGTCACCGTCTATTTCTCCATGGAGGAGTGGGAGTATTTAGAAGGACACAAAGATCTGTACAAGGACATAGTCATGATGGAGGTTCCCCGGCCGCCCCTCACATCACCAGGTAATAGACAGGACTAAATACACACGGCCTATAATGATCTGTATGTAAAGAATGAATTCAGTCCTGTATGTGTCTCCTCCAGGTCTATCCAGTAAGAGGACAACACCAGAGAGATGTCCCCGTCCTCTTCTCCCACAGGACTGTAAACAAGAAGATCCCGATGTTCCTCCGGATCATCAGGTAGATGGAGAGAAGGTGTGATGAGATCTCCCTATGATGTGTAGACGGCTGTGAAGGTCTTGTGCTCAGTCTTGTTTTATCCTCCAGTATTCTATGTTTTATACTTGTGTAATGAGAACGGTGGAGATGGCAGATTACAGCTGATCATAGATGGGACTTCTCCATCTGTCTGTCACTTTTACAATCTTTGTTTCAGGGTGAAAATCTGACCCATATTAATACTACAGAGACATATGTGAGGGGTGATGATGATATGCCCCATATTAATACTACAGAGACATATGTGAGGGGTGATGATGATCTGCCCCATATTAATACTACAGAGACATATGTGAAGGGTGATGATGATCTGCCCATATTAATACTACAGAGACATATGTGAGGGGTGATGATGATCTGCCCCATATTAATCCTACAGAGACATATGTGAGGGGTGATGATGATCTGCCCCATATTAATACTACAGAGACATATGTGAGGGGTGATGATGATCTGCCCCATATTAATACTACACAGACATATGTGAGGGGTGATGATGATCTGCCCCATATTAATACTACACAGACATATGTGAGGGGTGATGATGATCTGCCCCATATTAATACTACAGAGACATATGTGAGGGGTGATGATGATCTGCCCCATATTAATACTACAGAGACATATGTGAGGGGTGATGATGATCTGCCCCATATTAATACTACAGAGACATATGTGAGGGGTGATGATGATCTGCCCCATATTAATACTACAGAGACATATGTGAGGGGTGATGATGATCTGCCCCATATTAATACTACAGAGACATATGTGAGGGGTGATGATGATCTTACAGATGACAGCGCAGGTGAGTAGTTTTCTCTATAGTTACTTAGTCACCGGTTGGTATAATTACATGCTCCATTTTGTAGCTTCTATTGAGTCTGTTCTCTGTTCTTCCTCACAAGCTTCACACTTCTCAGCAGTTTGTGAAGTAATTGGTGCAGGTCTCAGGATCTGGACATCCACTGATCTGCAGGAAATTAAAAAGAATCTTCATAATATTTTTCAGTTTAAACTGTATATAACACTAAAAAGGGGCTGATTACAAGTGTTGCTGTCTCCACTGTATTGCAGAGATATGGGCTATTGAATTTGCCTGATATGCAAATTACCCCTTCAACCAAAGTGTAATTAACGTAGATTCCTCTGTGGGCGATGAGGGGGTGTTACATTTTCTGCTCTATAAGCAATCATTTTATAAGGTTGGTGTAATGCCGCACTGTCAGGACAAATCCAATCCAAAGAGTATGAAAAATGACTTTATTTCTACAATAGATAGAAATGCTGTATATGACCTCTCCTGAAGAAGGGGCAAATGTGTGTCCTGAAACACGTAGAAATAGTCATTGTTCATACCCTTCTAAAATTATTGCTTCTCTCTGTCTTTGGTGGCTGCAGCAGTTGTGATTACATACTGTTATAGTGGTTGTGTCTCACAGAAGCACATATGGTGAGCGTCTCAATCAAGTTTTTACCCTGTGTTTCATGATAAGACCCTGTTTGCCGTAAATTATCTTTCCAGCTCATCCTCAATTTTCTACTCTATGACACTGTCCAATCATAGGAAGGCAGAGTCAGAGAGGGGGAAAAACAAAGCCCACAGAGAATGTCATCACAGACATCTTTACCTTGATCTTGCTGAGAACTCTTCCTCCTCTTCCTCCTCGCTGCCTCCTGTGATTCCAGATCTGGAGAGGAGGAGATCTGCAGTGTGGAGCCTGGAGCAGTGAAGATCATGGTGTGAGCAGCATTGTCACATACAGCGCTCTGGACCTACTGCAGGGATCAGGGCCGACCATCAATACCATCAATCTCCTTATTCCCCAATACCTGAAGCAGGTCCAGAGCAATATATGTTATCATTATTATTATTACTTATTTATATAGCGCCATTGGTTCCATGGCGCTTTACATAAGAAGTGGGGGTGACAAGGACAGGTACAGTATATACGAACAATCAAGGCTTGCTGGTACACGACGGGAGAGGACCCTGTCCACGAGGGCTCACAGTCTACAGGGGTGGGAGAGGAGACAGTAGGAGGGGAAGCGCTAAGCGTGTGGTGGTGCAGCGCTGGGTCTCATCATAGGTTGTAGGCTTGTTGGAATAGGTGAGTTTTCAGGTTCTTTTTGAAACTCCCAAGGGAAGGTGAGTGTCTGACGTGCTGGGGGAGAGAGTTCCAGAGTATGGCGGAGGCGTGGGAGAAGTCTTGTATGCGGTTGTGGGAGGATGAGATGACGGGGGAGGAGAGGAGGAGTTCTTGTGAGGAGCGCAGCTTGCGTGCGGGTAGGTTTTGGGAGACCATGTCGGAGATGTAAGGGGGGGTCAGATTGTGGATGGCTCTATAAGTCAGGGTTAGAATTTTAAATCGAGATCTTTGGGGGGTGGGGAGCCAGTGAAGGGCCTGGCGGAGGGGAGCGACAGGGGAATAGCGAGGAGGCAGGTGGATTAGATGGGCAGCTGAGTTTAGGAGAGAACGGAGGGGTGCGAGGGAGGAAGCAGGGAGAACGGTGAGCAGTAGGTTGCAGTAGTCAAGGCGGGAGATGATGAGGGCGTGGACGAGAGTTTTGGCAGTGTCATGATTAAGGAACGAGCGGATCCGGGAAATGTTCTTGAGCTGGAGTCGGCAGGAGGTGGCGAGGGCTTGGATGTGGGGCTTGAAGGAGAGGGAGGAGTCAAGAGTGACCCCGAGGCACTTGTGACAAATACTGCTCTTACAATGATCTTTACTGCTCTGGAAAAAATGTCTTGTTTTATTTTGAAATATTTTGCAGTCGAACGATATAATTAATTGAAAATGTAGAGGGCAGCCGTTAGTTATCCCTTCCAGGAAAAGGACTTTATGGGCCGTGAAGAAGCAATGGCTCCTTTTAGCTGCCCAAAAATGTCCCTTTACTGAGAGTGTTTTGTTAGATTTGCTCTGTGCAGGGCAGGATTCCTTCTCAGGAGCAGATCAGTATAGAACATAATAGACAGGCAAACGATTTCTGGCTGTTAAGGAGCATTAGCAGCAATACAGTGTAAAACATAATAGACAGGCAGGAGATGTCAGTGGATGTACTGACAGCTTCATCAGTGCAGTTGGGATAATGATGAACAGGCAGGCAGTGGGAGCATTTAGCTGTCGAATAAACAACCCGTCCACACCTATAGATCTAATCATTGAAGTTTGCTGTTTTACTCACCTGTCCTGACCAGACTCGGCTTCATTCCCCTATGGATGTCACCCTTTGCTGAGCTCCACATCAGGTTTTACAAGTTGCTGGATGCCTCTCTGTAATATCTTTCTAGGCCATCTTTCTGATGTATTGAGACTTCAGAGTTCAGTTGTGTGGAGTACACCTCCATTGTTTCACATTCTGCTGTCATCATCCTGTGTGTGATGCCTTCACACGCTGCGTATTTGCTGCGTATTTTTGCACGAGTGCTCTTGCAGTTTTTGTAGCCAAAACCAGGAGCGGAACAATCAGAGGAGACGTCTTAGGGTACCGTCACACCTGGCCATATCGGCGGCGATTTTATAGGCGACACAGTGGCGTGGCCTATCGCCGCCAACATCGCCGGTGCGTCGCCTAATGTAAAGAGGCGATGTCGGCGCGAAATACCGCCTCTGAGTGGTCGCCTGGTTTCAGTGCACTGCTCTGAAACCAGGCGACCACTATTGGGCGAATGCAACATGCCGTTCAGTGATGTTACAGGCGATGGGAGCCATAGGTTTGTAGACACCCCAGCAGCGATGGCACCTGTAACATCGCCGGTGCGTCGCCGCGTGTACACACGCGACGGCGACGCTGGCGGGGCGCCAAAAATGTGCGCACCCCCAAGCGTCACCGGAGATATCTCCGGCGAGGTGTACTCGTCTGATGGTACCCTAATAGAAACAAGTGCTCCACTTCTGGCTTTAGTCACCCACTGCTCGTTTTAATCAGCCACTCCTGGTTTTGGCTACAAAAACTGCAAGAGCACTCGGGTAAAGATACGCAGCAAATACGCAGTGTGTGAACGCACCCTTAGACTAGTTATTTGCCTCTGGCCTGTCCTGGTCCTTTGATCTACCACGTGCAGTACAGCCGATCATGCCAAAAACCTTGGTCCGTGTGCCCACCATGACCTGTTGTTTTGCGAATCCACTTGCAATCTCCAGAAAATCAATAAAGTGAGTTTATCATGAGTTTAGAGACAGCATCAGCATTTAGCGATACTTCCTAAGGTTACATTTGTTTGGGTAATTCCCGCTCCAGCTGAGACATTCCATGAACTTGATCCACCGTAGGTTGTAGACGTCCATTCTAACTACATTGACAAGTTATCTCGTGAGGCTAATACCAGGAAAGTGAGGGGAACCACAGTGAGCTTGGTCAGGGCTAAACTAGTCGGTGAGTCCAAAACATCCCCGATATTTACCCTTTGATGCCCAAACAGAGATTTAGACTTTGCTGTAATATCTGTCACCAATTCAAGATCCAGAATGGCAAGAAAAATGGAGGTCAGTCTGGAGATCGGCAGCAAGTGTATAGAAAGATTGGGGGAGAATCCAGAAGCAAAGTCAGATAACAAGCTGCATCATACTCAGTCGCATAATAATTCTAATTGTATAAATGAATAGCGCGTTTCGCTGCCCAGTCTTCATCAGGGAATGGATGCCGTTGTGCTGGGAGCATTCTCTATCCATTTATCAGGTATTATGTCCTCTAATCTAATATATTTTACATACATTGATATTGCTTGCCTTGCAATTTATATTTTTTTACCTCTGAGTGTCTCAATTTTTGGGACGTAAAATGAACAAATAGTAGTACAAGAACAATTGTTATTTTTATACTATTCTTCATGCTGTTTAAGTGATGAGTTGGCTTCATTCTTGGGGTCAGTATGAACAGTGATAACAAATGTATATGTTTTGCTACTATCACATGCTAAGTTCCACCACTTGTTTTTTACATATATTTGGATCACTTTTTTATTATAGTTTCAGTGTTTGTATGAAGAAACAGCTGTTTTTTTTACAGTGCTTGCAGTACCCAATAAATGATAATAATAATTTTTTTTCTTACTTTTGTTTAAACACTAAAGGTAAGTTTTTAGTGGCAAAAGGAGATGTCATTTTTTCAGTGAGTTTTTTTGCAGTTTTTATTTCACTTTTTCATTTAGTCCCACTGTGAGACAGGAATATTTTTTAACTTTTATCTTTTGGTCTCATGCATTGCAATACTGGTGTACTGCAGTGCCTGAGACCTGTCAGTTTCTTATTGACCCTGCCTTTTAGACACTGCTGTGTCTAACAGGCCACAGTCCCCTGGGATCATGGTCTCTGGGTCACCATGCTCGATTACAGGAGTGGGAGAGTGTTAAAGGTGGTCTTTTAACCCCCTTTTAGCCATTTAGATGCTGTTGCCACAACAGTAGCATCTAAGGGTACCGTTACACATCGCAATATTGCATGCAATTTCACTTGCAACTTACTGGTTGCAGTGAAATCATGGACACATTGTTCCATTTTTTTGCTGTGTACAAATGTAACAATATGTCCATGATTTCACCCTGAGGGCCCCTTTACACGCGGCTACATTTCTAGGGTGGCTACAGGTAACTTACTGGTTGCAGTGAAATCATGGAGAGATTATTCCATTTGTACACAGCAACAAGATAGAACCTTGTCTCCATGATTTCACTGCAACCAGTAAGTTACCTGTAGCCACCCAAGAAATGTAGCCGCGTGTAAAGGTACCCTTAGGGATTAATTGGACCTGAGCAGTTCCAAAACTGATTAAGGCAAATGCCGCAGGGTGTCAGCTGTCATATGTTGCTATCACTTGCTGGACGTTTGCCCTGCTGAGGGTGTATACAATTAATCCCCTTAATGTCCGTCGTGAAAAGGAGTGTCAGCATTCATTAAATATAGGTGAATATCGTAATTTATTAGCCTGGCATTGATGTCTGCAGTTTGTTCACCTGTCTTTGTCAGCTACCTAGCAATAGAATTTTAATATAATTTGTTTCAATAGGCAGTATTTCTGAAGAAAAAAAACTTTTTCTTGTCAGGTGACTGTGCATCAGAGGGATGTCTCCCATTTACTAGTTTTGAAGAAGCCGATTATGGTATCACGCCATATATATATGAAGATCATGACATAATTCCAGATGTACCGCCAGCCATTCACCACAAAAATCTATCATCTATTCCTTATGAACAGGACATATCCTTTGATTCATTGCAGACTGTTAGGCAAAATAAAAATAACAAAAGAGATGCTGAACATCAAAAAGATCATATAGGAGAGAAACCATTGTCATGTTCAGAAAGTGGAAAATGTTTTGCCAAGAAATCAAGACTTACTACACATCAGATAATTCATACAGGGGAGAAGCCATTTTCATGTTCAGAATGTGGGAAATGTTTTAGCAAGAAAGAAAATCTTCCTGCACATCATAGAATTCACTCAGGGGAGAAGCCATTTTCTTGTTCAGATTGTGGAAAATGTTTTACCACAAAATCAAATCTTACTACACATCTGAGAACGCACACAGGGGAAAAGCCGTTTTCATGTTCAGAATGTGGGAGATGTTTTACTAACCAAGGAGATCTTGTTAAACATAAAAGAACTCACACAGGGGAGAAGCCATTTTCATGTTCATTATGTGGGAAATTGTTTTCCAAGAAATCAAACCTTACTTTACATCAGACAATTCACACAGGGGATAAGCCATTTTCATGTTCAATATGTGGGAAAAGTTTTACCCAGAAATTAGGTCTTACTGCACATCAGAGAATTCACACAGGGGAGAAGCCATTTTCATGTTCAGAATGTGGAAAATGTTTTACCAGAAAATCAAGTCTTACTGGACATCAGACAATTCACACAGGGGTGAAGCCATTTTCATGTTCAGAATGTGGGAAATGTTTTACCATAAAAGCAAATCTTACTACACATCTGAGAACGCACACAGGGGAGAAACCATTTTCATGTTCCGAATGTGGGAGATGTTTTACTATTAAAGGAAATTTTGTTATACATTGGAGGATGCACACAGGAGAGAAGCCATTTTCATGTTCAGAATGTGGGAAACGTTTTATCAAGAAATCAAAACTTACTACACATTTGAGAATTCATACAGGGGTGAAGCCATTTTCATGTTCAGAATGTGGGAAAAGTTTTATCAAGAAATCAAAACTTACTACACATTGGAGAATTCATACAGGGGCGAAGCCATTTTCATGTTCAGAATGTGGGAAATGTTTTAACCAGGAATTGCATCTTATTACACATCGGAGATTTCACACAGGGGAAAAGCCATTTTCATGTTCAGAATGTGGGAAATGTTTTACTCACAATGATGGTCTTGTTAAGCATAAAAGAACTCACACAGGGGAGAAGCCATTTTCATGTTCAGAATGTGGGAAATGTTTTACTAATAAAAGAGATCTTGTTAGACATCGGAGAACTCACACAGGGGAGAAGCCGTTTTCATGTTCAGAATGTGGGAGATGTTTTACTAACCAAGGAGATCTCGTTAAACATAAAAGAACTCACACAGGGGAAAAGCCATTTGCATGTTCAGAATGTGGAAAATGTTTTACCGAGAAATCAAGTCTTACTGTACATCAGAGACTTCATACAGGAGAGAAGCCATTTTCATGTTCATTATGTGGGAAATGTTTTACCAGGAAAACAAATCTTACTTTGCATCAGAGAATTCATACAGGGGAGAAGCCATTTTCATGTTCAAAATGTGGGAGATGTTTTACCCAGAAATCAGGTCTTAATGCACATCAGAAAATTCACACAGGAGAGAAGCCATTTTCATGTTCAGAATGTGGAAAACGTTTTACCAGAAAATCAAGTCTTACTGCACATTGGACAATTCACACAGTGGAGAACCCATTTTCATGTTCAGAATGTGGGAAATGTTTTAACAGTAAATTAAATCTTACCGCACATCTAAGAATTCACAAAAAGGATTAGATATTTTCTTGTTCAGAATGTGAGAAATGTTTTAACAATAAATGAAATCTTACCGCATATCTGAGAAGTCACACAGGACAGGGGAGAAGCCATTTTCATGTCCAGACCTTGGGAAATGTTTTATTTGCAAACCTGATCTCGTTAAACATGGAATAATTCACACAGGGGAGAAGCTATTTTCATGTTCACAATGTGGAAAATGTTTTACAAAGAAATTAAATCTTACTATACATCTAAGAATTCACATAGGAAGAAGTCGTTTTCATTTCCAGAATGTGGGAAATGTTTTACTAAAAAATTATATCTTGCTGTACAACTGAGAATTTATGCAGGGTTTAAACCATCTTCATATGCAGAATATGGAGGCTAAGGCAAAATTAGCAGGGATATAATAGGACCTCATTAATGCGCAGTACCAACACAATACAATTTATGAAAACCCAGGAATATGTGTCATATGTACTACAATAATAGGATGATATGCAAAGCAAATATTGCTTTATTTAATAATGAAAAAGTTTTTTTTATAAATGCAAACAAGCTACATCCAAGATATAACAACATAGATACATAGGGTCAAGTGATGGTTTAGAGAGAGATACATAACACAGGTGGCCAAGATACATACACTCCGATCATAAACTGATGGCTACTTTACACGCCCCAACATCGTTTCGATATTGGATACAACGGCACGGGAGCGCGCACTTTTTTGGATGAAATCCAAGATCGCATAGGAGATGTCACACAGGGAGATATCGGCAGGCAACACAACTGCGATGTCTACGCCCCCTTGTACGCGCGAACCAGGGAACGACCATTTAACATGGGAGAGAATAGGGGAAGTTGCTCTCCAAGTCGGTGTTGGGCTGTCACACAGCACGATCCTGCCAGATCGTCCATCCAATATCGAGCCGTTGGAGAGCCTGCACAATTCTTCCCCGATATCGTTTTGGCATCGTTCTTGCATCGTATTGGACATTTACACCACACAACGCACGAACGATATCAGGGCCAACGCACGAACCACGTGACTTTTTATCGAAGTTGGACGACGATATCGGGACGTGTAAAGCGGCCATTAAGGGTAGACAGGTTACCTAAAATGGCATGTCTAGACCTACAGTGGGTACGGAAAGCATTCAGACTCCTTTATGTTTTTCACTTTTTTTTTCATTGCATTTGGTAAATTCAAAAAAGTTTTTTTTCTCAATGTACACTGTAACTGAAAAAAAAGTAATGTAGATATTTGTGCAAATTTATTAAAAAAATAAAAACTATATTGATTCGGTGTGTTGGAGGTGCGGCGAGGCGGAAGGTACCTTTCTGCATATTTTTTGGGATTGCAGTGTCCTTGGTCGATTTTGGTCCAAGGTGAGTGAAATCATCCGTGTGGTTGTGAATTATAGGGGAGAACTGAACCCTGCGTTATTCCTGCTACATCATTGCGAGATGCCTATTAAGAGGTACAAACATTCCGTGTTGCGATTCTTGGTGATGGCGGCGCGGGCGTGTGTTCCGCTCCTATGGCGGAAGGCGACACGTCCCCCAATCTCGTTGTGGATAGCGAAGGTAAACGACCTTATGTTTATGAAAGATCTAACTTCCTCAGTACATGATTCCTATACAAGTTTCAGAGACACTTGGTTCAACTGAGACATATAGGGCAGTGTTTCCCAACTCCAGTCCTCAAGGCACACCAAACAGGTCATGTTTTCAGGATTTCCTTATCATTACACAGATGATGGAATTATCCCCTGTGCAAGTGATTAAATTATCACCTATGCAATCCTAAGGAAATCCTGAAAACATGACCTGTTGGTGTGCCTTGAGGACTGGAGTTGGGAAACACTGATATAGGGAATACCATGGGTCCGGTGGTGGCTCTGGCTGATGGATCCTCAGTGATAGTTAGACGAGGATTGCCCTCTCCCGCTATGCACCCCCTCCCCCCATTCTTCCATCTCTTCTCTCTCTCTCTTTCCTCTTCTTCTTTCAGCATCTTATTTTTTATCTTAATTTTCATTATTATTATCATCTGTGGTTTCAGATGGTACAAACCTGTATACTTTGTTGTTTGCTAAACACCATAAATAAGGAATTATAAAAAAAATAAAAACTGAAATATCACATGGTCATAAGTATTCAGACACTCATATTTAAGTCACATGATGTCCATTTGCTTGTGATCCTCCTTGAGATGGTTCTACTCCTTCATTGGAGTCCAGCTGTGTTTAATTAAACTGATAGCACTTGATTCGGAAAGGCACACACCGGTCTATATAAGACCTCACAGCTCACAGTGCATGTCAGACCAAATGAGAATTATGAAATCAAAGGAACTGCTCAAGGAGCTCAGAGATATTTAAGGATTCTGAAGGACACTTTTGCAGTGCAAAATCTTGCTGGAAAAGATAGCGAACACCATGTTGTGTTTGCAAAGATCCTAAATGTGCCTAAACAGTGAAAACCCCCACAAGTGACCTAATTTTGGAAACTACACTCCCCATGGAATTTATATACACGTGATGAACACCTTGAACCCATGGCTGCTTTACAGAAATTTAAAACATTGAGCCGTTAAAATAATAAATCAGATTTTTCATTTTCACAAGGGTAGAAGGAGAAAACGGACTGTACAATTAGAACATCTGCAGGGTGCTGTGATAGTCAATAAGTGGTGTTATATGGTAGTGAGTAGTGTATATGTGGATAGATAAAGAAACCAGAACATTAGGGGTGTCAGTGTTTGAAGAGTTATGTGAGAAGTCTAAGAGCAGTGATGGGAGTAATGACATTGGGAAGGAACATGGCAATATATCTTATATATAAAACCCGAAGGCCACATCCGGAAAAGGCCACGCCTACTTCCGTGATGGCCTTCGCCCAGGGCTGGTGACGTCATCCAGTGCAGGGCCCCCCTGCTACAGGCAGCGGCACAGGAACGTTCCGACCTCGGAAGTTCCGTGTGCCCTCCAGCCATTCCCCTCCACCCTCTGCCCTCCAGACATGCCGCAAGCCTAGAGAGGAGGGAGGAGGGAGGGTGGGACTTCCTCTCCTGCAGCTCTGCCCGCCCCTCCTCTCCTCCTACAGTACAACCTGATGCCCGGCCCGCAGTGAGTCTACAGCCCCACACGCTGCTCTGTCCTCCAGCCTGTGTGCCTCCCTCTGACCCCTCCAGCCTCTGTGCCTCCCTCTGACCCCTCCAGCCTGTGTGCCTCCCTCTGACCCCTCCAGCCTCTGTGCCTCCCTCTGACCCCTCCAGCCTGTGTGCCTCCCTCTCACCCCTCCAGCCTGTGTGCCTCCCTCTGACCCCTCCAGCCTGTGTGCCTCCCTCTCACCCCTCCAGCCTGTGTGCCTCCCTCTCACCACTCCAGCCTGTGTGCCTCCCTCTCACCACTCCAGCCTGTGTGCCTCCCTCTGACCCCTCCAGCCTGTGTGCCTCCCTCTCACCCCTCCAGCCTGTGTGCCTCCCTCTCACCACTCCAGCCTGTGTGCCTCCCTCTGACCCCTCCAGCCTGTGTGCTTCCCTCTGACCCCTCCAGCCTGTGTGCCTCCCTCTGACCCCTCCAGCCTCTGTGCCTCCCTCTGACCCCTCCAGCCTGTGTGCCTCCCTCTGACCCCTCCAGCCTGTGTGCCTCCCTCTCACCACTCCAGCCTGTGTGCCTCCCTCTGACCCCTCCAGCCTGTGTGCCTCCCTCTGACCCCTCCAGCCTGTGTGCCTCCCTCTGACCCCTCCAGCCTGTGTGCCTCCCTCTGACCCCTCCAGCCTGTGTGCCTCCCTCTGACCCCTCCAGCCTCTGTGCCTCCCTCTGACCCCTCCAGCTTCTGTGCCTCCCTCTGACCCCTCCAGCCTGTGTGCCTCCCTCTGACCCCTCCAGCCTGTGTGCTTCCCTCTGACCCCTCCAGCCTGTGTGCCTCCCTCTGACCCCTCCAGCCTCTGTGCCTCCCTCTGACCCCTCCAGCCTGTGTGCCTCCTCTGACCCCTCCAGCCTGTGTGCCTCCCTCTGACCCCTCCAGCCTGTGTGCCTCCCTCTGACCCCTCCAGCCTGTGTGCCTCCCTCTGACCCCTCCAGCCTCTGTGCCTCCCTCTGACCCCTCCAGCCTGTGTGCCTCCCTCTGACCCCTCCAGCCTCTGTGCCTCCCTCTGACCCCTCCAGCCTCTGTGCCTCCCTCTGACCCCTCCAGCCTCTGTGCCTCCCTCTGACCCCTCCAGCCTGTGTGCCTCCCTCTCACCCTCCAGCCTGTGTGCCTCCCTCTGACCCCTCCAGCCTGTGTGCCTCCCTCTGACCCCTCCAGCCTGTGTGCCTCCCTCTGACCCCTCCAGCCTGTGTGCCTCCCTCTGACCCCTCCAGCCTCTGTGCCTCCCTCTGACCCCTCCAGCCTGTGTGCCTCCCTCTGACCCCTCCAGCCTGTGTGCCTCCCTCTGACCCCTCCAGCCTGTGTGCCTCCCTCTGACCCCTCCAGCCTGTGTGCCTCCCTCTGCCCCTCCAGCCTCTGTGCCTCCTCTGACCCCTCCAGCTCTGTGCCTCCCTCTGACCCTCAGCCTCTGTGCCTCCCTCTGACCCCTCCAGCCTCTGTGCCTCCCTCTGACCCCTCCAGCCTCTGTGCCTCCCTCTGACCCCTCCAGCCTCTGTGCCTCCCTCTGACCCTCCAGCCTGTGTGCCTCCCTCTGACCCCTCCAGCCTGTGTGCCTCCCTCTGACCCCTCCAGCCTGTGTGCCTCCCTCTGATCCCTCCAGCCTGTGTGCCTCCCTCTGACCCCTCCAGCCTCTGTGCCTCCCTCTGACCCCTCCAGCCTCTGTGCCTCCCTCTGACCCCTCCAGCCTCTGTGCCTCCCTCTGACCCCTCCAGCCTCTGTGCCTCCCTCTGACCCCTCCAGCCTCTGTGCCTCCCTCTGACCCCTCCAGCCTCTGTGCCTCCCTCTGACCCCTCCAGCCTCTGTGCCTCCCTCTGACCCCTCCAGCCTCTGTGCCTCCCTCTCGCCCCTCCAGCCTCTGTGCCTCCCTCTGACCCCTCCAGCTCTGTGCCTCCCTCTGACCCCTCCAGCCTGTGTGCCTCCCTCTGACCCCTCCAGCCTCTGTGCCTCCCTCTGACCCCTCCAGCCTGTGTGCCTCCCTCTGACCCTCCAGCCTGTGTGCCTCCCTCTGACCCCTCCAGCCTGTGTGCCTCCCTCTGACCCCTCCAGCCTGTGTGCCTCCCTCTGACCCCTCCAGCCTGTGTGCCTCCCTCTGACCCCTCCAGCCTGTGTGCCTCCCTCTGACCCCTCCAGCCTCTGTGCCTCCCTCTGACCCCTCCAGCCTCTGTGCCTCCCTCTGACCCCTCCAGCCTCTGTGCCTCCCTCGGACCCCTCCAGCCTCTGTGCCTCCCTCGGACCCCTCCAGCCTCTGTGCCTCCCTCGACCCCTCCAGCCGTCCTATGCCTCCTCCAGCCTACAGCCCTCCTCTGCCCCCTCCAGCCTACAGCCTCCTCTGCCCCCTCCAGCCCTCCTCTGACCCCTCCAGCCGTCTTCTGACCCCTCCAGCCGTCCTCTGCCCCCTCCAGCCGTCCTCTGACCCCTCCAGTTGTCCTCTGACCCCTCCAGCTGTCCTCTGACCCCCTCCAGCCGTCCTCTGACCCCCTCCAGCCGTCCTCTGACCCCCTCCAGCCGTCCTCTGACCCCCTCCAGCCGTCCTCTGACCCCCTCCAGCCGTCCTCTGCCCCCTCCAGCCGTCCTCTGCCCCCTCCAGCCGTCCTCTGCCCCCTCCAGCCGTCCTCTGCCCCCCTCCAGCCGTCCTCTGCCCCTCCAGCCGTCCTCTGCCCCCTCCAGCCGTCCTCTGCCCTCTCCAGCCGTCCTCTGCCCTCTCCAGCCTCCAGCTGTCCTCTGCCCTCTCCAGCCTCCAGCCGTCCTCTGCCCTCTCCAGCCTCCAGCCGTCCTCTGCCCTCTCCAGCCTCCAGCCGTCCTCTGCCCTCTCCAGCCTCCAGCCGTCCTCTAGCCCTCTCGCCCTTCAGCCGTCCTCTGCCCTCTCCAGCCGTCCTCTGCCGCCTCCAGCCTACAGCCCTCCTCTGCCCCCGCCTGCCTACAGCCCTCCTCTGCCCCTCCAGCCTACAGCCCTCCTCTGCCCCTCTCCAGCCGTCCTCTGACCCCTCCAACCGTCCTCTGACCCTCTCCAGCCGTCCTCTGACCCCTCCAGCCGTCCTCTGCCCCTCCAGCCCCCCTCTGCCCCCTCCAGCCGCCCTCTGCCCCCTCCAGCCGCCCTCTGCCGCCTCCAGCCGTCCTCTGCCGCCTCCAGCCGTCCTCTGCCGCCTCCAGCCGTCCTCTGCCCTCTCCAGCCGTCCTCTGCCTCTCTCAGGCGTCCTCTGCCCTCTCCAGGCGTCCTCTGCCCTCTCCAGGCGTCCTCTGCCCTCTCCAGCCGTCCTCTGCCCTCTCCAGCCGTCCTCTGCCCTCTCCAGCCGTCCCAGCTCGTCCTCTGCCCTCTCCAGCCTCCAGCCGTCCTCTGCCCTCTCCAGCCCTCCAGCCGTCCTCTGCCCTCTCCAGCCTCCAGCCGTCCTCTGCCCTCTCCAGCCTCCAGCCGTCCTCTGCCCTCTCCAGCCTCCAGCCGTCCTCTGCCCTCTCCAGCCTCCAGCCCTCTCCAGCCTCCAGCCGTCCTCTGCCCTCTCCAGCCGTCCTCTGCCCTCTCCAGCCGTCCTCTGCCCTCTCCAGCCGTCCTCTGCCCTCTCCAGCCGTCCTCTGCCCTCTCCAGCCGTCCTCTGCCCTCTCCAGCCGTCCTCTGCCCTCTCCAGCTGTCCTCTCCAGCCGTCCTCTGCCCTCTCCAGCCGTCCTCTCCAGCCGTCCTCTGCTCTCTCCAGCCGTCCTCTCCAGCCGTCCTCTGCCCTCTCCAGCCGTCCTCTCCAGCCGTCCTCTGCCCTCTCCAGCCGTCCTCTCCAGCCGTCCTCTGCCCTCTCCAGCCGTCCTCTGCCCTCTCCAGCCGTCCTCTGCCCTCTCCAGCCGTCCTCCGCCCTCTCCAGCCTCCAGCCGTCCCCTGCCCCCTCCAGCCGTCCCCTGCCCCCTCCAGCTGTCCCGGGTTGGCCACATGTTGACTCAGGATCCAGGCGCCGGAGAAGACGCAGGGTCGGTGGTAAGTATAGCGGAGTGTGTGTGTGTATGTGTGTTTATGCGCTGATCACTCTGCCCACGCCGCTGCGCTGACCACTCTGCCCACGCCGCTGCGCTGACTAATCTCAGCGCGCGCAGTGCTAGCCAGTGAGCCACCATATACTCTGCTACCCACAGAGCCGCCTGTATACACACAATTAATTTCACCGCACTACCCTAACGATTAGTAAATAAACTATACATGGATTCTAGACTACCCGATTCTTTAGAATCGGGCTGCCATCTAGTGAGATTATAATGGCATTTGTGGCGAAAGTTATAAACATTGTCATATTAAATCATTGCTTTCTTTGTTCTAAAATGTATGAAGCTCTGATTTGTAAAGCGCTGCTGAATATATTGGCACTATATAAACATTATTATGTATTTGCCTGTTGCCAAAATATGTAGTTTTCTTTGCCTAACTATTGTGACGTAGCGATCACGGATCGGGCTGGAGTATACTCGCAGCACA
Organism: Allobates femoralis; assembly: GCA_033576535.1. Lineage (NCBI taxonomy): Eukaryota > Metazoa > Chordata > Amphibia > Anura > Aromobatidae > Allobates > Allobates femoralis. Next base: position 484,081,929 of record JARQOC010000006.1, read on the forward strand.
AACCAATACACAGCGACAGTCTCTTCTATGAAATAAGTGCATCTGGTTTATTTGGAGATTCCATCAACCGCACAGAACAAATTAAATAGGAGCCTTCCTTCACCTGTACATGGACATACTGTACGGAATGCAGTCCGCTTACCTCACACACAGGTGCACCTGCACAGCTTTGGATCCACTTTGGAAATGTCCTAATGGAGCATTCTCAGACACCATTCACTGACCTCTTGTCAGTCCAAGGCTGCAGGCCTGGACTCCTCACGTGCTTCCCAAACAGCCAGTTATCAGGTCCAGGACCTGAGCTGACATCACATCCCATGTGACCAGGAGGGAGTCAGCCCATGTGTGATCTGACGCACCCACGGGAGGAACCCATTTCATGAGACACTCTCCTGACTTATTAATCACCTGCTATGTAGCACATGCAATGCATTACCTGAACTGATGGAACCTCAAGTCCCAGCATAATGCATCACTGAAAATATGCTGAACTACAAGTCCCAGCATAGATATTTGCAATGCAGCGAGCTGCTGCTCACACTATGCATAAAAGTTTCTATTCTGTACTCAGGGGCCAAATCACCCACTGCTTTGTCGTCTGGACTCCTGCACGTGCCTGTGTGCTGATTATCCCGTCTTCTGTATCTGCTCTGTTATTCTTTTACCTAATAAACCTCAGTCTCTGTTTCAAGAATTGTGTTCAGTGTCTTCTCAGACTTTGTTGAGCTCTCACAGACTTTCTAGCAGGTGTTACTCAGAATTTTATAAAGTTGAGCCTTGATAGTAAGAAATCACATTTTTCCCACAATTATGTTTCTTTAGACTCAATTTTTTTCATTTTCACAAGGGTAATGGCCACTTTACACGTCCCGATATCGGCGTTCAACTCCGATAAAAAATCACGTGGTTCGTGCGTTGGCCCCGATATCGTTCGTGCGTTGTATGGTGTAAATGTCCAATACGATGCACGAACGATGTCAAAATGATATCGGGGATCAAATGAGCGTGCTCTCCAAAGGCCCGATATTGGATAGACGTTGTGGCTGGATGATGTGGAGTACAATTCCCCTATTCTCTCCCATGTTAAATGGTCGTTCCTGGGTCGGCCGTACAAGGAGGCGTACACATCGCTGTTGCGTTGGCTGCCGATATCGCGCTGTGTAACATCTCCTATGCGATCTTGGAATTCTGCCCAGAAAAAGCGCGCTCCCGCGCCGTTGTATCCAACATCGGACCGATGTTGGGACGTGTAAAGTGGCCATAACAGGAGAAAATAGACCAATTTATTGCGCAATTTTTCCCATACAGTCCTGCTCATTTTTATTGGCATTCATAACATTTATGTACATAATGTGGAATAACTCCTAAAAAAATGAATGAAGTGAAACAGCTTTTTTGTATAGAGCACTCATGTTAAATACAAAAGAGCAAATCATAAACAACAATTGAAAACAAAAAAACATTAGAAGGGAAAAATAGAAAAACCTAAACCTTGCTGTGACACTGGTATTTGCACCCTTTACATTAAATTAATAAATTACAGGAAAAGGGGAAAGGAAATGGCAGCTCACCGGTAAAAATAGTGTCCTTCAGCCTGGATACACCTCCGCACGGATGTGCCGCCCTGGAGCCAGGCCAAATCAATACTACTCTTTACATTAAATTAGTATGAAAACACATTTTGATTCACCTGTGGTAAATTACAAATGAGAATCACCTGTGATAAACTGTCGGTGCCCATGTGACAAGAATTAGCCAATGAATGATGACTTCAGTGTTTTAAAAAGCTGCATGTTAGGCCCTGTTGCTTTTTCACAATGGTGAAGACAAAGGAGCTGCCTGAGGACTTCAGAAAAACACAATTGATGAGAGTATCCGGGTACACCAAGGAATGGTAACACACAACAACAAAATTGTTTTGTGAATCAAAGTTCCGTCTTTTATTGCCACAATGTTCAAACCAAAAAGAGCCCACCCAACGTTTCGGCCTTAACATAGGCCTTTATCAAGGGTCTCGGGTCTAAATGGTACAACAGAAAGGAAAAACAATAATGAAAACAGGTTTCAGCAAATACTTTTTCACCAATATTAATTTCATGTATTCGTGCTCATTGCTTACTGAGTAATAACGTGTTCATATGTAGTGGCAATAACGGTTGGAAGTCAAAGTGATGACGTCTGAACCGACGAATCATCTATCAGGAGTGAGAGGGTGAGATCCTAACAGTGAGATAAGGTGTAAAAAGAGAAAGGAAATCAGATCAAATTTGAAAAGAAAAGAGAGGAAAAGATTAAAGTAATTAATTACTATATGCTGGAAATCACCGTATTTGTAGAACTGTGGACTGCTCAAACAAGGAGATATCGGTCTATCTGGTCAAGGATCAACCTGAGATTTGCTAGTCTCAAAGAAATGGGAGGGAAAAGGATCTTGCAAGTGGATTTTTAAATCAGAATCTCTATGATAATATTCAATGTGTAATATCAAGGGAAACCTGTCCCCTGTGACTCTCAGTGTAATCATTAAGGACAACCACCCCATATAAAATGGACTAAAACAATATGTCAACGTGTAACACATCCTTTATGTAAAGAAACATTATTTTTCATCATCAGCCAAAGGCCATGTGATCAATTATATTGTGATCTCAAGTGAGGTGTCCATTCATAAGTTTATCAGAGTGCACCCTAATGTTTTAAATTTATCAAGTGTTATGTAATTGTGTTCTAAGGAAGAATTACCTTAATCTTGTCGGGGTCGTAGCGACAATACACTCCTTCACCAGTCACTCCAAATTAGACTATGAACATATGGTACCAGATAAGAGTAAATCAGACGGAGAATCTGGTTCAAACTTATAATACGTTCGTTGCTTTATTAAGCAATGGCAATGGTCACACCAACTAACTTTATTTCCGGGTACACTACATTTTATATTGTGAAAGGAAAGGCGTGCAATAACCAGAATCAGGCGGGGTTAAGCAAATATATCTAAATCTAATGTTAGTGATTAGTTCTTGTTCTTCTGTTAGATTCATCCTTCCTCCTGCTGAGATGTCATCATCCAGCCTCTGGAATGTTGGAGATCTCATCTTTCCTCCTAGCACCTCCTGGCACTGGAAGGTAGCGAATCTCAAGTCTCTTCTCAGGGCCTCTTTGTACGTCTTGGCACTAAAATCTAGCAACAGCTTCCAACAGTCTTCTTCAATGGTTGAATATATATATATATATATATATATATATATATAGATTAAGGAAAAACTTATGTTTCTTATATGAAATACAAAAGACACACATATATGTTTGGATATATGAATATAAAAGGTATAAAATATATCCTCTCACCCTGACAATCTCCTCTAAGAGGATAAATATAGTTTGAAAAAGACCATGGGTCTTTTATTCTAAAGATCTAAAAGAAAGGGTGCTGATTAAACCAGATCGCACATAGTATAAGATAATAGATAAAGTAGTTGGTCACATACCAGGGGTACACGAAGCAGGTGCTCTAGGACATAAGCCTAAAAGAGGAGGAACGAGTTAGACCACAAGGGGTTAAAGCGCTTAGAGACAGAAGGGTCAAATCGCAGTAGTTACCTGTCGGCTGGTGCAAAACCGTGAGCGGTTGCGTGGTGCGGCCGCTCGGTGTGAAGCGCCGCTACTTACGGGCAAGGGGCGGGCCCAGTAGGACGTCACTTCCGGCGTGTGGAACGCACGGAAGATCCGGCCGCTGAACCGCAAGTTCGCGCATGTGTAGAGCGCGGCAATGTCCGCGCGTGCGCAGTGTGCTGGGCAAAGTCACAATAGAGGAAAGCATTAAACAAGTGCAATGTGCTTGTATTGGTGACAAATTGCTCAAAGGTGGTGATGGTGCGCCAATCAGTGCCGTCCTATTTCAATAATGGGTCTAAAAGAAATACAGAGAGAGGCAATTAGGATTCAAACATTAATATAAGAAAAAAATAAGCTAATATTGGAATATACATATTGAACAACAATGTTACATATCTATAGTATACATGACTACATACATAGGGGTTCCATTAGTTACATGTAACCACCTTCTATGAAACACTGTATGACCCATCTAACACTCTGTTTTGCCAGATGGAACATATTTTGCCATATAATGTAAGCATTACTAATGGAACCCCTATGTACGTAGTCATGTATACTATACAGGTAACTACTGCGCTTTGACACTTCTGTCTCTAATGGTACCTTTACACGCCGCGACGGCAGGCTGGATACATCGCGCTACTTCACGTGCACGAGCACGCTCAAACGGCTACAAACGGTCAATGCACCCTCTTTACACGCCGCCATAAGGTGCGCTACGCCACGCTACATCTGTAGCTAGCTACATCGCCGGGTGTCTCAAGTAGCCAGCTCTTCAAACACAAAAAATTGGGAAGTTGCCTCCCAACTTTTTAGGAAAGATTACTCAATAAAAATTTAATTCATTAATCTTTATTATATATTTTCAGTATAACAATTAAAAATTAAAAAATCAGAGCATTCCCTCCGGGGGGACACACAAGAATCATCACCATAAGACTGTTCAGTTAATTAGAAAAAATAGTATATACAGCAACAACCACATAAAACTTGTTCCTCTATATCAACACTACTGGGACATGGATTTTGTTATATATTATCTTCCATCCCCTAATATTGTATATCTCCCATAACCATTTTTAACTGATAGGTACAACTCAGTATGTTTAACCAAGGTCTCAGTTGTATATTATCTTATTTCACTGAAAGGACCAAATACACAGAGACCAGACCTATACCTTCACTAGGTGCCCTAAATCAGTTCCAACCTCTCCTTAGGCATCAACCTAGACAATGAGTTATGGGACAAAAAGTGCAGTCGTGCTTCATACCTGTATAATCTGAAGTGTCAATGCGTGCCTGTGCTCCCTCCTCCCCCAGCGCTACAACAAGCTAATATGGGCGGACCTGGTACAGCAGGGACAGCACATAGGCGTGCCACAATCTTGGATTACGAGCCGTCCGTACGATGATAGGACAGCGCAATATCATCATGATTGGCCAGGCATCGCAGGAGGCTGCTTAATACATGACGCTCGAGCAATTGTGTAGTGTGACTGGTCAGCTCCTTAAATATGCCTCCCTATGCAGCGACTACCAATCGTCATGCAGGAGCTTCCTCCAATGATCGGTGATGGGGCGCGGTATCCCGGAGCCTGGGTCACGCCTTAGCTACATTGCAGCTACAGCCCCGGGTGTCCAGAGTTCCCTTCCGTTGCCTCTTTACACGCCGATACAGCTCGCTACCATCGGCGATGTAGCCATCAGTTTTCGAGCAGACCTAGGAAACAGATGTATCTGTTGCCGGCTGTAGCGTCACGTCTTCAGACGCCGCTACGACGGGCTACATTGGCGCTACAAGCTACATTTGTAGCCTGTAGCGGGATGTATCCAGCCTGCCGTCGCGGCGTGTAAAGGTACCATAAGCGCTTTAACCCCTTGTGGTCTAACTCATTCCTCCTCCTTTAGGCTTATGTCCTAGAGCACCTGCTTCTTGTACCCCTGGTATGTGACCAACTACTTTATCTATTATCTTATACTATGTGTGATCTGGTTTAATCAGCACCCTCACAGCACACCTTGGACATATGGACAAAGATTGTCTCCAAAGTCGGGACCCCATGCCTGGAGTCCATTTGCCAGCACAGCCAGCCCAGGTCAGTGACATACAAGCCCCAGGACTACGAGAAACTGATGCTGTCAACACCCTAGTAAGCCCAGCTATTGTTTCTTAAGACCATTCCTCATGTTGCTGGCTGAAGGTCAGTGCTCGGACATCCCTCTGGCAGGTGTGCAGCTGGAAGGGGCAACCGACCAGGGAGAGGAAGAGGTGGAATTTGAGGTCAGCGTTCCCACACCTGTTATTGTGAAGGCTGAGCAGGAAGAGGGCCAGTTTGGAGTTTATGGACAGCGTCCCTACCCCTGTTGCTTTCGGAACTAACCAGGAAGAAGTCAATGTGGAACTTATAGAGAGTGCCCACACACCTGCTTTTGTGGAGACTAACCAGGAAGAGGATGATGTGGGATTTGTGAGCAGCCTTCCCACACCTGTTGTTTCAGGGGCTAACCTGGAGGAGGTTAAAGTGGTGCCCATGGATGGCCTCCCCACATCTGTTGTTTTGCGTGCTGACCCAGGACATGGACTATCCAGCCAGTTTGTCACATCCAAGAAGCCAAGCAACACCCTGCTGTGGATCTTGCTGCCACTGCTACTGAGGATAACCCACTTTCCCAGCCCCCCTCATTCTCCTATGAACCATCAACAGTGAGTAAACCGAACCAGACAGTGGCCATTGACTGGGGGGGAATTGATAGCAAGAAGTTTATTGGAGCCCAATTCCTGTCTCCCATCTTAGTGCTTGTCCGCAGTATGTCTTCCCATCCTGGGGAAGGTAATCTGGGGGAGGTGTATAAATGTAAGGCTCGGGTGCTGACTTCACCATTAAAAAAAAAAACAATGCCACCAAGAGGAGAAGGATGATCAGAGACTTATCACATCCGGCTGTCCCATCTGGCTAATATTAAGAAGCGGAGGAATGTGATGACGATGACATGGACTCTTTCAATGCATAGCATGGGTTATGTTTCTTAACATTTAGCCAGACATGATGTTATTTTGTTAATTACTTGTGATATGCCACTCATTGTTCCTACAAGACTTGTAGATGCCTGCTAGTGTTTAACGTTTGTAATGTAATTATCTTATGAGGCGGTCGACAGGGTATGGGGTACTCGGGAACTGGGGCTGATGGCGGCTTTGATGGGGGATCACGGCTGGTTGATCCCCGGTCCCGTGCCCTGGACCCTCAATGGCAGGGAATGGAGGGGGATAAAGGGATATTTACAGATGACGCCACCTGTAGTTCCCGGTAATATGGTACTGGCGCTGCAATCCGGCCGCTGAGGTGATGGTGGGTGCAGTAGAGTGTAGTACAGCTCCCCACAGGTGGAGCTTTACCTCAGGGCAGCGGGGATGGATGAGGGGAGTAGTAGCTGCGTCTTTGCAGGCAAGGCGGTGAATTGCATCAGTTAGACAGGAACACAGACACACAGGGATTGTTGTTTCGGTACCTTTGACTGGTGACAGGGTAACAGGTACAGTCCAGAGTAATAACCAGGTCCCCGATGCAACTTGGGACTTCCACCTTAGAAAGTTATGAGGCCTCCTCTGTCTTTCTGCTCTGTGGTGTGGGGTAAGTCCTGCCTGAGCCTGAACCCACCACTTCTTCTCCCTCTCTGGGCTTTGTCCTAAACTGGCAATGAGGTCCTTCTGGGGGGTCCCTGTTCCTCCTATGGCCCCTGGTCCTATACTTGGTCAATTTAGCGTCTCTTACTTTGTTCCCCTCAGGGCTGAATTCCTCCTGAGTCTTCCGGGCTTTTGCTGTAGCACTAAATGCTGGCAGCGTCGGACTCTGGTGTCCAGGTGTACTAAAGGTCTGTAGTAACCGGTTCCCTTTTCTTTGTTGCCTTCTTTCTCCACTTGCCTCCGACCCTTTCCCTAGGGTGCGAACAGCGGTCAGGGGTCCCTGGTCCTGAATCCTTCCCAGCGACCAGCTCCTCATTCCTCCTCTCTCCAACTCGAGACTGACTAGAGGAACTAACTAACTCCTCCCCTCAGGCCTGGATGTTCTTAAAGGGGAACTGATTTAAGGCAGCCAGTAGAGTTCCCCCTTCAGGTCTGGGGTGGAAGGTGTGGTGTGCTGTGCTAACCAAGGTGTAATTCCCTCCTTGCACCAGTGGATCCTGTGGAAATCCCCGCAGGGGATTTGTCAGTAAAGACCTTTGTCAGTAAAGGTCAAAGGCTCAGAGAACTTAATTATGCAAATCTTCCATTGTATTACTATGTGTACTTTTCTATGTAAATTATGTCTTTGAGTCTCCCCTTCCAGAAATGCAATACTACTAGAGATATTATGTATGCGGCTTGAAATCTAGCCAATGAGAGCACAGTCTTAGTAAACCAATCATGAAGTTACCAATGTTTGAATTGAGTGGTCAGGGGGAATATAAGGAGACCTGTTCATTAACCAGAGTGATTTGTTTTGTGACCTCAGTCTAGGGATTTCGGTCTCGACTAGAGGTGCACGAGACTTGATACATGCTGCTAATCTAGGATATACGGATCTGATTGGCAGGCCATAATCCCAGGCTCAGGCACTTCGGTGCCAACCAAGGGATTCAGAACCTGGATTATATCACCACATGGACTTCAGCATCGAATGTTAGGATTTGTCTGGGATATCAAAGGCTACAAAGGAAGCAACACAGGTTGGGGCAATCTAGTCACCTGGCTACAGATTTTGCTGTGCCAGCTCAGCTTCCTAAAACTAGCATTATTCCTTTCTGGGTGGGTGCCTGCGAAAAGCAGGGTGCTGCTGGTTTGGCGTAAGTAGCCCTGGAAGCTCTGAGGTACGAATATTCCAATCCCTGGTGAGCCAGCGGAAAGGTGAGAGTGCTGCCTGTTACATTGTGTGTTTTGCTGGTTATTTGTTATAGTGTTATATGCCGTTAACTGTTTGTGGATCCAATAAAGCATTAATTGTGGTTCCTTCACCCTGTGTTGTCTGTGTAGTGTTCCGCCCACGGGAAAGGAGCTCGTGTTCATTTGGGATGAGCTCTGGTCCATGTTGCCTTTTTTCGAAAGGCGGATGGGCCAGAGGACAAGAGCACCCACTGACCCCAGTGTCTCCACAAATGGCTGTTTTGAAGGATTCAATTGTAAAAGCCCTTGATGACTGCAACAATAGCGAAAGAAATTTGTTCTTGTACTGTGGGTCTAGAAAGGTGGCCAACCAGTATAGGGTGCTGTTGAAAATGAGGATCACGCGAGGGTCTTGGCACAGATATGAAGTGTGCCATGTGTGCCAAGCTGCAAAGAGGCAAATGTTCTATGACCCCAGAAGGAGGAACAATACCCATGCTATCCTCACACTGGCTCTCCTCCTCCTCTCCAGCCCACCCATGCTGGACAGACATGAAGCTGGGGTTGGGAGTCCCCTCTGTAGCATGCCAGGTCCCATCGGTACAACTGAAAAAGAAGTCCTCTCCTCATCTTCGTCATCCCCCAATCTTGCCTGAGGAGATTGGCTGGGCTGTGTAGGATTACCCATTGTGAAATCTTGCTCCATACCCAGCTGCTGGGCCCTCAAAGATTCCATTTTTAGATTATGCAGCGATTCTTTGAGCAGACATAGCACAATAGGGATGGTTACGCTAATAATAGCCTGATCACAGCTCACAAGCTTGGTGCAGTACTCAAAGTTATCAAGCACCTCACAAATGTCTCCCCCCTGTATCTGTACGACTTGATTGTCCACAAGGGCGTATCTACAATAGGTGCAGGGGTTGCAATTGCACCTGGGCCCCAAAAGTGCCTTTGGCATATAGAAGAGACTAATGCAATTAAAGACATGCAATAATTGAGGGCCCTGTTGGAGCTTTTGCATCGGGGCCCATGAGCTTCAAGTTACGCCACTGATTGTCCATATATACTGTATTTATCCTTGTTCTCCCCTCTTCATATGTAAAGCGCTATATAAATAATAATAATAATAATAATAATAAATGTCAGCAATCCACACCCACTCGACAGTTGTTATGTGTCTTGGCTGAGTCTCAGTCTTACGAGCATGTTTAAGTTGGTATTCAGCAAGTGCCCTTTGCTGCTCACTTATCCTTGCCAACATATATGTTGAGTTCCACTGTCTTGGCAGGTTGCAAATGAGTCGGTGGTTTGGCAAATTAAATTGCTTTTGAAGCGTTGCAAGACCGGCAACAGCGGTTGAGGAATGGAGGAAATGGGCGCAAATACGCCGCACTTCTCAAGTAGGTACAGCAAGTCAGGGTATGTTTTTATAAATTTCTGCACCACTAGGTTCAGTACGTGAGACATGCATGGCACGTGTACCAGCTTTCCAAGCTTTAAAGCCGTCACCAGGTTACGCCCATTATCGCAGACAACCAGTCCAGTTTGGAGTTGCAGTGGGGAGAGACACTGGTTGGTCTGTTGTTTTATTCCTTGCCACATCTCTGCTGCAGTGTGTGGTGTTTCACCTAAGATAAGCTTCAGCAGAATATGTTGCCGCTTTGTCGATGCACTGCTGCACAGCTCCCAACTTGGGAGTAATGTGGAGGGTAATTGAGCATAGGATGATGAAGTGGAGGAGGAAGAGGACAGGATGTATATGATGAGGCGGAAACCTTGATTGAGGTTGGGCCGGCTATTTGTGGCGTGGGTACGACATATGATGGTCCAGTTTGAGACTTTGTCCCACCCTCCACCAGGTTGAGCCAGCGTGCATGACAGAGATGTTTCGTCCCTGTCCACAAGTACTTGCCCACATGTCTGTTGTAAGGTGGACCTTCCCGGTTACGGCATTGGTGAGAGCACGCTTTAAATTAAAGACGTGCTGGTATAACGCGGGGACAGCACAACGCAAAAAATAGTGACGGCTGGCAACCGAGTATCGTAGGGCAGCCACAGCCAACAGATCATGGAAAGACTGTCTCCCCATAAGCCTAAACGGCAACATCTCCACAGCTAGCAACTTGGCAATGTGCGCATCCAGAATTTGTGCTTGTGGGTGCATTGCTTGGTATTTACGCCTCCTTTCATACATCTGGGGCATGGACAACTGGACGCTTGGCTGGGACAAACAAGTGGATGAGCTGGTTGTGTCCTGCATCTGTGCAACCGCAGCTTGTGAGCAAGAGGTATGGTCACCTGCTTCCTGCCCAGTAGATTGGGAAGGACGGATCACAGGCGACATGACAGTGGTTTGACCCGCAGACACCAATTTAGTACCCTGTTGTTCCACCCACCGACTTGGGTGCTTGGCTTCTATGTGTTTCCGCATACTGGTGCTGCTTTGGTTGCCTTTGCCCTGGCCTCTGCTCAGCTTCGCATGGCAGATGCTACAGATGACATTTGATTCAGAAGGACTATCCGAAAATTTCCAGACAGCGGCTGAATGTACCCTTGCCTTGACTTGGGGTACAGAGGTATTGCTCTTAGCAACAGTTGAAACACTTCGCACTCTGCTCAAACCAGTAGCCCTTGGTGCCTTTATTGGTGCTACGTATCCACCTTCTTCCTCTGTGTTGTGCTGGCTATGCATGTCAGCGGTCCAGGTCAGATCGGTGGTCTCATCATCGACCACCTCGTCGTTCACGTCATCCTCCTTCCGTGTTGATATCGTCGGCTGGCCAGATGGCATCTTTGTGTCATCACCCTCCACCTCTTCACCCGGTATATCACGTGGATTAAAGTGGCTTTCTTCTGGCCATGAATTTTCAAATATTTGGCCATGAAACGATGATACCTCTTCGCGTTCCTCTTCAATGTCGGGCGGTGAGAGGCCAGAGGCCACAAAAGGATATGGACCAAACAGATCCTTGGAGTGGTCAAATCTTTCCTGTGACTCTTGACGGAGTGATGAACTAGGAACAAGTTGAGAATAGTATGACTCAGCGTTCTCTGTCCATACATGGGCTACTTTTTGGAGACACTATGGCTATGCCTGGACATTGGGCACTGCAACTACTGTGCTACTAGTCCTAGCTTCATAATTGTTTGGCCCTTGAGGCCTGCTTCTTCCCCCGAGGCCTGCATAATGCATAACGGCGGCGTCTCACACAGCACACAGTAGTCGGCAATACAAGCTGACAATCCTGGTGAGATAACCTTGGAACCTCTGAAAACAGTGAGATACCACCCAAGGACTGTGAGTGTGTAAACAATCTGCTTTTTACAAAGCCATATTAAGCTGTGTTTGCATATGTATAGATGTGTCAGCAGTAGCACAAGCTATAAATCCTGTATTTTACAGGGGCTTTTAGTTTGGATTTGGATTTGTGAGGATGAGCAGTTCTGTGGTGTATAGGGGCAAGCATACTTTCATGAAAGACACCCCGGAGCCCTAGGCAAAAGGGGTACATGATGGTGGCGAGGGGTGGACCCAGAACTCCTGTAGCCTGGTTGTATGGCAGGGTCTGTGTAGAGGTTATCAAGAGATCTTGCTTTAAGAGGAAGGGGTAATGTATGAGAGTGATGTATAGGTGTGCCTGGTGACTCATTGGTGGGGCCACTAGTTTGGGAAGGACGGCATTCTTTCAAGAGACTTCTTTGAAAAAACATTACCCGCCCTGCCGCCCTGTGATAGTCACTAATCTAGATTGTTATATTTACCCATTACTTGTATGGTTATTAATATCTTATTTATTTGTGGTATGAGCATTGGTTTGTATTGTACCATGTTAATTATACAATTTCTACGAAATTAATTTTGGCATTAACCTTCTAAGCCCAAGGGAAGGGCAATCCTTCAACCATGGTTCCCTAGAGGTTTCCTCCACAGGGGGTTTTTCCTCTCCTGAGAGCTGTAGGATGACTCTTTGTGAGTCAAAGGTGCTAAATTTAGACCCCTTTATGCTTGTGCAGGGGCATCTTTTATAAGGTGTAATTGGAAAATGTGTAAAAACGAAAAATTACCAAATGGTGTCACATGTGTTGGAATTTGTAACCTGTCACTGCTTTGCAGGGTCGGAGTCAGGTGGAAGTTGCAGACAAGTTAAGGTGGACTAATTTTAACTAATAGAGGATGTAAAACCTCATGGTGGTGAGCAGGCTTGGCTTTGGTGGCCAGCCTGAAGGATGTGGTAATGGTAACGTCATCTGGGGCGGGCACGGTGGTTAAGCACGGAAGTTAGGATAATAGCGCATTGGTGCCCTGAAAGTTTACTGGCTCTGCTCGAATAGCAGCCAATACGTGCCGCCCCCTTTATGGCTGTCTGGCCGGATGCTGGATGTCAGACAGCTGGGGATATCACAGTACTTGTGAATCCCAATGTAATAGCACTCCACCTGACTCCTACTGGGATTGGTAATCCTGTGATTTAAATAAAGCTGTGGCCATTTGACATCCAAAATAATGTGTGGCGTGTATTTATTATAGTGTATGATTTATTATATGTATGGCTGTTAAAAAGTGGAGTGGGGGTCCATCCCCAAGTCCAAACATCAAGTCACTGCCACATGTTAAAACGACACAGTATATAAAACTACATAGTACATATTGTCACTAGATTGTCCACTATTGTAAATGTTATGTTCCTTGGCAGCATCCAGTGGCACTAATGGTACTCAGCACACATTGCACTGCAACATTAGAATTTGGCTGTGCCATTCTGGTGGACAATTATTGAGAAACATGCTCTTGGTATGCATTTTCCATAGCAACATTTCATTATTTATGTGAGAGCATTTTTTGGCTCCAGCTGCTAAGCAGTTTCTTCATTGCTGATTTGTGATTCATTTTTAGGTCCATTTTTACTCTTATAAGATCACAGACGAGCTATAACATCTTTCTACACACAAAAAGACCATCTCTTCTTGTCTTTTATTCTTCATTGGATAAGGTAATTATTGGTAAAATGTGCATATAATCATTTTAGTTTTATATGCCTTTTGATTTGCGGATTAAAAAGAAAATTCTAGACAAGCATGTTAAAGGTAAAGGTTATAAGACTATCTCCAAGCAGCTTGATGTTCCTGTGACTATAGTTGCACATATTATTCGAACAGTTAAGATCCACAGGACTGTAGCCAACCTCCATGGACGTGGTCGCAAGAGGAAAATTAAAGACAAATCAAAGAGACACTTAATACGAATGGTAACAAAAGAGCCCAAGAAAACCTCTACAGGTACCTTTACACGCTGCCACTGTTCCTAGCAACAGGTATCAACTGTATATGCACTCGCACGTTTTTGACAGTTGATACTGATCGCTGATGCCGCATGTACACGCCGCCATTGCGTTGTCAACTGAAGGTATCGTGGTGCCCCGGAAGTTCCGACAGATCCTTCGGATAACTTCCTGTTGAATACATTCCCCGCTTCACACGCCGCAATCAGTAGGGGAATGTGGGCGTACATCTTTTGCGCCGCAAGTACATAGGCGTGACAGAGTTGTGTATTCCGTGACGCTAAAACGCTGATTCGACAACGCAATAGCGTCATGATTGGGCAGCCTGCGCAGGAAGGCTGGCTAATACATGACACCATTCCAATTATGGGAGTGTGAATCGATAGCTCTTTAAATATGGCGCCCTGTGAAGGGACAGCCAATGGTAACACAGTAGCCCCCACCAATCATCGCTGATGGGGCGTGGTATCCATGAGGCTGTGTCACGCCCCTGGGAAATCACTAGGCGACGGTGATTCAATCCCTGTGCCCCGTTTAGACGCCACTACCATGGCAACTGTGCCTTTGTGTTGCTTTGGGTTTTTGAACACGGCTCAGAAACAGGTATTCGAGTCAACTGCAGGAAACCCGATCACTTTCCCAATTTAACACCGCCATCTCGTAGCAATTTCAAGGCAAAAGGCACAAAAATCCCCATTGCCAGGCAGTTGCTACCACGCAGTGGCGGCGTGTAAAGGTACCTTAAAAGATTAAAGGTGAACTTCAAGCTCAAGGAACATCAGTGTCAGATCTCACCGTCCATTGTTGTTTGAGCCATAGTAAACTTCATGGGAAACGACTAAGGAAGACGCCATTGTTAACAGAAAATCATGAAAAAGGCCAGACTGGTATTTGCCAAACTACATGTTGACAATTCACAAAGCTTCTTCAGAATGTCCTATAGACAGGTGAGACAAAAATGGAACTTTTTGGCAAGGCACATCAGCTCTGTGCTCATGGAAAAATGAAGCAGATCAAGAAAAGAACACTGTCCCTACTGTGAAACACGGAGGAGGCTCCGTTATGTTCTGGGGCTGCTTTGCTGCATCTGGTATAGGGTGTCTTGAATCTGTGCAGGGTACAATGAAATCTCAAGACTATCAAAAGGATTCTAGAGAGAAATGTGCTGCCCAGTGTCAAATTTCTGAATAATATGTGCAACTGTAGTCACAGGAGCATCAAGCTGCTTGGAGATAATCTTATAACCTTTACCTTTAACATGCTTGTCAATATTTTTCTTTCTAATCACCTGAGACAACTCTTTCCTTTGCTTCCTCTGGTCCATGTTGAGTGTGGTGCACACCATGTCACCAAACAGCACAGTGAGTGCTGTAGCCCTATAAACAGGCCCACTGACTGATTACAAGATTGTAGTAGACACTTTGCGATGCTAATTAGTGGACACACCTTGATTTAAGATGTCCCTTTTGTCACATTATTTTCAGGGGTGCCATCATTTCTGTCCAGGCCTAATTCATGAGTTTAATTTATTTAAAAAATTCTGTGGAAGCAGGGTTGAAAAGCAATGTCTGACTTTTATTTGTTCATTTTCATAGATTTTTTTTTATTTATTATTACTTTTGTCAGATTCAAGTTATTTCTGTAACCATTGTGGGTTTTTCTTTCATTAATCAAGGGGTACCAACAATTTTGACCATGTGTGTATCTCTCTGAGTACAGGTAAAGTAGTAGATGTCATCTGTAGTCATATGTAACGCCACAGATAACACAGTGATACAATGGGTACGGAAAGTATTCAGACCTCGCTAAATTTTTCACTCTGTTTCATTGCAGCCATTTGGTAAATTCAAAGAAGTTCATTTTGTTTTCTCATTAATGCACACTCTGCACCCCCCAAAAAAAACTGAAATGTAGGTATTTGTGCAAATTTATTTAAAAAAGAAAAACACATCTAGCATCACCCCTTGATCTAGGGGAGTCCTGCACTTGAAAACCGGTCAGTTACCCACTCATGTGAAACACAGCTGTCTGATAAAAGATGCTATAGGGACCTGGAGAGCAATTAGGAAAATGTATAACCTCCCATGCAACTTGTCTAACTATATGCCCATAGACAGAGGCCCAAACTTTGGACAGGGTCAACACAACAAACTTTTTAAACAGTGGAACCAAAGGGCATAAGGAGACTGGGAGACCTATTACAAGAAAAAGAAGGACGAATATTAATAAAACAGGAAATAGCTGCAAAATATGGACTACGGTAGGTGAAAATCAGAGTCTGCAATACATGCAGATCAATAGCCATTACAACTCAACGGTTAGAGATTTTGGGAAAGTAGAAAAGAATGGAGACTTTGATGTCCTGATGGAGCAGGCAGCCAACCAAGAGTCGCTGTCATCTGATGGGGCAGGCAGCCAACCAAGAGTCGCTGTCATCTGATGGGGCAGGCAGCCAACTAAGAGTTGCTGTCATCTGATGGGGCAGGTAGCCAACCAAGAGTCGCTATCATCTGATGAGGCAGGCAGCCAACCAAGAGTCGCTGTCATCTGATGGGGCAGGCAGCCAACCAAGAGTCGCTGTCATCTGATGGGGCAGGCAGCCAACCAAGAGTCGCTGTCATCTGATGAGGCAGGCAGTCAACCAAGAGTTGCTGTCATCTGATGGGGCAGGCAGCCAACCAAAAGTTGCTGTCATCTGATGGGGCAGGCAGCCAACCAAAAGTTGCTGTCATCTGATGGGGCAGGCAGCCAACCAAGAGTCGCTATCATCTGATGGGGCAGGCAACCAACCAAGAGTCGTTGTCATCTGATGGGGCAGGCAGCCAACCAAAA
This sequence comes from Allobates femoralis, assembly GCA_033576535.1. Lineage (NCBI taxonomy): Eukaryota > Metazoa > Chordata > Amphibia > Anura > Aromobatidae > Allobates > Allobates femoralis. The sequence continues at coordinate 484,098,523 of JARQOC010000006.1, forward strand.
GTTGCTGTCATCTGATGGGGCAGGCAGCCAACCAAGAGTTGCTGTCATCTGATGGGGCAGGCAGCCAACCAAGAGTCGTTATCATCTGATGGGGCAGGCAGCCAACCAAGAGTCGTTATCATCTGATGGGGCAGGCAGCCAACCAAGAGTTGCTGTCATCTGATGGGGCAGGCAGCCAACCAAGAGTCGCTATCATCTGATGGGGCAGGCAGCCAACCAAGAGTCGCTGTCATCTGATGGGGCAGGCAGCCAACCAATGGTCGCTGTCATCCATCGACTTTAAAATATGCGACCAACTTCAAGTTAAATGGAAACTAATATTTTTGCAAAATAGGGAAAAGGAAAAGATTTTGAAGGGTTGGATGACAGTGAGCAAAATAATGATAAGTGAGCAGTGGAGAGAAATGAAGAAATTTTGAGGGGGACGTTAGTTAAACTATGACTTGAGTCATGAAATTGTCATAGGGTTTGATGTTTATATGAGCTACTTGTTCAGGTTTTTCAATGATAGGAATGTTGACACAACAAAAATGCAAAAGGATCAGTTATAAAAGATTTTACAATTGTTAAATAAAATAATACTTTTGATATATAGTTGTGGCCAAAAGTATTGACACCCCTGCAATTCTGTCAGATAATGCTCAGTTTCTTCCTGAAAATAATTGCAATCACAAATTCTTTGGTATCTTCATTTAATTTGTCTTCAATGAAAAAAAACACAATAAGAATTGTCCTAAAGCCAAATTGGATATAATTCCACACCAAACATAAAAAAGGGGGTGGACAAAAGAAAAATCATGTGACGCTTCTCTAATTTGTGTAATTAACAGCACCTGTAACTTACCTGTGGCACCTAACAGGTGTTGGCAATAACTAAATCACACTTGCAGCCCATTGACATGGATTAAAGTTGACTCAACCTCTGTCCTGTGTCCTTGTGTGTACCACATTGAGCATGGAGAAAAGAAAGAAGACCAAAGAACTGTCTGAGGACTTGAGAAACCAAATTGTGAGAAAGCATGAGCAATCTCAAGGCTACAAGTCCATCTCCAAAGACCTGAATGTTTCTGTGTCTTCCGTACGCAGTGTCATCAAAAAGTTTAAAGCCCATGGCACTGTGGCTAACCTCCCTAGATGTGGACGGAAAAGAAAAACTGACAACAGATTTCAACGCAAGATTGTGCGCATGGTGGATAAAGAACCTCGACTAACATCCAAACAAGTTCAAGCTGCCCTGCAGTCTGAGGGTACAACAGTGTCAACCCGTACTATCCATTGGCATCTGAGTGAAAAGGGACTGTATGGTAGGATACCCAGGAAGACCCCACTTCTTACCCCGAGACATAAAAAAGCCAGGGTGGAGTTTGCCAAAACTTACCTGAGAAAGCCTAAAACGTTTTAGAAGAATGCCCTCTGGTCAGATGAGACAAAAGTAGAGCTTTATGGGCAAAGGCATCAACATAGAGTTTACAGGAGAAAAAAGAGGCATTCAAAGAAAAGAACACGGTCCCTACAGTCAAACATGACGGAGGTTCCCTGATATTTTGGGGTTGCTTTGCTGCCTCTGGCACTGGACTGCTTGACCGAGTGCATGGCTTTATGAAGTCTGAAGACTACCAAAAAATTTTGCAGCACAATGTAGGGCCCAGTGTGAGAAAGCTGGGTCTCCCTCAGAGGTCATGGGTCTTCCAGCAGGACAATGACACAAAACACACTTCAAAAAGCACTAGAAAATGGTTTGAGAGAAAGCACTGGAGACTTCTAAGGTGGCAGCAATGAGTCCAGACCTGGATCCCATAGAACACCTGTGGAGAGATCTATAAATGGCAGTTTGGAGAAGGCACCCTTCAAATATCAGGGACCTGCAGCAGTTTGCCAAAGAAGAATGGTCTAAAATTCCAGCAGAGTATTGTAAGAAACTCACTGATGGTTACCGGAAGCGGTTGATCCAAGTTATTTTGGCTAAAGGTTGTGCAACCAAGTATTAGACTGAGGGTGCCAATACTTTTGTCCGGCCCATTTTTGTAGTTTTGTGTGAAATGATCAATGTTTTGTTTTTTGCTTCATTCTCTTTTGTGTTTTTTTCATTGAAGATAAATTAAATGAAGATAATAATATCAAAGAATTTGTGATTGCAATCATTTTCAGGAAGAAACTGAGTATTATCTGACAGAATTGCAGGGGTGTCAATACTTTTGGCCACAACTGTATATGTGTAAAATAACAAAGACTTGAAATGGAAAATGTTGTAAATTTTATTCATTGAATAAAGATTGATTGCAAAAAAAAGTCAATGAAGAGTCTACTGTATCTGTCCTTTCCTGATGTTTATGAAAATGTAATTTCTTTGTTGAAATTTTCCCATTCTCAGTGTGAAAATGGCTTCTCCTCTGTGTGTATTCTTTAATTCATAACAAAAGCTGATTCACAGTCAACAATCCCCACATTCTGGACATGAAAATGGATTTTTAACTGTGTGGGATTCTCAGATGTGCAGCAAGATTTGATTTCTTGGTAAAACATTTCCCACATTGTGGACAAGAAAATGGTTTCTCTCCTGTGTGAGTTCTAACATGTTCGTTAAGACTTGATTTGTGGGTAAAACGTTTCCCACATTCTGCACATGAAAAAGGCTTCACCCCTGTGTGTGTTCTTTTATGGTTAGTGAGATCTATTTTGATAGAAAAACATTTCCCACATTCTGGACATGAAAATGGCTTCTCCCCTGTGTGACTCCTCTGATGTATTGTAAGTTGCGTTTTCTTGGTAAAACATTTCCCACATTCTGAACATAAAAATGGCTTCTCTCCTGTGTGAATTCTCTGATGTGCAGTAAGAGTTTCTTTTCTGCTAAAACCGTTCCCGCATTCTGAACATGAAAATGGCTTTGCTCCAGTGTGAACTTTCTTGTGTGAATTAAGACATTTTTTGTAGCTAAAACATTTCCCACATTCTGGACATGAAAATGGCTTCTCTCCTGTATGAACTCTCTGATGAAGGATAAGATATGATTTCTTAGTAAAACTTTTCACACATTCGGAACAAGAAAATGGCTTCTCCCCTGTGTGAATTCTCTGATGTATGGTAAAACTTGATTTCTGGGTAAAACATTTCCCACATTCCGGGCATGAAAATGTTTTATTACCCAGCTGAGCTTTTTGATGTTCAACATCTCTTGTGTTATTTTCATTTTGCATAACAGTCTGTAATGAATCAGAAGGTAGGACCTGTTGATTAGGAATGGATGACAGATTTTTGTTGTGAAGAGTTGGTGATATCTCTGGAATTAGGTCATAATCTTCATAAACATATGGCGTGACACCATAATCCGATGTGTCAACATTAGCAATAGGCAGATATCCCTCTGATGCACAGTCATCTGAAAAGAAGAAAATATACTGTTTTAGAAGTGCTGCCTTTTGAAACAAAATGTATTAAAATTAATTTACTAGACAGAGGCCCTAACTGCAGACATCAATGGATACACTAAGATATATCAGCCCCATCAACAAAAGCCATTATGCCTTTTCATGGTGGCAGTAAAGGAGCCTTAATCCTCAATGCTGCTTTTTCACATTGCTTTAGATTAAGTTTATAGCGTCCCCCAGCAGGTGAAAAGCCCGAGGGTGACAGTTGTGTATGATAGCTGACACCCTTCAGCATCGTCCCAAAACGGTTTGGGAACCAATCAAGGCCTGTTAAATGCAGCTGGTAATTGCGCCAGCAGCATCCAAATGGTTAAAGGGGTAAAAACACCCAGTTTAACACTATCCCTTTCCCACTTCTGCAACTGAAATCATGGGTGGTGATGGTGACCATTGCACTCTGAGGTCATCTGATAACCTCGGGGTACTGTGACCTGAAACAAACAAAAAAGAACACAAAAACTCCTCGTTTTGCCACAAACACAGCTTTTGTGTTAAACCAACACTAAACAAAATATACACACAATTGGTATTGTCATGCCTGTAATGATCCAAGATATAAAACTGTTATGTCTTACATTCTGTACATTCTATACGGAGAGTATCGTAAAAAAATAAAATAATTATTTTTTTTAAATTTACTTTTTCATCATTACAACACACAGTTAAATAAAATTGGGTCAAAAAGTTACATGTAAAATGTAAACATTTTATAACTAATAATATATTTATTCATTTATATAGCGCTATTAATTCCATAGCACTTTACATACATGAGTAATGCTGTCTCTCTTGGAGCTCATAATCTAAACATCCTATCAGTATGTCTTTACAATGTGGGAGGAAACCGGAGTGCCCGGAGGAAACCCACGCAAACACAGAGAGAACATACAAACTCCTAGAAGATGTTGTGCTTGGTGGGAATTGAACCCAGGACCTTGGGACCACAGCGCTGCAAAGGCTGCAGTGCTAACCACTTGAGCCACCGTGCTGCCATTACTGAAAACAACAAATCGTCCTGCAAAAAAACAAACCCTTATCTGGTCCATTCAAGAGAAAAATAAAGAAGCTACAGCTCTCAGAATATGGTGATACAAGAACAAATAAATTTTTGGAAAGTATTGTGTTTAGTGTGTAAATGTAGCGAAGTGAGAGGAGAATCTCTAATAATGAACTTTTGATTAAATTGTATATATCGGGCATCCTAAAATTCAACAGCCTATATCTCTGCAAAACAGGGGGGACAACAATAGTTGTAATCAGCCCCTTTAAAGTGTTATAGACTAAAATATATAATGAAGGTTCGCTTTATTTGCTCATGTCCAGGTCCTGACACCTGCACCCATTACGTCAAAAACTGCTGAGAAGGCACAAAATAGAGAACAGACTCAACAGAAGCCTACCAAATCTAACACCATATTGTACTAACTGGAGAATAAGTAAATATACTCACCTGCGCTGTCATCTGTAGGAATCTCCACTTTAATCCAATCTTCACCTCTCACATATGTCTCTGTAGTATTAATATGGGGCAGATCATCATCACCCCTCACATATGTCTCTGTAGTATTAATATGGGGCAGATCATCATCACCCCTCACATATGTCTCTGTAGTATTAATATGGGGCAGATCTTCACCCTGAAACAAAGATTGTAAAAGTCACAGACAGATGGAGAAGTCCCATCTATGATCAGCTGTAATCTGCCATCTCCACCGTTCTCATTACACAAGTATAAAACATAGAATACTGGAGGATAAAACAAGACTGAGCACAAGACCTTCACAGCCGTCTACACATCATAGGGAGATCTCATCACACCTTCTCTCCATCTACCTGATGATCCGGAGGAACATCGGGATCTTCTTGTTTACAGTCCTGTGGGAGAAGAGGACGGGGACATCTCTCTGGTGTTGTCCTCTTACTGGATAGACCTGGAGGAGACACATACAGGACTGAATTCATTCTTTCCATACAGATCATTATAGGCCGTGTGTATTTAGTCCTGTCTATTACCTGGTGATGTGAGGGGCGGCCGGGGAACCTCCATCATGACTATGTCCTTGTACAGATCTTTGTGTCCTTCTAAATACTCCCACTCCTCCATGGAGAAATAGACGGTGACGTCCTGACACCTTATAGGAACCTGACACATACAATGATACCATTGTCATCTTTCCCCGATCCCTTCATAGCGTTACTGTATAATGTCCCAGCAGCAGCAGCAGCAGCATTCCCAGCAGTGTCACCTCTCCAGTCAGCAGCTCAATCATCTTGTAGGTGAGTTGTAGGATCTTCTGGTCATTGATGTCCTCATGTATCAGGGGGTGAGGTGGAGGCCCCGTGATTGGGCTCAGGGCTCTTCCCTCAGACACAGGGTCCTGACAGCACAGATCACTAGAGCTCTTCACTACTGTGTAATCCTGGTTATGGAGAGACACATTAATAAATCTCCAGTCTCCAGACATTTCCAGAGTCCTCACCTCTCCAGTTCTGTCATCTGTTATTCTGTCCATAGATAAGAATGATGTCATGTGACATTGTCATCACAATCTCTCACCTCTCCAGTAACAAGGAAGAGGATCTCTAGGGTGAGGTGGAAGATCATCTCCGCCATCTTGTCCCTGTCCAGATCCATCCTTGATGGTCAATCAGGAGAATGTTTTGGTTTTCAGTGTGGAGTAGAAGCAATGGGATGATGGAAGGTTCCGGTATCCGGTGACTCTATACACTCTGCAGTCACAGAGCTCCACGTCTGGTGTCCGGTCTATACACTCGCTGACCACACAATTTACCACCTATTTCATGTATGAAGGAAGTAAAATAGTGAAGATCTACTATACAATTACCTAATGTTGTCTGTCTGTCACGGAAATTGCGCGCCAGCTCCAGGGCACTCAGGGCACCGAAGCGGATGGGTGGGGGGTGGGAATGCATATGCGCTGACCACTGGAGCTCCATCCTGCGCTGACCACTGAGCCTCCATCCTGCGCTGACCACTGGAGCTCCATCCTGCGCTGACCACTGAGCCTCCACCCTGCGCTGACCACTGAGCCACCGCGATGTGCTAACCACTGAGCCTCCACGCTGCGCTGATCACTGAGCCTCCATCTTGCACTGACCACTGAGCCACCGCACTGGGCACACCACTGAGCCACCGCACTGGGCACACCACTGAGCCACCATATACAGTGCCAACTACTCAGCCACCATAGAGTGCTAATCACTGAGTCACCATATACAGTGCTAACCATTGAGCCACATTACTGTTCTAATTATTGAGCCACCATATACAGTGCCAACCACTGAGCCACTATAGAGTGCTAACCACGGAGGCTCCGTATACAGTGTTAACTACTGAGCCAGCATATACTGTGCTAGCCACTGAGTCCCCGTATACTGTGCTAACCACTGAGCCACCGTATACAGTGCTAACCACTGAGCCACCGTATACAGTGCAAACCACTGAGCCACCGTATACTGTGCTAACCACTGAGCCGCCGTAAAGTCTGCTAAGCACTGAGCCCCCATATACTCTGCTAAGCACTCTGCTGCGGGCAGGAGGGGGCCGGGGAACAGCAGTTGGGTGCAGGCAGGAGAGGCCCCCCCCACCGCCCGCTGTTCCCCGACCCCTCCTGCCCGCACCCGGCAGCTCTGACCCGACCCCCTCCTGCCCGCACCTGGCCGCTGTCCCCCGGCCCCCTCCTGGACTTCAGCACCGCTGCAGGTATCTACTATATAATTGTCTACTTCTGTCTGTTTGTCTGTAACGCAAATCCTGCGTTGGTGATTGGTCAGGCCAGCCGCCCACAACCAATCAGCAACAGGGACAGTCAGCCCTCAAATTGGCGCGAGATTTTAACCACGCTTCGCTGATTGCTGGCAACCGGCCGGGCGCAACCAATCAGCGATATTGGCGCAGGATTTAAACCCAGCTTCGCTTTGCATTATTCATAAATCTTCATAAATAAACTACATACATAGTCTAGAATACCCGATGTGTTAGAATCGGGCCATTGTCTAGTTAAACCAATAAAAGGCGAAATCTACAGCACAAACCTCCACCTGCAGAGCCGCCACCACATATATGGCTGCTCTGTGCTTACAGGACCTGTGATGATGTCACATGGAGGGGAGGAGTCAGGGGTCACATGATCAGTTCCTCTGGTTGTCATGGTGCTGGATCAGGTGAAGGTTATGTGTGGGGTCAGGAGGGGTTTACAGTGTGGATGTAGCAGAGCTGTGTGTGTACGAGGTGTACGGAGCAGAGCCGAGTGTGTACGAGGTGTACGGAGCAGAGCCGCGTGTGTACGAGGTGTACGGAGCGGAGCCGTGTGTGTATGAGGTGTACAGAGCAGAGCCGCGTGTGTACGAGGTGTACGGAGCGGAGCCGCGTGTGTACGAGGTGTACGGAGCAGAGCCGCGTGCGTACGAGGTGTACGGAGCAGAGCCGCGTGCGTACGAGGTGTTCGGAGCAGAGCCGCGTGTGTACGAGGTGTACGGAGCAGAGCCGCGTGTGTACGAGGTGTACGGAGCAGAGCCGCGTGTGTACGAGATGTACGGAGCAGAGCCGCGTGTGTACGAGGTGTACGGAGCGGAGCCGCGTGTGTACGAGGTGTACGGAGCGGAGCCGAGTGTGTACGAGGTGTACAGAGCAGAGCCGAGTGTGTACTAGGTGTACGGAGCAGAGCCGAGTGTGTACGAGGTGTGCGGAGCAGAGCCGAGTGTGTACGAGGTGTACGGAGCAGAGCCGAGTGTGTACGAGGTGTACGGAGCGGAGCCGAGTGTGTACGAGGTGTACGGAGCGGAGCCGTGTGTGTACAAGGTGTACGGAGCAAAGCCGAGTGTGTACGAGGTGTACAGAGCAGAGCCGAGTGTGTACGGGGTGTGCGGAGCAGAGCCGAGTGTGTACGAGGTGTACGGAGCAGAGCCGAGTGTGTACGAGGTGTACGGAGCAGAGCCGAGTGTGTACGAGGTGTACGGAGCGGAGCCGTGTGTGTACAAGGTGTACGGAGCAAAGCCGAGTGTGTACGAGGTGTACAGAGCAGAGCCGAGTGTGTACGGGGTGTACGGAGCAGAGCCGCGTGTGTACGAGGTGTATGGAGCGGAGCCGTGTGTGTACGAGGTGTACGGAGCGGAGCCGAGTGTGTACGAGGTGTACAGAGCAGAGCCGAGTGTGTACGAGGTGTACGGAGCAGAGCCGAGTGTGTACGAGGTGTGCGGAGCAGAGCCGAGTGTGTACGAGGTGTACGGAGCAGAGCCGAGTGTGTACGAGGTGTACGGAGCAGAGCCGAGTGTGTACGAGGTGTACGGAGCAGAGCCGAGTGTGTACGAGGTGTACGGAGCAGAGGCGAGTGTGTACTAGGTGTACGGAGCAGAGCCGAGTGTGTACGAGGTGTACGGAGCAGAGCCGAGTGTGTACGAGGTGTACGGAGCAGAGCCGCGTGTGTACGAGGTGTACGGAGCAGAGCCGCGTGTGAATGTGGCGCCCCTGCGATCAGGAGGCCACAAAGGGAACTGCAGCCAGAAAGGTAGGAATGACAGTTGAACCCCAACACCCTCACAACCCACATACCAGTAGAGGGCAGCACCCAACCCGGAGCCCGGGAACTCTAGGCGGGCAAGGGGTGGTGGGTTTAGAGACAATGGGTGGGCCAGCAAGTAAGTCAGGTGACAGAGGGTAAATATAGAGAAGGGGGGAGGAGAAAGGAGTCAGTAGTAGGCCGGTGTAGGCTGAGCAGCAAAGAAAGAAGCACATGTCCTGGAAGAGTGGGGTGGAAGGAGCGTAAAATCTGGAGAGCCAGTGCGAGCCACAGCGAGAAAGCACGTCCGGAGCCAGCACCCCAGGAGTGTGAGGGACGAGAGGACCAGTGATACTGGGTCCTAGAACCACGGCTGAGACGGCAGACTGCAGGAGAGTAGCCCTCCTATTGAAGCCAAAGACACAGTTAGAAGTAGCCTAGTAGAGCCTCACCCAGGAGGACTATTGGAGGATAGGCTGAGAGTAGAGTGTTGGCTCTGAAGGGGACCGACGCTTCACCCGGCATCCCCAGACAACCGACGGGGGACTCTAGCTACACGTTAGGGTTCCCACCCCAAAGGACAGGCAGCTCAGTGACAACCCGGAGGACCCGCAGGGGCCCGAGTCACCGCCATACTGTTTGGAAACGCACAACAAGCGAGAGAGAGAGAGAATCAGAGCCTGGAATGGACAGAGAATGAGTGAGGGGTCATAGAAAGGAACAACCTGGCTGCAGAGAGTAAAGGAACCCGGAGGGGAGAGTTATGCCCGTGTAAAGAGTGTAAACTGTGACTGTGAACTGTAACTGTAACTGAGAAGGTTAAGAAGTAAAAGACGGTGAACCCTGATTCTCACTCCCTCGCATGTTTCTCCCTGCACATGATTCCCTTCACACAGGTCTGCAGAATATTACAACCTGGAGAGCAACAGCCTGTCAGCTCTGAACCCTAAGGGTACCTTTACACTCCGCTACAACATGGTGGAAATAACCAGGTTCTTCACGTGCACGAGCACGCAGCAACGGTTACAAACGGTACCCACATCGCCTTTACACGCCGCTATAAAGTGCACTACAGAAGGTTGAATCTATCTCTGGAGGCACCGCCGGGTGCCTAAAGTTACCTTCTGTAGAGCACCGTCCCTCATTTACACGCCACTACAACAAGGTAATATGGGAGGACCTGGTGCAGCAGGGACAACACATAGGCGTGCCAGAGTTGTGGATTACGAGACACTCGTACGATGATTGGACAATGCAATAGCATCATGATTGGCCAGCCAGCGCAGGGAGGCTGGCTAATACATGACGCTCGAGCAATTGCGTAGTGTGACTGGTCAGCTCATGAAATATGCCGCCCTATGCAGCGACAACCAATCGCATCGCAGGAGGTTGCACCAATGATCGCTGAAGGGGGGTGGTTTCCCGGAGGCTGTGTCACGCCCCAGGCAGTTAACTAGGTGTCAAAACAACCCTCCTGTTCCTTCTTTACACGCTGCTACACGCAGTAACCATCGGGTTGAAATCAACCTGTTTTAGAGCTCTGCACGGGTGGAAACAACCGCCTTTACACGCCGCTGCCTCGGGTTGATTTGGCGGTGCAAGATACATTTGTCTCATCAACCCGGTTGTTTCCACCATGCTGTAGCGGCGTGTAAAGGTACCCTAAAGGAGGATTTCTGCAGCATCAGGACAGTAAGTGCATTGCACCCAGCAACTATTCCATCTTAGCTGCCATTACATCATCCCCGGAGGTTCTGCAGCAGTGGTGGTCCCCACTACTGACCACAACCCGTGGGTGGCGTCACGACTGATATTATCCCCTGTAAATATTCCCTTTTCACTGTCAGGCCAGGGACACGGTCCGGACCAGGACCACCCGTGACATCCCCAGTAGCAGACCCGGTCCGTTACCGAGTACCCCGTCCAAATGGGCTCGATATGTATGAGGTGTACGGAGCGGAGCTGCGTGTGTACAAGGTGTACGGAGCGGAGCCGCGTGTGTACGAGGTGTACGGAGCGGAGCCGCGTGTGTACGAGGTGTACGGAGCGGAGCCGCGTGTGTACGAGGTGTACGGAGCGGAGCCACGTGTGTACGAGGTGTACGGAGCGGAGCAGAGTGTGTACGAGGTGTACGGAGCGGAGCAGAGTGTGTACGAGGTGTACGGAGCGGAGCCGCGTGTGTATGAGGTGTACGGAGCGGAGCCGCGTGTGTACGAGGTGTACGGAGCGGAGCCGCGTGTGTACGAGGTGTACGGAGCGGAGCCGTGTGTGTACGAGGTGTACAGATCGGAGCCGTGTGTGTACAAGGTGTACAGAGTGGTCTCTCAATGCAATTCAGTCTGTGTCATGTAATGCAGTAAAAGGTATCACAACTACAAGATTTGTATCTTGTTTCTCACACTGAGAGCAATCAACGTAATGCAGTCTGTAATGTGGGTCTCTCAATGCAATGCAGTCGGTACTCTATGTCGTGCGGTGTTCCAGTCCCACTGTGCTCCAGTCTGGTGGTGTGCTTCTGGCCCTCTCGGCTGCTACTTAATGTAAGTATGAGTGCCTTTGTATGTTTTAATGACTATGTTGCTCAGTGACTCACACTCTGTGTCACTTTGTGTCTAATGTTTTGCTTTCTGTTCTTGTAGACTGAGGAGTGTCCTTCCTGTCCCGGGGGTGTCCTGCTGCCACAGTTCTGTGCTGCCTGGCTACTATGCTGTTGGACTGCTGCCTGTGTGGCATCCCTGCGTCTTGGTCGCCACAGTGGTACTGCACCTACTCCACAGGTGTGGTGCCATTGCTCTCAGATAAAATGGGGACACAAAACTGAGACACACCCAAAACCCATTCTGACTCCAGATCAGGGAGATGCAGGGCGGAAGAAGCCCCACTAGAGGGCAGGCCCGATCTGCTGGTTGGAGAAAGGAGCAGGTTTAGGGGGTGGGAGAAGTTAGTTAGTGAGCAGTGAGAGTTAGAGCAGTGAAGAGAAAACAGCAGCAATATGCAGTTCTAGGGGACGCTGGAGCTGGGGAGGAGTGGGACCAGTGGGTAGGTCGCCACGGAACCCAGGCCAGAGAGAACCCCGAGTCTACAGCCGACTTCCATGTTGTGGTAGAGGAACTAGCAGCATGAGGGATACCAGCCCCAATCTGGTGTGAAACTGCATGATCAAGCCAGGAAACCGGAGGTTACTGAACTGCAGGTGCAGTGGCCAACACCGTGTACACTCCCAGGCACAGTGGCTACAGAGGTTCCAGAGGACTTTCTGGCTGTTTCTCATCAAGATCCACAGTCGCCTGCCTAGGGACTAGTAGCACGAAGGCGCAGGGAAGAACAGGAGTAGAACAGAAGGAAAGAGCAGCACAGAAAGGCTTATGAACGGTGTCTCAGTAGAGTGGACCTGGATCATTTCGGGGCTGGTCAAGCTGCACAGTACCTTGGCTGGGTTTGTACTGAACAAAGCAACAGTAATGAGACTGGTAAGAACTGCATCCTCTGTGTCTGTCCACTTCCTTCTGCACCTCCCTGCACACAGCACTATAACAAACAACATCACCACCTTAACCAAAGACTCTGATCCCAGGGGGCCCGCTCTATCTATGGGGAGTGTTACACCTAGCTGCCTTAACTATCCCCTAGGACCTCATACAAGCAGCGCTGGTCATCCATGACCAGAAACCATAGATGGTGTCACAAACTCTTTAATATCCCCTGTAAATATTCCTTTTTGATGCTTGTTCAGGACCACAGATTCTGGGGCTGCCACCGTGACTTCCCAAAAGACTGATGCCCCAGAGTGTCCGAGTACCCCGGCTCTAGCAACCGTTGCACCTGTAATGTAAGTCTTGGTACCGTTATATTTTTAATTTTGTCTTTTGGTTCAGTTCAGTATTCCTGTTATGCTATCTAGTGTTTCACTTGACTGCTGCCTGCTATTCCAACATGTCCTCCAGTGAAGACCATGCTTCCTAGAGCGGACATGACACCGATGAAGTAATCACCTTTGCTATACTGATTGGTATGTATTGACTGTCAATACGAGACATGTGGTAAATCAGGTATTTCCTTTACACTTCCAGTGCAGTAGAGCAGGAGCAGTCGAGTGGACATGAATCTTCCCAGGGTCGTCAGGCTCAGGTTCCTGAGGAGGAAACACTGGGTGTAAGTCGTCTTTTCATTATCACAGTTCTAATTTATTTGTGTTAAGTTTTGTATCTTCAATACTATGTGAGTTATAAATTATTTTTGATTGTTTTTTGCCTTTTGCCTTTCTTTCATCCATAGGTTCCACAACGTGAAGAAGGCAAACCCTTCATTGATGATGACGTACTGATTCCTCTTGTGCAACAACGAGGAGCGTCGTCAGGACTGACTCAAGAAGAAGTGGCCACATCGCTGTTGCCTGGTTGGGACCATGCCATCCCACTAGACAGAAAAGATTTTCATAAGTATTGCAATGTGGTTTGACGCGCCAGTGAACCTATAGATGTAGGTGCATTTATTTTACATTTTATTTTCCCCCTTCACAGTGAAGAGGGTACAAGACCGTCAGCATTCCATAAAGGATCTCTTCAATAAGGAGATGAGAGGGGAGATTCATGTTGGAAGTGGTGCATCGCCTGCTGGCTTTCCTGAGGCCTGCGGTTGCTCATCGAACGCGAGTATCTTTGTGTTGCATTACTATAAACTGTATGCATGGTTGAGCCGGGGGACTCGCTTGCTGCATAATGACGCCAACACGTGTTTATAATTTTGCAAATGACAACCCGTTTATTTCTCACCAGCATCAATAACCGAGGTAGTACATTCAACACAAACACGTGACTAAATAAATTACTCTCCACAATACACTACATATAATATTGCACATATGCCATTATAGTAACCCGGGACCTGTACCCACCTCTCTTTCCCCATTGGAGCTCTATGAACCGCTCCTGTGGTGATCACGGCCTCCGGCCTAACTCTACATTTCACACATATTTTACAGTACATAAGTTACCTATCAACCAGAACACCTCTAAGCTCAGACCAGGGATTGGCAAACCCTAGTGACCCATGGAGCATACCACACGTTACCCCCTATGGGAGCCTTTCTAACCCCTGCTTCTGACCTCTCAGACACTACATTCATTCCGGTTCATCAGGTCCTTTAACTGACTCTTTGAGTCGGACCTAAAGGCAGCTATGCCCGCCTGGCACAATACATATAATCGCCTCCCGAAGGGTACATTCATTCGCCTCCCGAAGGGCTACATTCATTTGCTGGGTCTATTACATAAGACATAAAATACATACACTTCAACAGGTCCTTTAACTTTTGACTATTTAGTCGGACTTAATGGCTCTGTCCGCCTGGCACAATCTACGCACAGGGCATACAGTTCACTCAAGTCTACAGGAACTGCCTTCTTACGGATCCGGGTCTCGCTACCGGACCAGAGTTAATCGGGTCAGCCACAGCTTCCCCCTCCAGGTGCTGTAACGACCCCGGTCCTGGCTAACGGCATGGAGCTAGCATGCTCCCTTCACCATCTCTCATCATGGCGGTCTGGACCATCACTCTCAGGGCCACTTTACACACACCAACTTATCTGTCCAACTTCTGACCAACTTGCTGGTTGCAGTGAAATCATAGACACATTGTTCCATTTTGTGACTGTGTACAATGGAACAATGTGTCCATGATTTCACTACAACCAGCAAGTTGGTCAGAAGTTGGACAGATAAGTTGGTGTGTGTAAAGTGGCCTTCAGTCCCTCACACAGACTGGATCTGCATCTCTCTCTGGACTCAGGCTGACTGATCTCAGAAGTCTGTCAACTCTTTCACTCACTCAGCTGGCAGGCTCTTATCATGCCTGCCACGCCCACATGGACACACCCACTTAACTGCTAGTAATCAGCCTCCTCTAGTTCCTATCCAGCTGCTCATCTATGTGCCTGATCTCTACAGCTTTCACACAGCTTGTTTTAACTCCCTGTGTTCCTGATTGGTTCACACAGAACACACAATGCTCTCAGCCGCTCATTGGTCTCATGAATCCTTCATACATTGACACACTGGGTGCCGGACATGATTATAGAACACACCTACGGTACAACCCGGCTCATGTGCACAGGATCCTATACTGATCCTGCATGTGATGCGCCCCGGCCATGGGGACATGCTGGCGGTGACTGACAATGGCCATGTGCAATGTTTTTACTCCTGCAGTTTTAATCCTTTCTTTGTATGTGGTTCCATCATTACTCTACAGCAGATACACGCTGTCATTGGGTTATATTTAACTACGATCTCTCCTTCACTCCCCACATCTGATCGCTTGCGTCACCTTCACCTCTAAAAAATCTGTAGAATTCCACCTTTTTGTAACATTCACAAGGTAAAATTATCACTCTGACCCACAAACCCCTCCACTGTTCAGGACCACCCTACATCTCCCCCTAATCTTGGTTTAGCACCCTTCTTTTTTTTTTTTTTTTTTTTTTGCGGCCATTATTGTATTTAAAGATCAAATTTGTTTATGTTGTATTATATAGATTTGTATTGTATTACATGGTAATAATAACATCTGAATTGTTAAGTTCTGTATAATATCTTGGAACTATATAATTTTTTTTTTTAGTAATTTTTTTTATTTTATTTTCCACACAGAACCTGGAGCAGCATCACAGAAGCTGCATCGTCCTCAGTTGGAGCGGCGCCTCATCAACCAGCTATCGAGCAGTGAGGGAGCAACCTGTCAGGCTTCGAAGGCTGGGGAATAGGCAGCCGGTCCATCAGTTTTCCACTATCCCAGCTCTCTGCCACTGGTTTTGTTGGGTCTTCTCGCCAGCGGCAGAGGGCTGGGATTGGTCAGTCATGCCAGAGCTTTTACACTTAAGCTCGGTCTTCCAGGAACGGATGAAGGCGCTTGGATAAAGAATGGAGATTGGGTTAACTCACATGAACACACTTTTCCACAAAGTCAACAGACTGCTTGACCACCTGGAAGCCGACCTTCAGAGACTGGTGCAACATTTTTTTTCCGCAATAGAGCGGGGCGTGTCTGACAACATTACGCCTGAACTCCAGCTGCATGTCATGAATGCCTGTCAGGCTGCTTGCAAAGAGGCCCTGCAGCAGTCCCAAACCTGCCATCAACAGCAGTCAGGGTATTACCAGCAGTCACACATTACTTTGCCTACACAGCAACAAGGCCCAGCACAGCAGCAGTGGCATAGGATGCCAGCATCACTCTACACCAGTGATGGCGAACCTATGGCACATGTGCCAGTGAGGGCACGCAGAGCCGTTTTCCCTGGCACGCGGCGTCGCCTCTCACTGCTGCTTTGAACTGCCGGCATGATGGCGCCGACAGTTCAAAGCAGTGTCGGATCGGAGGATTCTCCTTCCTCCGCATCTCCAACACTCTCTCCAAGCTCCGCCCTGCCAGCGTCACATGACCGCGGTCATGTGACGCTGGGACTGAAGACGTGAGGAGAAGAGGAGCGGTGAAGGCGGGAGTACTAGGTGAGTATGATTTTTTTTATATTTTAAGCCACGGTATAATGAGGGGGCAGGATGGTGACAAGAGGGACTTGAGGGTGTTAAGGGGTATAATGAGGGGGCAGGATGGTGACGAGGGACATGAGGGTGTCAAGGGGCAGGATGGTGACATGAGGGTGCCAAGGGGCAGGATGGTGACAAGAAGGACATGAGGGTGACAAGGGGCAGGATGGTGACAAGAGGAGCATGAGGGTACTAAGGGGCAGGATGGTGACAAGAGGGACATGAGGGTGCCAAGGGGCAGGATGGTGACAAGAGGGCATGAGGGTGCCAAGGGGCAGGATGGTGACAAGAGGGACATGAGGGGGCCAAGGGGCAGGATGGTGACAAGAGGGGCATGAGGGGGCCAAGGGGCAGGATGGTGACAAGAGGGGCATGAGTGTGACAAGGGGCATGAGGGTGCCAAGGGGCAGGATGGTGACAAGAGGGGCATGAGTGTGACAAGGGGCAGGATGGTGACAAGAGGGGCATGAGGGTGCCAAGGGGCAGGATGGTGACAAGAGGGACACGAGGGTGCCAAGGGGCAGGATGGTGACAAGAGGGACATGAGGGTGCCAAGGGACAGGATGGTGATAAGAGGGACATGAGGGTGCCAAGGGGCAGGATGGTGACAAGAGGGGCATGAGTGTGACAAGGGGCATGATGGTGACAAGAGGGGCATGATGGTGACAAGAGGGGCAAGATGGTGACAAGAGGGTCATAATGGTGACATTAGGAGGAGGCATGATGGTGACATTAGAAGGGGGCATGATGGTTACATTATTACAAGAAGGGGGATGATGGTGGCTTTATTACAAGGAGGGGGCATATTACTGCAGGATAGGGCAATACTGCAGGATGGGGGCATTACTACATGTTGGGGGCAGGATGGGGACATTACTACTAAGGGACAGGGATCGAGCATACTACAAGGGGATAAGGCTGGAGACATTACTACAAGAAGGATGTTAGGATAGGGACATTACTGCCAGGAGACGATCAGGATGGAGCAAATAACTACAAGGAGAGGGTCAGGATGGAGCACATTACTACAAGGAGAGGGTCAGGATGGAGCACATTACTGCAAGGAGAGGGTCAGGATGGAGCTCATAGCTACAAGGAGAGGGTCAGGATGGAGCACATTACTACAAGGAGAGGGTCAGGATGGAGCTCATAGCTACAAGGACAGGGTCAGGATGGAGCACATTACTACAAGGAGAGGGTCAGGATGGAGCACATAGCTACAAGGAGAGGGTCAGGATGGAGCACATAGCTACAAGGGGGGCGTCAGGATGGAGCACATAGCTACAAGGAGAGGGTCAGGATGGAGATAATACTACAAGATAGGGACCAGGATTTCAGTATGAAATTTGCTTGCTCTAATATTCTGCGTTTTTCCATACAGATCAATCCACCTGCTGTTTCTAGAAAGGTCAGTGGCAGCGGCTCAGCTTCAATGTGCAGTACACATGAGCTGTCTGACCACTGCTGAAGAGAAGAGAAGACTGCAAAGGTAAGTTTAAAAGCAATTAATTGTTAAAATAATTGAATTGATCATCAGTGTTTCAGGACTACATGCCCTGTACAGGGAAGAGAGTTAGCATCTGCTGGCTCTCCCCCCTGTGCAGTGCTTGTGATTACCACTGCTGTAATTTAGGTTAAATTACAGTGTTGGCACTTCGCCATAAATAATTTTGTTTTGGGTTGCAGTTTGGGCACTCTGCCTCAGAAAGGTTCGCCATCACTGCTCTACACTATGTCAACAGCGCTCCAGAGAACGCAAAGAGTTGGACACATGCCAGCCTAGCAACAGATGACAGTACAAACCAACTTTCCTCCACCACCACCAATGGATATCGCGCCAGTTCCTCAAGTCCCAAGCTACACGACGCTGCCGAGTGCAGCAGCATGCAGCTTCCACCACTCTACCAAGTACGGCACCCCGGCAGCATGTAGCTTACACCACGCTGCCAAGCACAGCACCCCAGCAGCAAGCAGCTACTACTACCATGTTCCCAAGTGCAGCACACCGGCAGCCTGCAACTTCTACAACAATCCTGAGTCAAGCACCCCGGCAGCATGCAGCTTCTACAACACTCCCGAGTACAGCACCCTGGCAGCACACTGAGAGACATAAAGCTACAGAAGCCAACACGCCAACTCTGCTGGAAAACAAGACACAGACGTTCCCACAAAAACAGGCGCCCAGTACTGAGGGTGTTGCTCAGCATCTCGCAGTAAGGACTGGGAAAAAAAGGTCGCCCAAAACGTGTCCCAGAACCACCTCCCCCCTCACTTCCCAATGTGTATGTTTCCAAATGTGTCTCTACCGTCCGTTGGTTCTCTCCCTTCAAATGTGTCTATCCCTTCCCACTTCTGTTCAACTCCAAACATGTCGTCTTCCCCAATGTTCCGTGCACTCCCTTATCGTCTACTCCCAATGTGTCATCCGCTCATGTGTTTAGTCCCATACCCTAAATAATAGATTCCAACATCCGTGACCCAAACTTGAATTTTATTGGCCCTTTCCCTGTAACCCCTACCCATACCCAATCATCCCAGCTCGACACCCCCCAGGAACATAATGTTACCCCCAATCCAACACACCCACAGCCTACAACTTGTTGTCACTTTGTGAATTTTTTATTTGACATTTATTTTTTTGTAAATAAAAATTTTCTTTTGAAAAATAATCCCTGTGTTTGCTTTGTCTCTTAATGTGAAGATACAATACACATGTGTGCATTGTTGACCTCATTGTTTGACGTAACGGGTGTTCCACTGGAGGTGTACGTGTGTGACAAAGGTGTGCATTGGTTACCTGGGCATTTGGGGGTATCATCTTTGAACAGACCCCAATTACAGGACAATAAATCTTTGACACTTCTTCTTGAGCTGTTCCGATATTAATCATTTCACCCCGTCTCATTCCTGTTCTTGTACCAACCACTTATCAAAGGACAATAAAACTGTCTGTGCCTCTTATCTCTGATTTTACTTCCCCAGCTGCTTCTTTCCCCCCCCCCTTCCAATAGTGACCACTATATTCTTCATGTCACCTGTGTTATGTATTGCATTATCCCACCCTGCATTTGTATATATGTGTGTTTCCTGAAGTTGTATCATTATTAAGCCTGATGAAGACGCCATAGTGTCTCGAAAGTTTACTTGTTCTTACCATCTTTTCAGTTAGCCATTAAAAGGTATCAGCCACTGAGGACTCTCAGACTCTCATATATATTTTTAGAATTAATTAGGAATTTCTAAACTACTGAAAGCTCCAGTGACTATTGCGGCTATAATCTGGAAGGGAAAAGAACATAATTTCACCATAAACCGTCCACGACCATGTTCTCCCCACAAGATTTCAGACAGAGTGAAAAGAATTAATCAGAGTTATCCAAGAGCCAAGAACCCCCTGAGCTACAGACAGACCTGGAATCAGCAGGTGCAATTGTTTAGAAGAAAACAATCAGTAATGCATTCACCCTTTATGGTCTGTATGCACTCACCTTCTATGGTCTGTATGCACACTCCTGTATGCACTCACCTTCTATAGTCTGTATGCACACTCCTCTATGCACTCACCTATGGTCTGTATGCACACTCCTGTATGCACTCACCTTCTATGGCCTGTATGCACACTCCTGTATGCACTCACCTTCTATGGTCTGTATGCACACTCCTGTATGCACTCACCTTCTATGGTCTGTATGCACACTCCTGTATGCACTCACCTTCTATAGTCTGTATGCACACTCCTGTATGCACTCACCTTCTATGGCCTGTATGCACACTCCTGTATGCACTCACCTTCTATGGTCTGTATGCACACTCCTGTATGCACTCACCTTCTATGGTCTGTATGCACACTCCTGTATGCACTCACCTTCTATAGTCTATATGCACACTCCTGTATGCACTCACCTTCTGTGGTCTGTATGCACACTACTGTATACTGTATGCACTCACCTTCTATGGTCTGTATGCACACTCCTGTATGCACTCACCTTCTATGGTCTGTATGCACACTCCTGTATGCACTCACCTTCTATAGTCTGTATGCACACTCCTGTATGCACTCACCTTCTATGGTCTGTATGCACGCTCCTGTATGCACTCACCTTCTATGGTCTGTTTGCACACTCCTGTATGCACTCACCTTCTATAGTCTGTATGCACACTCCTGTATGCACTCACCTTCTATGGTCTGTATGCACACTCCTGTATGCACTCACCTTCTATGGTCTGTATGCACACTCCTGTATGCACTCACCTTCTATGGTCTGTATGCACACGCCTGTATGCACTCACCTTCTATGGTCTGTATGCACACTCCTGTATGCACTCACCCTTTATGGTCTGTATGTACACTCCTGTATGCACTCACCTTCTATGGTCTGTATGTACACTCCTGTATGCACTCACCTTCTATGGTCTGTATGCACACTCCTGTATGCACTCACCTTCTATGGTCTGTATGCACACTCCTGTATGCACTCACCTTCTATAGTCTATATGCACACTCCTGTATGCACTCACCTTCTGTGGTCTGTATGCACACTACTGTATACTGTATGCACTCACCTTCTATGGTCTGTATGCACACTCCTGTATGCACTCACCTTCTATGGTCTGTATGCACACTCCTGTATGCACTCACCTTCTATAGTCTGTATGCACACTCCTGTATGCACTCACCTTCTATGGTCTGTATGCACGCTCCTGTATGCACTCACCTTCTATGGTCTGTTTGCACACTCCTGTATGCACTCACCTTCTATAGTCTGTATGCACACTCCTGTATGCACTCACCTTCTATGGTCTGTATGCACACTCCTCTATGCACTCACCTTCTATGGTCTGTATGCACACTCCTGTATGCACTCACCTTCTATGGTCTGTATGCACACTCCTGTATGCACTCACCTTCTATGGTCTGTATGCACACTCCTGTATGCACTCACCTTCTATGGTCTTTATGCACTCACCTTCTATGGTCTGTATGCACACTCCTGTATGCACTCACCTTCTATGGTCTGTATGCACACTCCTGTATGCACTCACCTTCTATGGTCTGTACGCACGCTCCTGTATGCACACTCACCACGCAAGATTGCATTGCTAAACAAAAAGCAGGTTCAAGAGCATTTTTGTTTGACAACATTTAGACAAGTCTGTGACATACTGAGAGAATATAGACTGTTTAGATGAAAAGAAAATTTACCATATATACTCGTGTATAAGCCGACCCGTGTATAAGCCGACCCCACTACTTTTGCCCCCAAAACCTGGGAAAATCTATTGACTCGCGTATAAGCCGAGGGTGGACCCCAGCACAGGTATACAGCCCCCAGCAGTGGTATACAGGCCCCAGCAGTATGATATACAGCAGGCCCCAGTGGTATATACAGCAGCCCCAGTGGTATTGCAGCCCCTATATACAGCATCCCCAGTGGTATTGCAGCCCCAGTGGTGTATACAGCAGCCCCTATATACAGCAGCCCCAGTGGTATTGCAGCCCCAGTGGTATTGCAGCCCCTATATACAGCAGCCCCAGTGGTATTGCAGCCCCAGTGGTATTGCAGCCCCTATATACAGCAGCCCCAGTGGTATTGCAGCCCCAGTAATGCAGGGCCCCTATATACAGCAGCCCCAGTGGTATTGAAGCCCCAGTGGTATTGCAGCCCCTATATACAGCAGCCCCAGTGGTATTGCAGCCCCAGTAATGCAGGGCCCCTATATACAGCAGCCCCAGTGGTATTGCAGCCCCTATATACAGCAGCCCCAGTGGTGTATACAGCAGCCCCTATATACAGCAGCCCCCAGTGGTATATACAGCAGCCCCAGTGGTATTGCAGCCCCTATATACAGCAGCCCCAGTGGTATTGCAGCCCCAGTGGTGTATACAGCAGCCCCTATATACAGCAGCCCCAGTGGTATTGAAGCCCCAGTGGTATTGCAGCCCCTATATACAGCAGCCCCAGTGGTATTGCAGCCCCAGTAATGCAGGGCCCCTATATACAGCAGCCCCAGTGGTAGTATACAGGCAGCCCCAGTAATGCAGGGCCCCCCCCTCATGCTCCGGTCACCTGTAAAGCAAATTATACTTATCAGTGCCCGCTGCCGTCCGCGCCCGCATCTGCCGACATCCCGATCCTCTGTCTTCATGCGACTTCTTCCTGTTTCCTGTGCGCGTCGCCGGTAATGACGTCATTGCCTGCGACGCGCACAGAAGCAGGAAGAAGATGCATGAAGATGGAGGATCGCGATGTCGGCAGATGCGGGCGCGGACGGCAGCGGGACACTGATAAGTTTTAACTTGCTTTACAGGTGACCGGAGCATGAGGGGGGGGCCCTGCATTACTGGGGATGCGGGGGCTGCTTTATACCGCTGTATACAGCAGCCCCCGCACTGACTCGCGTATAAGCCGAGGGGGTACTTTTCAGCCCAATTTTTGGGCTGAAAAACTCGGCTTATACGCGAGTATATACGGTAACTATTTTGAGGGTCAAGGTAAATCACCCCAAAAACACCAACAGCAGTGTGGAGGTAGGGACATCATGGTGTGGGGCTGTTTAGAGCTACGGCACTGGCAAACTTCATATAGTTGGAGGCTGAATAGACAAATGTACCGAGACATTCTTGATAATAATCTGCTGCAATTTACCAGGATGATGAAGATGAAATGAGAGTGACATTTCAGCAAGGCAATGATCCCAAACACAGACAAGGAAACTCTCAACTGGTTTCAGAAAAAAAATAAAGCTGCTAGAATGCAGGGCGGTGGAGTCGGTGTCCATTTTCTTGGAGTCAATATTAAATGGACCAACCCCAACTCCTAAAATATATAATAAATTGGGTCCAATGCAGAATGTGCTGAATATTATTATGAATTAATATATTCTATCTAAATAGCTAAACAGCTGGCTGCACTAGTCCGGTTCATTACTTTCACTACCGAATAGTCCAAAGTATGTAAACGTTCATTTATTATTCACTCTTTCCCAAGCGGCTATTCCCTCCCTCCCCCTGTGCTCGGTGTCTCACTACTTGTTTCATTTTCCTGTCTTGCTCGGTGTTTCTGAGGGTGAGGGAGAGATGGCAGGCACATACCTAACTAAGCTATCACAGATAAAGTAGTCTCCTTCATGTGTTGCTCTGAGCACAAGCCTGTCCTGTCTGTGAGAGATTCTATGTGTTTATTTGAACATTTGTTTTCCTGCATACAAGGAGAGCAGCCCAGCCCCATCCCATCTCCCATCTTCTCAGCCCACATTGGGTGAGGAAGAGGAGGAGGAACAGGACTTGTTTGTCCGAGGGCTACAGAGGGGACTACAACTCCAGCTACATGTCTCTCCAGTGTGGATGGCCTGAAGAGGAGGAGCAGGAGGGATGAGGGACATATATACCAAAATGGGGACATATATGCCAGAATGGGGACATATATCCCAGGATGGATGACAGATAGACCAGTATGGGGACATATATCCCAGGATGGGGACATATATACCAGGTGGATGACATATATACCAGGATGGATGACATATATACCAGGATGAAGTACTAAGTTGTCCCTCAGTAGAATTCAAGTGCAGGACTGTTATTGCGGTGACTATACAAGATCAGCACAAACATTTCCTCCTTATCATTTGGATGTTCTTCACTGAGCTGTAAATAAATGACTGAGGCTGGGTTCACATTTGCGCACGATGTACGCTGTGAACGCAGCGTCCTGAGCGCAGCAAAATGCAGGCACTATGCACTCCTATGTTTAACATGGGAACGCATAGTGCCTGTGTGTGGATGCGTTCAGGTGTGTTTGTGTTCGAAGGCAAAGTGTTGTTTTTTTTGTGCTTGGCTGTGTGCTTGCTTCATACGCAAGCAGACTACCGCGCACGAACAATGAATGAAATTCAATCTGTGCGCAGTGCCATCTGCTGGCAAGTGCACAGATGCTGCGGAAGATGACGTCCTCCAAGGTCATCTGCAGGTGGAATCCTGTCCTGTCGTTCTCTTCCTCTTCTTCTTTCTCCCTGCCACCACTGCTGGTTCATTTAAAATAGCCGTCGGGAAAGCTGGCAGTGAAGTCGGCTTTCCCACCGGCTGTTTGAAATGAACAGCTGATGTTGAAGCATCAAATAGCAGGACGGGAAAGCCAACTTCACTGCCGGCTATTTTAAACAAACCAGCGGCGAAGCAGATCAGCGGCTGTGGCCGGGATCTTCACCACTGATCTCCGCCTCCCGGCCGTCGCCGCTGATTGGGTGGCCAGGCAGCCTTACTGACATTTTCATGTGAACGCATGCGGACAGTCTCTGCTGCGTTCACATGAAAATGTTTGCGTTAGGCACTGCGTATGCGCTCCATTTATCTGTAGTGCCGAACGCAAATATGTTACCGTTGCCGGGTTCTCGGGTCTCAGGCGCTGGCTGCGGTCACGGTTCTGTGCCGGAGGCTGTAAGGGCCCGATGGTCAATTTGGCGTCACGAACACCACCGGGATCGGTCTGTTTAAGTAGTCTCAGCGCTTCTTGTAAGCGTAGGGAATAATCTAGAACACTCTCCTGTGCCCCTTGTTTACAGTGATAAAACAACAGTCTCAATTCAGATTCAGTGTGATGCTCAAACATTCGCTTTAGTTTTATGAATATTTGTTCAACAGACTCCTGATCTTCCACAGACCAGTTTCGGGTTTCCAGCTCTGTTGCATCTGTTAACTGTCCCATTACTACTGACGCTCTCTGCTTACCGGTCATGGCGTACATGTCCAGCACGGTGCATATCTTCCTCTGGAACGCATCTAGGGTGCCGGGCTTGCTGCTGTACTTTGGTAACCAGGCTGCATTCGGGACGTACAGCAGATATATCGGCATTATCGGGGCCGCTGGTGCGGGCGGCGGTGGTAGCATGACGCCGCCGGGTGGTTGAACGACCGGGGGCTGTACGTTCTGGGGCCCCGGCGGGTTCACCAGTGGGGCTACTACGTTGCTAGGGTCCGGGTTACTCATCCTTGCTACCCCCCTAGTTTATCGCGGCCAGTCTCATTCAAATCAATGGAAGTTGTCGGCTCGGCGGTGGGGAGTGAGGCACCACGGGAGTTTCCGGTTCCTGCTGTTTTCGGCGGAACTCGTCAGAGCGTGGGGCGGGGCCTATCTTCGCGCCCTTGCACAGTAACGCCCCTTCTTTTCCCGCTCTCTGCGCAGCAATGGCGATTCAAATTTACAGTTCAACAATCACAGTCGTTAAATGGCACACAATACCCGTTGGGAAACGGGTCTGTTCGAATCCTGTTCATAGATGCCAAATTGACTCACCGTTGCCGGATTCTCTGGTCTCAGGCGCTGGCTGCGGTCACGGTTCTGTGCCTGAGGCTGTAAGGGCCCGGTGGTCAATTCACGTTTAAGTAAGAATAAAGTCTTGTTTCGTGACGCCACCTGTAGGTGTCCGGTGATGGCACCGGCGCTGGTCAGGCCTCTGGGGTGATGTGCGGCAGCTAGATGGAACCACTCCCTACAGGGCGAGCGGGGGGTCCCCGGGGTAGTTAATGGAGTTAAGGGGAATATGGTAACGCGGTCGGTGTGGTGTAAGTGGAAGGAGGGACACGCACACATACAGTCTTTTTGGTACCTTTACTGATGTTGACGGGTACACTCGACCGGAGAGGAGGAAAAACACTTCAGGAATTTCCACAGCAAGCAGGGTTGTAGGCTTCCTAGTTTCCGTTGTTCTCCTGGGGTCTGGCAGGCATGAAACCCGACCAAACAGTTACTGCTCTTTTTGTGTAACTCTGCACACCCGGATTTGCTGCACTGAGGGCACTCTAAGGGATTCCTGTCTTGGCCTAGACTCCGGGATCTCATTTGGTGGTGCTTCGGGTGTTCAGAGAGCTAGACCCCATTTTAGTGCTGGTTTCTCTGCAAGGCTTATACTGTGTACTTGTAGCTCGGACCCAGTGACCGGAATTCTGTTAGGGTGAGTCGGGATGACTCCTCTGCCCCTATTTAGTACTTGCCTCTCTCCTTTTCCTGTGACCCCTACTCTGAGGGTCTACCACTGTTCTCAGGTGTCTCTGGTATGGGCCTAGCGAGGCCTACCAGGTCAGCTCTCTCAGCTGCTTACAGTTCTCTAGTGACTGCACACTCTGGTGTTTCTCCTCCAGGACCCGTATTTATAGGGGGAAACTGGCTTAAGGCAACCAGTGGAGCTCCCCCTACAGGTCTGGGGTGAAAGGTGTTATTTGTTAGTGGGGTCTGCTTGCTGTATACTATCCATCCATGTCCCAAGGAATCCTGTGGTGACCTGCACAGGGTGCCACATATGAACCCAGGACAATCCTGTCAGGACGTGTGTGTGATAACACTCAGTGCTGTGCAACCGTCTGGTGCTGAGGAGCCACCGCCGCTTCCACCGCTGGGGATAATGGACCATAGAGGAGCTCAGGAGCCCATAAAGGAGAAGATCACCACCTCATATGGATCCCACATCACTGAGCAGATCCCTGATCTCATAGATCCTCCCCTCCATGTGACATCATCACAGGTCCTGTAAGCACAGAGCATTTCATCTTCCCCCATTCAGGTCTCTACAATATCGGATCCTCTCACATCTTCTATAGAAGAGAATTCTCCTGATTGACCATCAAGGATGGATCTGGACAGGGACAAGATGGCGGAGAGGATCTTCCACCTCACCCTAGAGATCCTCTTCCTTGTTACTGGAGAGGTGAGAGATTGTGATGACAATGTCACATGACATCATTCTTATCTATGGACAGAATAACAGATGACAGAACTGGAGAGGTGAGGACTCTGGAAATGTCTGGAGACTGGAGATTTATTAATGTGTCTCTCCATAACCAGGATTACACAGTAGTGAAGAGCTCTAGTGATCTGTGCTGTCAGGACCCTGTGTCTGAGGGAAGAGCCCTGAGCCCAATCACGGGGCCTCCACCTCACCCCCTGATACATGAGGACATCAATGACCAGAAGATCCTACAACTCACCTACAAGATGATTGAGCTGCTGACTGGAGAGGTGACACTGCTGGGAATGCTGCTGCTGCTGGGACATTATACAGTAACGCTATGAAGGGATCGGGGAAAGATGACAATGGTATCATTGTATGTGTCAGGTTCCTATAAGGTGTCAGGACGTCACCGTCTATTTCTCCATGGAGGAGTGGGAGTATTTAGAAGGACACAAAGATCTGTACAAGGACATAGTCATGATGGAGGTTCCCCGGCCGCCCCTCACATCACCAGGTAATAGACAGGACTAAATACACACGGCCTATAATGATCTGTATGTAAAGAATGAATTCAGTCCCTGTATGTGTCTCTTCCAGGTCTATCCAGTAAGAGGACAACACCAGAGAGATGTCCCCGTCCTCTTCTCCCACAGGACTGTAAACAAGAAGATCCCGATGTTCCTCCGGATCATCAGGTAGATGGAGAGAAGGTGTGATGAGATCTCCCTATGATGTGTAGACGGCTGTGAAGGTCTTGTGCTCAGTCTTGTTTTATCCTCCAGTATTCTATGTTTTATACTTGTGTAATGAGAACAGTGGAGATGGCAGATTACAGCTGATCATAGATGGGACTTCTCCACCTGTCTGTGACTTTTACAATCTTTGTTTCAGGGTGAAGATCTGCCCCATATTAATACTACAGAGACATATGTGAGGGGTGATGATGATCTGCCCCATATTAATACTACAGAGACATATGTGAGGGGTGATGAAAGGTGTAAGGAGGAGATTACAGATAGCCGCCCAGGTGAGTTGTGGCTTCTATATTTACTTATTCACCAGTTGGTACTATTAGGTGTTTGATTTTGTAGGTCTCTGTTGAGTCCGTACTCTGTTCTATGTCTCTGCCTCACAAGCTATGCAGTTTACAGCAGTCTTTTAAAGGGCACCTGTCACCAGGTAATAGACAGGACTAAATACACACGGCCTATAATGATCTGTATGTAAAGAATGAATTCAGTCCCTGTATGTGTCTCCTCCAGGTCTATCCAGTAAGAGGACAACACCAGAGAGATGTCCCCGTCCTCTTCTCCCACAGGACTGTAAACAAGAAGATCCCGATGTTCCTCCGGATCATCAGGTAGACGGAGAGAAGGTGTTATGAGATCTCCCTATGATGTGTAGAAGGCTGTGAAGGTCTTGTGCTCAGTCTTGTTTTATCCTCCAGTATTCTATGTTTTATACTTGTGTAATGAGAACGGTGGAGATGGCAGATTACAGCTGATCATAGATGGGACTTCTCCATCTGTCTGTGACTTTTACAATCTTTGTTTCAGGGTGAAGATCTGCCCCATATTAATACTACAGAGACATATGTGAGGGGTGATGATGATCTGCCCCATATTAATACTACAGACACATATGTGAGGGTGGATGATGATCTGCCCCATATTAATACTACAGAGACATATGTGAGGGGTGATGATGATCTGCCCCATATTAATACTACAGAGACATATGTGAGGGGTGATGAGTGGTGTAAAGAGGAGAATCCTACAGATGACAGCGCAGGTGAGAAATGGTCTCTTTAGTTACTTATTCACTTGTTGGTACAATTACCGATTATGGGGTTATTCCTGGAGCTCATGACTGATCTATGTGCACAACACCCAATATCTATTATATAATTGCCGTAGCGACTTCCGTCGGAGCGGCGCTACTTCCGGTGGCTTGGTGAGCGCGAGCGAGCTGCTTCTCCTGGACTCTCCCCGTGGCCGCATAGCGGCCACGGCGACTCACGAAGCAATGCCCGCAAAGCGGGCATTGCGAGTCGTTGCAGCCTAGCGAAGCAATGCCCGCGAAGCGGGCATTGCGAGTCGCTACACCGCTAACCAAGCCACCGAAGCCCATACTACTGTAGTGTACACCGCTATAGTATACTACAGTCCCATGC
Organism: Allobates femoralis; assembly: GCA_033576535.1. Taxonomy (NCBI): domain Eukaryota; kingdom Metazoa; phylum Chordata; class Amphibia; order Anura; family Aromobatidae; genus Allobates; species Allobates femoralis. The sequence goes on from JARQOC010000006.1 coordinate 484,127,913, forward strand.
ACATAAGCGCCATGGGACTGTAGTATACCATCGCGCTGTACACTACAGCCCCCTGCCGCTCTAAGCCACTACGCGCTGCTGTACTGTACACCGCTATAGTATACTACAGTCCCATGCCCATAAGCGCCATGGGACTGTAGTATACCATCGCGCTGTACACTACAGCCCCCTGCCGCTCTAAGCCTACCCCCTAAGGCACCGCCGCCCCTAACCCCCTACCCCCTAAGCCCCGCAGCAGCCCCGACCACCTAACCCCCGACCCGCACCATCCAAAGCCGCCGCCGATACCCCCTAAGCCCCGCCGTCTACCTCCTAAGCCATCGCCGCCCCTACCTAAGCCCCTACCCCCTAAGCACCCTACCCCCTAAGCCCCGCAGCAGCCCCGACCACCTAACCCCCGACCCGCACCATCCAAAGCCGCCGCCGATACCCCCTAAGCCCCGCCGTCTACCCCCTAAGCCATCGCCGCCCCTACCTAAGCCCCTACCCCCTAAGCACCGCAGCAGCCCCGACCACCTAACCCCCGACCCGCAGCATCCAAACCCGCCCCCGATACCCCCTAAGCCCCGCCGTCTACCCCCTAAGCCATCGCCGCCCCTACCCCCTAGGCCCCCGCCGATACCCCCTAAGCCATGCCGCCTACCCCCTAAGGCACCGCCGCCCCTAACCCCCTACCCCCTAGACCCCCGACGATACCCCCTAAGCCATGCCGCCTACCCCCTAAGGCACCGCCGCCCCTAACCCCCTAAACCCCGCAGCAGCCCCGACCACCTAACCCCCGACTCGCACCATCCAAACCCGCCGCCGAAACCCCGCAGCAGCCCCGACCACCTAACCCCCGACTCGCACCATCCAAACCCGCCGCCGATACCCCCTAAGCCCCGACTACCTAACCCCCGACTCGCACCATCCAAAGCCGCCGCCGATACCCCCTAAGCCCCGCCGTCTACCCCCTAAGCCATCGCCGCCCCTACCTAAGCTCCTACCCCCTAGGCCCCCGCCGCTGTCCCTGCCCCTGTCGCTAAAGCCCTACACCCTAACCCCCCGCCGTCCCCTAACCTAACGCCGCTCTCACCTAAGGCCCTACACCCGAAGCCCCCGTCCATCACTTACATGCCTTCAAGTCATCTGATCGTCCGTCCGATCGTCCGTCCGATCCTCCGTCCGGCCAGGCGTCCTCTTCCTCCGGCCCCGGGGGTCTTCTCTCTTCTTTCCGCCATCTCCGCCTCTTCGTCCGGCCCCGGGGATCTTCTGTCTTCTTTTCCGAAAATTCCACCTCCGACGTCCTCTTCCTTCTCATTAAGATAGAATGGAGGAAAAATCCCCCATTCTACCTCAATGAGATCTCACGCCGTCTTCTGATTGGTCGCTGGATAATGCCCTCAGCCAATCAGAAGAGCTCCTCATTCAGTTTTCATTCAGGTCCGCCTTTTTTCCCCATTGACATACATTACCGGTGTGTCGGCGATTTTATGGCCGCCCCCCTGGTTCTATTTGTCGGCCCTAAAATCGCGGACACACCGCTAATGCATCTCTATGGGCAAGTCAGCTCGAATTCTGATTGGTCGCCGTTCAATCCGAAATCGGGCTGACTGCCCATAGAGATGCATTAGCGGTGTGTCCGCGATTTTACGGCCGACAAATAGAACCAGGTGGTCGGCCATAAAATCGCCGACACACCGCTAATGCATGTCTATGGGCAAGTCAGCTCGAATTCTGATTGGTCGGCGTTCAATCCGAAATCGGCCTGACTGCCCATAGAGATGCATTAGCGGTGTGTCCGCGATTTTAGGGCCGACAAATAGAACCAGGTGGTCGGCCATAAAATCGCCGACACACCGCTAATGCATTTCAATGGGAAAAAAGAAAGGCGGACCTCAATGAGAACTGCGTCTCAGCCTAAATAATAAATTAAATAATAAAAAAAATAATTAAAAAAGAATTAAAAAATAATAAAAATAATAATTAAAATAATAAAAAATTCAATAAAAATAATAATAAAAAAATAAAATATATGCTAATAAGATCAGCCCTTTGCGGACCTGAATGAGAACTGCGTCTCAGCCTAAATAATAAATTAAATAATAAAAAAAATAATTAAAAAAGAATTAAAAAATAATAAAAAAAAAAAAATAAAAATAATAAAAAATTCAATAAAAATAATAATAAAAAAATAAAATATATGCTAATAAGATCAGCCCTTTGCGGACCTGAATGAGAACTGCCTCTCAGCCTAAATAATAAATTAAATAATAAAAAAAATAATTAAAAAATAATTAAAAAATAATAAAAAAAAATAATTAAAAATAATAAAAAATTCAATAAAAATAATAATAAAAAAATAAAATATATGCTAATAAGATCAGCCCTTTGCGGACCTGAATGAGAACTGCGTCTCAGCCTAAATAATAAATTAAATAATAAAAAAAATAATTAAAAAAGAATTAAAAAATAATAAAAAAAATAATTAAAAATAATAAAAAATTCAATAAAAATAATAATAAAAAAATAAAATATATGCTAATAAGATCAGCCCTTTGCGGACCTGAATGAGAACTGCGTCTCAGCCTAAATAATAAATTAAATAATAAAAAAAATAATTAAAAAAGAATTAAAAAATAATAAAAAAAAATAATTAAAAATAATAAAAAATTCAATAAAAATAATAATAAAAAAATAAAATATATGCTAATAAGATCAGCCCTTTGCGGACCTGAATGAGAACTGCGTCTCAGCCTAAATAATAAATTAAATAATTAAAAAATAATTAAAAAAGAAATAAAAAATAATAAAAAAAAATAATTAAAAATAATAAAAAATTCAATAAAAATAATAATAAAAAAATAAAATATATGCTAATAACATCAGCCCTTTGCGGACCTGAATGAGAACTGCGTCTCAGCCTAAATAATAAATTAAATAATAAAAAAAATTATTAAAAAAGAATTAAAAAATAATAAAAAAATTAATTAAAAATAATAAAAAATTCAATAAAAATAATAATAAAAAAATAAAATATATGCTAATAAGATCAGCCCTTTAGCGCACCTGAATGACAACTGCCTCTCAGCCTAAATAATAAATTAAATAATAAAAAAAATAATTAAAAAATAATTAAAAAATAATAAAAAAATTAATTAAAAATAATAAAAAAATCAATAAAAATAATAATAAAAAAATAAAATATATGCTAATAAGATCAGCCCTTTAGCGCACCTGAATGACAACTGCCTCTCAGCCTAAATAATAAATTTAATAATAACAAAATAATTAAAAAATAATTAAAACATTATAAAAAAATAAATAAAACATAATTAAAAAATAAATAACAAATAATAAATAATTAATTAAAAAAAAATGCTAATAATAATATTACTGCTAATAATAATGCTATTAATGCTAATAATTATGTTATTAATGCTATTATTAATGCTAATAATGCTATTATTAATTCTATTAATGCTAATAATAATGCTATTAATGCTATTAATAATGTTATTAATGCTATTATTAATGCTAATAATCCTATTATTAATGCTATTTATGCTAATAATAATGATATTAATGCTATTAATAATGTTATTAATGCTATTAATAATGCTAATAATGCTATTATTAATGCTATTAATGCTAATAATAATGCTATTAATGCTATTAATAATGTTATTAATGCTATTAATAATGCTAATAATGCTATTATTAATGCTATTAATGCTAATAATAATCCTATTAATGCTATTAATAATGCTATTCATGCTATTAATAATACTATTAATGCTATTAATGCTAATAATAATGCTATTAATGCTATTAATAATGTTATTAATGCTATTATTAATGCTAATAATGCTATTATTAATTCTATTAATGCTAATAATAATGCTATTAATAATGTTATTAATGCTATTATTAATGCTAATAATGCTATTATTAATGCTATTAATGTCAATATTTATCCTATTAATGGTATTATTAATGCTATTAATGCTAATAATAATGCTATTAATGCTATTAATGCTAATAATAATGCTATTAATGCTATTAATAATGTTATTAATGCTATTATTAATGCTAATAATGCTATTATTAATGCTATTTATGCTAATAATAATGCTATTAATGCTATTAATAATGCTATTAATGCTATTAATGCTAATATTTATCCTATTAATGGTATTATTAATGCTATTAATGCTAATAATAATGCTATTAATGCTATTAATGCTAATAATAATGCTATTAATGCTATTAATAATGTTATTAATGCTATTATTAATGCTAATAATGCTATTATTAATCCTATTAATGCTAATAATAATGCTATTAATGCTATTAATAATGCTATTAATGCTATTAATAATGTTATTAATGCTATTATTAATACTAATAATGCTATTATTAATGCTATTAATGCTATTAATAATGCTATTAATGCTATTAATTATGCTATTAATGCTATTAATGCTAATATTTATCCTATTAATGCTATTAATGCTAATAATAATTCTATTAATGCTAATAATAATGCTATTAATGCTATTAATGCTATTAATTATGCTATTCATGCTAATAATAATGCTATTAATTCTATTAATAATGCTATTAATGCTATTAATACTGTTATTAATGCTATTATTAATGCTAATAATGTTATTATTAATGCTATTAATGCTAATAATAATGCTATTAATGCTATTAATAATGTTATTAATGCTATATATTAATGCTAATAATGCTATTATTAATGCTATTAATGCTAATAATAATGCTATCAATGCTATTAATAATGTTATTAATGCTATTATTAATGCTAATAATGCTATTAATAATGCTATTAATGCTAATAATAATGCTATTAATGCTATTAATACTGTTATTAATGCTCATAATACTGCTAATAATGCTATTAATACTGCTATTACTGCTAATAATAATGCTATGGCTTATATTATTGCTATTGATGATGCGATTATTATTTAAAAATCTTTAAAAAAACAATAAACATATTTTAGATACCCGATGCATTTGCATCAGGCTAACAGCTATAACTTACTATAATCAAATTAATGCACGTTCTAGAATCCCGATGCATTTGCATCGGGCTCACAGCTAGTAGGACATAAATACCATAATAACAAATGCAGCATCCACTTCCCCATGATTAGCGGTCATTGTGCTTTTCACTTCAGAAGCTGCTGTGATGGCCCCCAATTGCAGCCGGTCATGTGTTTTTAGCTCCACCGTATATACCCGTGTATAAGCCGACCCCCCTACTTTTGCCCCCAAAAACTGGGAAAACGTATTGATTCGCGTATAAGCCGAGGGTGGACTCCAGCACAGGTATACAACCCCCAGCAGTGAGGTATACAGCCCCCAGCAGTGTGGTATACAGGCCCTCCCAGTGGTATACAGGCCCCAGCAGTATGGTATACAGCAGGCCCCCAGTGGTATACAGCAGGCCCCCAGGGGTATAAGCAGGCCCCCAGGGGTATTCAGCAGGCCCCAGGGGTATATACAGCAGGCCCCCAGGGGTATATACAGCAGGCCCCCAGGGGTATATACAGCAGGCCCCCAGGGGTATATACAGTAGGCCCCCAGTGGCACTCGCCCCCCATCATGTTTAGAGCCCCCCACACTTTGCAGAGCCCCCCCCCGCTGCATTATCTTACCATCCAGGGTCTTCTTCACCGCGGGTCCTGCAGTCCATCCTCGCGCGCTGTGTTCCCGGTCTCATGTGACCCGGCGGTCGCAGTGGAATGACATCATGACTGCAGGACCCGCGGTGAAGAAGACCCTGGATGGTAAGATAATGCAGCCGGGGGGGCTCTGCAAGTGTGGGGGGCTCTAAACATGATGGGGGGGCTAGTGCCACTGGGGGGCTGCCTGTGTACACTGGGGGGCTGTATGCACGGCTCCCCCTGCTGCTGTGATGGGCGGGGGGAGCCGTGCATATCTAATGAGCGGCCCCACGTGACGGGCCGCTCTGACAGCAGCCTCCCCCCGCCTCCTCCAGCCTCCCCACCATACCTTACCGTATTCACCCGTGTATAAGCCGAGGGGGTGACTTTTCAGGCCAATTTTTGGGCTGAAAAACTCGGCTTATAGACGATACGGTATGTGCTTGAATTTGTAGCTTCTATTGAGTCCGTTCTCTGTTCTCTGCCTCAAAAACTTTGCACTTCTCAGCAGTCTATTAAGTAATTAGTGCGGTTTCAGGACCTGGACATCCACCAATCTGCAGGCAATTAAAGAAAACCTTCATGATATACCGTATTTTTCACCTGATAAGACGCCCCCAGGCGTCTTCTTAAAGGACGAAAATAGGGGAGAAAAATTTGAAGCAAAAAATGTGGTCATGACGTACTGTTGTGAGGGAGGAATTGCTGCTGACACTATTATGGGGGTAATGTCCTCAAATTCTGTATTAATATCCCCATCCTGGGCCCCTTCCAGGTATATATCTCCCTCATTCTGATATATATGTTCTCCATCCTGGAGTATATCTCTCCTACCTTGGTATATGTTCCCCATTCAGGTATATGATCCCTCATCCTGGCATATGTGCCCATATCCTTGCATTTGTCCCTCAACCTAGCACGTGGGCCCCCATCCAGGAGCACACTTAAATCAATCACACTTACCTCCTATCGCTTCCCCACATCATCGTGTCATCCTCCTGTGTTTTTAGACAGACAGTGATCAGTGTGTGAGCTAAGCGCGCAGCGAAGATGTCACTTTCAGACACCACACTCCACACACAATGTCAGCTGCCCGTACAAAAAGACGAGGACGTTGCACTGCTGCAGAGGGAGCGATGGGAGGTGAGTATGATCGTCCATCTGCTGCAGGGATATTCACTGATTCCCACATCAATGATGATTCGTGTGAATCAGTGAATATCCACACATACAGCAGCCATGGGTGTGCACATGTGCCGGCTGTTTAAGTTAATTTAATATTCACTTCTGCCTACGCTCTCGTCACTCATCATCCCACCCATCTCTCAGACCCGGCTTCAGTGCTGAGAGGTGATGTGCCGGGGGGTGCAGTGAATATTAGATTAGTTTAAACAGTGGGCCCACGTGATCACCGGATTTTCTTGGGTACTTTTTTATTTACATTTTCACTTAGACCCCCAGTGGGACATGAATATTTTTTACTTTGATTTTGGGTCTCATGCATTGTAATACTAGTGTACTGCTGTGCCTGAGACCTGTCAGTAGTAATCCTAAAGGGACTGTGCTCTTTGAGCCGTGCACACTGCATACAATGAACCGAACCGAAACTCCAGGAGGTAAAAGATAATGGTGCCTGTCAGTTTGTCACTGACTCTGCCGTTTAGAATCTGCATATAGCTGGGTCTTAGGGTGCTTTCACACTGATTTTCGAGGATCTGTGGCTGTCCGTTGTAAAACGGACAGCCACAGATCCGATTTGGCCCCTGTGTGTCCCTATGGGCATCGGATCGGATCGGATTTGGCCTAATTGCCATCCGATTTGTGTCCAATTTTTTGTTGTGCCCAAAATCGGAGACTGCTCCGATTTTGGGCACAGCAGACCAAATCGGACACAATCAAATCCGACCCGATCCGCGGCCTTTAACATGGGGGACTATGGAGCACGTGTCAGAGGAAACATCTGATCGCTCCTCGGACTCGAATTTAGTTTACTGAGCATGCTCAGTTCACTAAAACTGCTCCTAACCGTCTAATTTCACTTCTGCAATGTATGTACATACATTGCGGAAGTGAAATTTAAGTAAAATCTCTGTTCTCACCTTTCCAGCGGTCCCCGATGTCAGTATCTATCTCCCAGTACAGGACCTGAGGTTGCTTGGCAACCCGATCAGCTGATCGGGTCACATGACCGGTTACCGTGATAACCGGTCATGTGACCGATAATGCTGATTGGGTAGCCCCGCCCAGCCAGGTCCTGTAACCATTGAGAGATAGATTCCAACGTTGGGGGATCGCTGGAAAGGTGAGAATAGAGATTTCTTATTTTTAACCCTTGCTTTACTTAAATTTCACTTCCGCAATGTATGTATTTACATTGCGGAATTGAAAGTGACCCGCACAGCTCTTTCTGTATTCGGACCCGTAAGAATCACGGACCCAGACACAGAAATAGGTAACTTCCGATGGTGTCCTTTCCTGTCCGTGGGGTCCTGCAAAAAGTAGGATCCCACGGACAGGAAAAATATTGCAATGTGAAAGCAGCCTTACAGGCCACCTCGCCCTGGGGTTATTGGATGACCACAGCATGTCATGGCAACAATCATCACCCGTGCTTATGATTAACAAGGGGGAAGGCAATAGTGTTAAATGGGGTGTTTTGAGCTCCTTTTAACCATTTACATGCTGTTGTTGCAATCAACAGTGGCATTTAAGTGGTTAATTGGCCGTGATTGGTTCCAAAACTGCTCTGGGGCGATGCTGAAGGGTGTCCGCTGTCATACACCGGTGTCGCTCTCAGGATTTTCTCCCGCTGTGGGGTGCTATAAACTTAATCTTCAGCAACATGAAAAAGCGGCGCTGAGGATTAAGGCACCTTAACGGCCATTGAGAAAAGGAGTAAAAGCGGTTAACAGATAAATATCATCTCTTAATGTATGTATTAATGTCTGCAGTTTGTACCCATGTCTTCGTCAGCTAGTAAATTAATCTTAATACAATTTGTTTCAAAAGGCAGCACTTCTAAAAAAATATATGTATTTTCTTGTCAGATGACTGTGCATCAGAGGGATATCTACCTATTGCTAATGTTCACGCATCTGATTTTGGTCTCACGCCATATATATATGAAGATCATGACATCATTCAACATATATCGCCAGCCCCTCTCAACAGAAATCTATCATCCATTCCTTATCAACAGGTCCTGTCTTCTGATTCATTACAGACTGTTAAGCAAAATGATAATAACAAAAGGGATGGAGAACATCAAAAAGATCATACAAGGAAGAAGCCATTTTCATGTTTAGAATGTGGGAAATTTTTTACCAGGAAAGTAAATCTTACTCAACATCATAAACTTCACACAGGGGAGAAGCCATTTTCTTGTACAGAATGTGGAAAATGTTTTACCCAGAAATCATATCTTACTGAACATCTGATAACTCACATGGAGGAGAAGCCATTTTCATGTAATGAATGTGGTAAAGGTTTTGCCAAGAAATCAAATCTTAATCTACATCACAGAACTCACACAGGGGAGAAGCCATTTTCATGTTCAGAATGTGGGAGATGTTTTGCCAAGAAATCAAATCTTAATGAACATCACAGAATTCACACAGGGGAGAAGCCATTTTTATGTACTGAATGTGGGAAATGGTTTATCTGCAAAAAAGGTCTTAATTCACATAAGAAAGTTCACACAGGGTAGTAGTGATTTTCAGGTTCAGAATGTGGGAAACCTTTAACCCAAAAATCAGTTAAAAATCCATTTTAATGTCCAGAATGTGGGGATTGTTGTTCCTGTGAATCAGTTCCTGTTATGAATGAATACACACAGAGGAGAAGCCATTTTTACTCTGAGAGTGGGAAACTTTTTAACAAAGAAATTACATCAGGAAAGGACAGATACAGTAGACTCTTCTTCAAGGAAAGGAGACACCACCAAAAAAAGCAGACTCCCCTGTAAGAATCATATTTACCAGACCTCATTAGAACCCAAAAAATTAGTTGACAAATGTCGATATTGGATGTGCTCACACTCAGATCTGCGTCACTACCAGAACCCTTGCCGATCCACTGAGGTGTAGCAGTTGGTTCATCCTGGTGACCATGAATAGCCATAATGCTCAGGCTCAGGACTGAAGTGATGTCAGCGGTATTACCTGATGTATTTGTGGTTGACCGGTACTAGTCAACCCTTTTTATTGGAGGGTCATCTGAGTGCAATTCTTTTAGGGTGATGAAGGGTCTACTATATTTGTTCTTATGTATTCTATTTACAGTACATGCATACCGGTAGCTGAACTGTAACTAGGACTTATTTTCAGACAAACAGATGACGTCATCTCATTCGCCGATGTCAGCTGCTGGCCTCTATTTGGCGGGCAGCTGACGGCCTCTGATTGGCCAGCAGCCTTCCATACAACTATGACTGAAAGGGCCACTTAATATGGTGGTTATGGTGGTTTCCGCAAGGAGCTACCTCAGGGCTAGGTCCTTCCCTGGAGGGATATCTGGCTAGTTCCGTGTTTGAGACTCCTAAACGAGGCTCCACGGACTCTATTTGCATATTCGTATTTCCCAGGGGGCAATGCGCCTAGGATTTCACTGTGTTTGAGCGCTTTTGCTGGCTACCCGCAGTGATTTCGTCGACTGGTCTTCCTGAGATCAGTGAATACTTTGTGATGTTGGTCTACCAGACATTGCTCCCACCTAGCCAGAATCCTACTCCACACTGATGAGGAGCAAAACCCCGAAACAGCTGTCTGTGGATGGCTTTGGTAATTCCCTTGTCATATCTTTAAACTCGTAAAGTGTTGGATATTGACTGAAAGAGCCACTTAATATGGTGGTTATGGTGGTTTCCGCAAGGGGCCACCCCAGCCCAGGGCTAGGTCCTTCCCTGGAGGTATATCTGGCTAGTTCCGTGTTTGAGACTCCTAAACTAGGCTCCACTGACTCTATTTGCATATTCCATACAACTATGGCAAGAGAGGGTACAGAGCAGCGCCCGAAATACCATACAGCGGCGGTCACTGGGACAACGGCGGCGGGGGTATTTGATGAGTCACAGCTGCATGCCTCGGTGTCGCGGTGTAGGGAATAATGATAAGGGAATGGCAGTTACAGGCAGGGTGACCAAGGAAGACTAGTCTCACCCTAGGAACCCTAAATGGCCCTGATCCCGAAGGTATCTCTGATGGTGAGAAGGTTGGGGCCTCCATCCTCTCCCTAACACTCCTCCACCAGTCCTGCGCTATTCCCCCCTCACCTCCCTCCACAGAACTGGGATACAGCAACTCCAAAGGAAAGGACATCAGCCACACAAACACACATGTCAGCACTGCATGGCTTCCAGGCATAGAGTGAAACTATCAGCAGCACCACCTGGTGGGAGGAGACGCTACTTAAAGGCTAGGGGGGGGCACTTCAGACTTCAGGTGAGTCACACATTAACCCCTCAACCAGCAGTTGAACCTAATAGTGAATGCAGCTCTGGAGTACAACACAGGAGGCAAAGACCCTCACAACCGTCAACCATGCAGCTCTTAAAGACAAACACATACACAGCAGCATCCAGCAATGTCAGCACCAACTAAGCGCGTGACACCCGATCTTGTGATCGGTGGGCTTGTGTCCCTAGCAAAATTGGCATGTCTTATTTTGGGGGGAAAGGGGGGAGAATTATATTCTACAGGGCAGCAAACCCCCCTAGAGTCTTATTTTCTGGGGGTGCCTCGACACTCCAGTCTCTGATCGCTTCTGCAGCACAGAGCCGTGGTGATTCATGGGTTATTACTGCAGAAACAATAGTGGGCTCTGAATGCTGGTGCTTGGCTGGCATTTACAGGACGTGAGTCATCACAGCGATAGGAGTCATCAATTGACCCCTTGCTGTCATGGCAACACAGCACCCCCTGGTAGCGTCACAGAGTTGCTGATGGCGGTAGGGAATAGGGCGATCCATGATGTATGTTAGATTGCACTTTCAGAGTTTGACAGTGCCATCTAATGGGTTAACAGGTGTGGGTGGATCTGATCAGCCAAAATGGGCACGGAATGATGTGAGCTTGCATCAAAGAGAGGGAGGTGACCTAGGACATACCTATACTTCCTAGGTCATTAAAGGGAACCTGACCCCTCCAAATCACCCCCAACCCTATGAATACCTGTCCCTGCACCATGAGAGTAGCAGTCCTTTTCTGTAAAAAATGCGTGTTGTAACATTGTCAAAAACACCATTATTCACTTACACATCTGCGACTTCTTGTCCATGAATTAGTCTCGCAGGGCGTTCCCTATGAGACTCTAAGCCCTCCTGAGCAGTTCATTTTCACGCCCCGATGGGCGTGATAAATAATACTAGTCCTCCTCGCCCTGTTGTATGGGCGTAATAGCCGGTGTGATGCTATTTGCGTCATATCCAGTCATGGTGACGTCTGTACACCCTTTAGGTGTAAATCAAAAGCCGCGCATGCGCAATGCGCATGGTGGGGTCGCCGTACAATTATACAAAAGGAAGACCCCCACGAAACTGCAGAGCGAGGTGAGAAGTCACATCCTTCTACCAGGAGATTTGATAGAATTGTGGCAGACACCCCCATATCTCAACAGTGTATTACTTCTGAGGAGGACCGTGTGGCAGAGTATACCCCAAGGGAACCGGTGGCCCAACACTGCCTCTGTGTGGCCACCGCCAACATCAATGAACCGGTAACTAATCACATTTGCCTGTAAATCTGTGTGTATTTCCATTTATCTTTTATCTGTATAACTGACTGTAACGTGTAATATCTTTTTAATAACCTGTATATGTTATTGTAGTGTGCCCCTACAGCGATTAAATCTATAATTTAATCTTGGCTTGCTCTTTTACCTCGATCAAGAAATTCCCACGTCTGTATGCTCATTTAACATTATACGTTACCTGGGTTGGTTTCTGACCCGCTATAAGCCTGTTCACAGACTGGACTTATATCGAATGAGAAACTGGTGGCAGGATTTTGTGCTTGTGCTATTCAGAGCCGCTGTCTGTGACAGGGTGGCGGGTATTATATGTACTTCTGGCCTGGAACTGGAAGGCATATATCACACTCACTGAGGGGCGCCTTAATAAACTAGCACTGACAGGGCAGCTGTGGTTCTTCTCTTATCCTCAGGCAGTTCACTGAGGCTGGCTTCACACCACGGGTTTTGTGCAACAGGTTCTGTCCAGGTTGAACCGGACAGAACCTGATCCGGTTTTGCTCGCATGTATCCCTATGGTGCCAGATTGGTCCAATTTAGCCATCAGATTGTGTATATTCTCTGCCTGATCCGGTTTTGTTTTGCATCGGAGCCTTCAGTATTTTTTGTCTCCGGTGCAAAAGTCGGACTGAACCGGATCCGACGTAATCCGGTTTCCATATAATGGGAGTCTATGGTGCCGGATCCGGTAAAAAACCTGATTCGTTTCCCTGATCCGGTTTTTAGCACTGAGCATTCTGAGAATGCTCCTTCAGCACCATGAACAGCAGCTCCATCCATTATAGCCTATGGAGAAGTAATTCACAATGCTTTTCAATGGAGAAATTAAAGAAACAAATCCTGCAAAAATCAGGATCAGGGTGCTTGTTTGCCATCCGGTTCAACCCATCATGTTCTGTCCGGTCCTGTCAGGGTGATTCTCCAAAAAAAGATGATCCACCCTGACAGACAAAAACCATGGTGTAAAGCTAGCCTGACTGTCCTGCGTTTAATAGGGACGCAAGAGAGCTGCCAGGCTCAGTGGCAATTCCGTCACAAAGCCAGAGAAGAGAAACTAATTGGCAGTGACAGTCAGAGTTTCAGGGACTTAAATAAATGACAGCCCTGCCCAGGGTTCCTAGAAAGGAGTCAGGACTAAGCAGCACCAACAGAGCCAGCAAATAAACAGGATTGCCACTCCGCATCACCCGCAACAAAGGCAAGGCATGACAGGTTCAAAATGCAAAGCTGGAGTCAGAAGAGAGATCATGCTGAACAAGTGAACAAGCTGGGTCAATATCATAAAGTCAAAAAAATAATGTACCTAGACAGGGTCAACATGCAACTGGAACTTAGCTTAGGTAAGGCATGGTGGGAGGAGCTACCCAATATATCCACTGCTGATGGGATAGGCCAGGGGAGCAAAATTGTAGAACAGAGTCGTTTAATTTCCTGACAAGTCTGGTCACACTTCTCTATAGCCAGGTGGAGGCTGTTGTTTTGCCAATAGTTTTGACAAACAGGCTCGGATACAGCTTTAAAGAAGGTAATCAAGTAATTTTATTAAAGAGGCTGATATAAAATACAAAACTACAAAAATAGTATGATATTGCATACAGCATACACTATTTGTATAATCAACACATAAAGGTTATGTATTTACTTACATCACATCACCACGGAGATATAACACATCATCTTGTCTTGGAACATCAGTCGGAGAAGCACGATGAAGGCAGGAGAGCTCAGTGGGAAAACACAACACTGTATTCGGACGTCAAACGAGTACATGTACACAAAATGACTTTGGCTGGCTTCACATTTGCGTATGGGAACGCAGCTTATGCTGCGTTCCCATACGCAGGCAAACGCATGCGCACTGCGGTTCCTATGTTTAACATAGGAACGCATAGTGCCTGCGTTTGCTGCGTTCGGGTGCGGATGCGGACAATATCTGCTCCTTCCGGTGTCCAGCATCCGCACCCGGGACGCAGCTTGCAGCATTTTTTTGTGCGTTTGGGGATCTTGGAAGATCAGCAAGCGTCCCCAAGCGCACAAAAAATGCATTGCCGTCAATGGGTCCGCAGTGTCCTCTGCATGACACCGCAGGAGAACGCTGCGGACCCATTGAAAAATCTCCCGGTGGCCGCCGGTGATGTCACAGGAGCTCACCGACGGCCACCGGGAGATCAGCTCTGCCTCTGCTGATCTCCTCTTCCCCGGCCGCCTGTAATTTGCTAGCGATGTCGGCGGGGAGAACAGCTGATGTGACAGCTGTTTGAATCTTCCCGCGCCGACATCTCCTCTCGGTGTCGGCGCGGGAAGATTCAAACAGCTGTCACATCAGCTGTTCTCCCCGCCGACAGTCCCGGAGCTTACCGGCGGCCGGGGGGCGGAGATCTCCGGCGCTGATCTCCGCCCCCGGCCCGCCCCCGGACAGCGCCGATTGGCTGGCCGGGCTCCCTAGTGATGTGTCCGCAGGCGGACATTATCCGCTGCGGACACATCAAAGTGTCCCTGCTTTTGACAGCGTTTGTGTCTGCATGCCATCAGCATGCAGACACAAACGCTAATGTGAAGGCAGCCTTTGCCATCAAGGAGTTATAAACATCATCTGTCTAATTGACAGAGAAACTCCTGAGAAGTCTCCACAAGAAAGCTTCTGTCTTTATCAGGATTCCAGCGACTTATATAAGGCTAAGACAATGGAAGCCTTAAACCGGTTAATGTTTATAAGTTTGCCTTTGTCGATTAAACCGAATTGGCTAGACTCTGTAATCTCGAGAAGTTTACTTACAAACATTATTCTAGACAATCGATCTGTGTATTTCCCATGGAACATAATGGTCAGTGAACTTATTATTTAAGCACATTATTTTGGTTACAATAATAATAAATATCAAGTGGTCGCTTGTGTACAAATCAGGATAATGAATCTTTGAAACACACAGCTTCAAAGACCACTGAACATTTAACATTGTCTTAGAGCCACGTCACACACACAGATATCTGTGCAGAGATTGTTCGCAGATCTCTGGTTGCAGTGAAATCATGGACACATTGTTCCATTGGTACACGGCCACAAATTGGAACAATGTGTCCATGATTTCACTGCAACCAGAGATCTGCAAACAATCTCTGCACAGATATCTGTGTGTGTGACGTGGCCCTTACTGTATTAACCCAGAGCAAACACTCACTTTGTGGATAGCAGACAACCAAGACAGTTCATTTGAATTAACTAGTTTCTCAATATCAAAGTATATCAATACACTGCAATATATAGTGATTGGATTCAGACAATCATATTTCATATTTGCAATACATTCCACACTTTATCAAAGCATATAAACAATATGTTACAATATGCAGGCTATAAGATATCCATATTTTTTATTAGCAATACAGCTGTCCAGCAACAGGAGGATGTAGCAATGCTGGAAATGTTGCACGAGGCAGTTCAGCGAGATGCTCTAACACTGAGAGGAGCAGAGCAGAGTATGTGAGTTGTGCAGCACTTAGAAGCCAAACAAATCACTACCATGACACATACCGATGGCATTGGTTGCAGAAGAATTTTTAAAGTACTGAAGGTTCCAGTGAGTACTTGTCGAGCCCCAGGCCCTGGGGTACTCGGGTACCAGGCTCGGTGGTAGTTCTAGGGATGTCACAGGTGGCAGCACCTGATCCTGTGGCCTGGGTGACACTTCAAAAAGGGATGTATTTACAGGGGTAGGAGTTTGTCATGTGACGCCACCTGTAGTATCTGGTGATGGGTCACCAGCGCCGCCACAGTCCGCCGGAAGTACATATTTACAAAGTCTCAAAATATAAAAATTTACAAAAAGCACTGAAAAATATTGGAAAAATAGAAAACAGGTAAGTCCATACGGTGCTAGTCCATTCACCGCAGGCTTTTGAAAAAGGAAAAGAAGTTTGTCATTACACCAGTCCTGTAACCATGGTCCATTTAAATTGTAATCCGGGAAAAGTTCAAAGGGAAAAGTTTTTCAAAAGTTCAATGAGTCCTGACAGGTAAAGTCTCTGTAAGCTCATCAGTTAAAAAATACACAACGGGTGTTTTCAGCGTAGGAGTCCTAGGTACTATAGGGGCCTCTAATGGTCATAAGTTCTGTAGGCCTCCTGGCCCTGGGGTCACCTTTTTGGCCAAGTTTTTACTCTCTCTAGACAGCTTCTTACGCCAACTCCACTCACCCCTCTTTTGGTGTTGTGTACCTGGCTTTTGGCCTACTCTTTCACCTTTTTGAACACTACTATTTACATTCTTATTTTACAATGGCTATTTTCAGTTTCTTCTACCTTGATTTTATTGTGCCCACTCTCCATACCTAGACTGGGTTGACTTTGTGCGCTTCTCTGTGATCTACGCACTACAGGTGTAACTGTCTCAGGGGAGGTTTCTAGTGAAGGGCTTGGTGCAGGTATGTCAGGTAAGCGTCTGCGTGGCCTTATGGTGGGTTTACACGTTGCGATACCGTTCCGATATCGGATCCAACGGCGCGGAGCGCACATTTTGTGCCCGGTTTTCAAAGAATCGCATCGGAGGTTTACACAGCCTGATATCGGGATACAACGTCCCTACGATGTCTACACCCCCCGACCCAGGGACGACCATTTAACATGGGAGTGAATGGGTGATGTTGTACTGCACATCGGAGTTGGGCTGTCACACAGGACGATCCGGCTCCAACCGGCATCAGATATCGGGCCGTTGAATAGCACGCTCATTCGACCCCCGATATCGGTTTGCCATCATTCCTGCATCGTATTGGACGTTCACACCGTACAACGCACGAACGATATCGGGTCCAACGCACGAACCACGTGACTTTTGGTCGGAGTTGGACGCCGATATCGCAACGTGTAAACCCACCATTAGTCTCACTACAGGGCTAGCAGGTGTACCGATAGCAGCATACTCAGATTCTCTGGCAACGGGTATTTCTTCCTGATTCCTTTGTACCATCTCTTCTTGGGGCTGGTAGAAATTCACTAAAGGCACTAGGATGGCTCCATCTTGTTGAGGCCAATCTTCTGGGAAATATCCTAAGATGGTTGAGATTACCTTCTCCTTTGGTTCTTCACTTGAACTTTGTTCTTGAACTGGTTCTGACTCCTGTATTGGTTGAGTTGGGGAATTTTGATTTTCACAATCAGTTGGACACTTTTTAATGTGGTTTCTGGATACCGTTTGAGTGTTTTTTCCACTGTTCTTGCTGATGACACATACTTTGTCGTTGTCATAACCAGAATCTAGTAGAAAGTAAGGTTCTTGTTCCCACTGATTGTTCAATTTGTGTTGGGTTATCTTCCTGTTTAGTACAATACTTCCAGGTGTTATTGGTTCTGCTGGAGCATGCTTGTTATAGTCCATTTCTTGCTTTTTACTTGCTTTATCCAGGTTATCTTTGACACAGGCTTGGACCACTTTGTATTGTTCAAGGCGATGGGCATTCCAATTGGGAATGGTGTCTTCTGCCTTGGGATCCACTACTCCAAGTTCCAAGTCTACGGGTAACTTTCCTGTATGGACTCTCATCAGGTAAGCTTGTGTACAGTTGGTAGAACTTACTGGAATGTGGTTGTACATATCAACCAAATCAGGTAGTTTCTCCCGGTCATTGGTTTCTTTCCTCTAAGGGAAAGATCTTCAGCATGTCAATGATGATGCCATTCATTTTCCCACATAACCTGTTGGCTTGGGGATGATATGGGGTTGTTCTGATCTTTTTGCACCCATACATGTGGCAGAATTCTTGGAAGATCTCCGCTTCGAAGGCTGATCCTTGATTTGTTAGGACCTGTTCAGGGTATCCCAAAGGTCTGCAGAATACGTTCTGGAACGTTTTGGCAGCAGTGGCAGCTGTCAAGTCTTTTACAGGGGCAACCATTAAGAATCTCGAGTAATGGTCTACCATGGTCAACGCGTAAGTGTAGCCAGATCTACTTGGAGTCAGTTTTACATGGTCTAAGGCTACAATTTCCAGAGGTTGCTTTGTCACGATGGGCTGGAGCTGTGCTTTCTGGCTCTGTAAGTCCTTTCTTCACAGGCTGCAGGGTTTACAGTTTTTACACCATCTTTCAATAGATGTCCGCATGCCGACCCAAAAGAACCTATCCCTCAGTAGCATTTCTAGCTTCTTCCACCTGAAGTGACCAGTCTGGTTGTGATAGGCGTTCAAGTCCACCTGGATTTCTGATTTTGACACAATGATTTGCCAGACCATGATGTACCTCCGACAAAGCTTTTCTTGGTATATGAATAGCTTGCTCCACTCGCTCCACAGATGATTGGCTTCAGGCTGGGGATTTTCAGGCAGCTTCGCTGACTCCTGGGTTATCAGTTGTTTGATCAAACTGACAGCCGGGTCATTGTCCTGCACCTCTTTCCAACAGAAGTGGGGCAACGGGTTCACCTTTCTTGCAGGAGGGTTTTGACGGGTTTGCTGGCACTGAGTTACTCTTAATTGATGGAAGGCAGGTAACTCCACTTCCAGCTTTTGTTCATCTACACCCTCATCTGACAGGTGAGGCATTCTGGATAAGGCATCCGTATTTCCATTCTGGAGCCCAGGCCAGTACTTGATGGTGAACTGGTAGTTGAACAATCTGGCCATCCATCTCTGCTCCATGGCTCCAAACTTCACAGTCTCCAGGTGGGTCAGTGGATTGTTATCCGTGTAGGCTGTAAATTTGCTAGAAGCCAGATAATGTTTGAAGGAACTATAGTTCTCTGGTTTCCTCTCTGTGGGGCGCAGCTTCCTACTGGCATAGGCGATCACCCTTTCCTTGCCGTCTTGTTTTTGAGAAAGGACAGCTCTGAGTCCCACAATTGCTGGCGTCCGTGTACAGCAGGAATGGCAGGTTGTAGTCTGGGTAAGCAAGGATTTCTTCTCCTGTCAGGGCTTCTTTCATCACTCGGAACGATTCCTCTTGTTCCTTACCCCACTTTCACGGAGAATCCTTAGACTTGCCATTCGTGGGTTGGCCTACTAGGAGGTCTTGCAGGGGAGCAGCCTTCTTGGTGTACTCCTTTATGATCCTCTTATAGTAGCCCACCAATCCCAGGAATTGTCGTACTTCCTTTAAGGTCTTGGGTTCTGTCCACTCCTTGATAGCTGTCACCTTGTCTGGATCAGGGGCCACGCCTTCGGCACTGACTATGTGTCCCAGGTACTGTACTCTTGGCTTCAATAGGTGGAATTATGATGGTTTCAGCTTCATCCCGCATTTAGCCAGAGCTTCGAACACCTCTGCTAGATGAGCGACGTGTTCCCCATAGGTCTTAGAGTACACAATCCCGTCATCCAGGTACAGCAGTACCGTCTCGAAGTTCTTATGCCACAGGCAACTCTCCATCAACTTCTGGAAAGTTCCTGGTGCATTACATAGTCCGAAGGGCATGCTGTTAAATTCACATTGGCCCATAGGTGTCGTGAATGCCGTCTTCTCGCGGTCTTCCTCGGCTACGGACACCTGCCAATACCCACTAGTGAGATCTAAAGTAGAAAAGTAATTGGCGGACTTCAACGCAGCTAAGGATTCCTCTATACGAGGTAATAGGTAAGCATCTTTATATGTTATGCGGTTTATTTGCCTATAGTCTACACACATTCTCATACTGCCATCCTTTTTCCTGACTAGGACCAATGATACATCATTTGTATCAGTGTGAATGGTGTCCTAAGCAAGCTCATCATGTGCATGGCAGGTCGCCTCCCACATCTTGTTGTAGGTAGAGGTGACTTTTATCAGCCTGCACCTGGTGCTTGCTTTACATAGTGGGGTCTGACTGCATCCTGCAAGTGCAGTGTTGGTTTTTTGGCATTGATGGTAAGTTTTCCTAGGTGGACTGACCTCTACCTGAACTAACACTGTGAGAACTTTACACAACTAGTGACATAGGCATCCCTAGATACCAATTCTTACTTTTTCTCTCCCTTTCTTAGTACGTGTGTCTCTGTCTCCTTCCTCACTGTCTTGTTCTTTCTCAAAATGTATCTATGTCTATTGTTGATGTCCACGTGTAATAAATAAATGACTATTGCTTTTGGACAGTGGTGTAGACTCCAAGTGGTGTCATTATGGATTTCTTGGTCATTAATACACACATTTGGTTCTTTCAGATTTTGCAATCAGGTTTTATATGCAGAAAGGTCTATTTGCAGCTGGACACTGCCCCCTCCTATCTATCTAAGGCCGGATTCACACCACGGCACAATCCGATCCGGGGCTGTCCGTTGTGAACCGGACAGCCCCGGATCAGATTTCGGCCCCATAGTATGCTATTGGGCCGGATGGAGCCGGATGTCAGCTATCTGCCATCCGGTTTCCATCTGTCCGGCAGGATCCGGGTGTATTCGGATTTTTCTCCCGGACACAAAAATGCAACTTGCAGCATCTTTGTGTCTGGGGAGAAAAGTCTCCCCAAGTTGGATCCTCCCAAATCCGGGGCAATCGGCCGCTCCCTAACATAGGAGTCTATGGGGCCGGATTGCCCCAATCTGGGTGGATTCGTGAACCGGATGCCGGCTGCTGAAGTTCAGCGTGAGCTATGCTGAACTTCAGCACCAGGGCGCTGTCCCCTGTGAAGTGGTTCAGCACCATTTCACAGGGGACAGCTGAGCTCAGCTACATCCGGCTACAAACAGAATTAGCCCTCCGGTTCTGTTTGCAAATCCGGTCCAGGGCTGTCAGGTTCACCCCTGACAGCCCCGGATCAGATTGTGCCGTGGTGTGAACCCAGCCTAAACTAGCTACAAATAAACCAACTAGCTAACTATCTGTCTAGCACGCACACAGTCTCGAAGCTGTAGCAGTCTCAAAATGGTGGCAATGCTGCATGTGCCAATGCTTTTTATTTGCAGAGGGACATGAGATGCAGGCAGCCAATGACACAAGCCCTTATGTCCAAACATTGTGGATGGTTTTTGTGCTGATAGGAACATCCACATAGTACAAAAGACAAAAAAAAAGCAGTACGCCACCGTGATGACCTCTCTCCACCCCCTCCCCTCATCACACACCTCCTCTCACCCATTATCCTAGACAAAGTCATTATAAGGTAGAAGAAGAGCATCTATGAATGGGCCAAGCTCCTGCCAAATGTGAAGTTGGCGAACTTTACCAGAGCAACTTCACTCATCATTAATCGTGACAGCCACACTTTACTCTGCAAACACTTCAACACATTGCCCTTAGAAAGGCATTGGACATATACATACAGTTCAGGTCTGTACAACTCTTACACACGCGGCTCCGCTCCGTACACCTCGTACACACACAGCTCTGCTACATACACCTCGTACACACACAGCTCTGCTACATACACCTCGTACACACTCGGCTCTGCTTTGTACACCTCGTACACACGCGGCTCCGCTCTGTACACCTCGTACACACTCGGCTCTGCTCCGTACACCTCGTACACACGCGGCTCCGCTCCGTACACCTCGTACACACACGGCTCCGCTCCGTACACCTTGTACACACTCAGCTCTGCTCCGTACACCTCATACACACACAGCTCTGCTCCGCTCCGTACACCTCATACACACACGGCTCCGCTCCGTACACCTCGTACACACTCAGCTCTGCTCCGTACACCTCGTACACACACAGCTCTGCTCCGCTCCGTACACCTCATACACACACGGCTCCGCTCCGTACACCTCGTACACACACGGCTCTGCTCCGTACACCTCATACACACACGGCTCCGCTCCGTACACCTCGTACACACACAGCTCTGCTCCGCTCCGTACACCTCGTACACACTCGGCTCCACTCCATACACCTCGTACACACTCGGCTCTGCTCCGTACACCTCGTACACACTCAGCTCTGCTCCGTACACCTCGTACAACACACAGCTCTGCTCCGCTCCGTACACCTCGTACACACTCGGCTCCACTCCGTACACCTCGTACACACTCGGCTCTGCTCCGTACACCTCGTACACACTCTGCTCCGCTCCGTACACCTCGTACACACACGGCTCTGCTCCGTACACCTCGTACACACACGGCTCTGCTCTGTACACCTCGTACACACACGGCTCTGCTCCGTACACCTCGTACACACACAGCTCTGCTCCGTACACCTCGTACATGTGGCACCCCGTGGGTTAATGTGCCACAATAACATCACATGGGTTCTCTCCCCCACTACACACTGACAAACACTACCACCTCTGGGCAATAGAGGGAGCACCTCCTGCTCCCTTATATAGTCTTGTCCATGAGGGAGAGCTCAGAACAGCTCAGGAGCTGATTGAGAGCAGAGTTCAGCTCGCAGCAGGGCTGAGGAAAGGACACCGAGCAGAGTTAGCTCAGTGCAGACCTAGTAAAGGGTCAGAGGAAAAGGAGAACGAAAGACAGAGGAACACGTCTGGGAGCCAGAGTGACACCATCACTTGCCCCAGAAGTAAGCACAGAGAGACGGACACCGGATCCGGTACTGTGTCTGGCACCCACAGCACAGCGAATCCAGGAACAGTGGGATCTCTAGATGCCCCCTAGTACCAGAGTGAAGCAACACGGAGGGGTCAGTACAGCATAGAGGACCCAAGTTGCCTAACCAAGTGGTACCAGCAGCAAACAGAGAGAGACGTGAGGAATCCCAGCAGCTTAGCTAAGAAGCAGCAGCTCAGGACACACACACACAGAGTGCAGCACAAGGAAGCCAAAGACCCGGACAGGGTGTGGGGAGAGAGAGCTCAGCCACCATTACAGACTCCGTGGACTATAATCTGCAATAATATCAGCAGTAAAGCCTTGGAAAACAACTTTGGAGTCTGTGTATTGATTGTGACCTTTGCTCCAGATTCAGCACAGAGAGCTTCTCCACAGATCCAGCCTGTCAGCTCTGCAGCATCAGGGAGAAGAAGAGAATTGCAGTATCAACTAAACGTAAGTGTGTGTGTCCTCCAACTCTTCTCCACCATCTATAACCCCAATAGACTTTAACCCTTTACTGCCCCGGGGGATACAGTTCCCCCCACTGGAACTATACCACCTCCGCTGCCCTCACATCACCCCCGGAGGTTCTGCAGCAGCGGCGGCCCCCCATTACTGGCCGCATCAAGTGGGTGGCGTCACCCGTGACAATATCCCTTGTAAATATTCCCCTTTTATTGTGCTGAGCCAGGGACACGGTCCGGACCAGGCCACCAGTGACATCCCCAGCAGCAGATCGGTCCGGTACCGAGTACCCCACGTCCCTTGGGGCTCCACAACCTGGCGTCACGAACAGGATCTACCCGGTCCAAGATAATTGGACCCTGTGCGCCATCTGAACTGTATTTTTGAGAATCCGCCATTTTGGAGCGCGCGTCGCGCGGGAAACAAAGGGGGCGGTACCCTGCATTGGCGCGAACCCAGCCTACTCCCTTGGTGCTGACGACATCCGGCGGGGAAGGAGATCCCTGCTGCGCCCCGGAACCTCCCAGAGACGGAAGCGGAAGACGGAGGGCGCGTATTAACTAAGGGGGCCCAAGATGTCGCAGGCCGATGCACAAGACGGCGGCGGAGTAGCCGATGGAGCTGCAGCGCCGGGTCAGCCAGTAGCGTCCGGCGGTGCAGCGGCGCAAGGAACAGCATCCATAATGCCATTCCTGATGCCGTATACTCCAGGGGCAATGTGGCTGCCCCAATACTCCGGTGAGCCTCATACACTAACTGACTTTATGCAAAAGATTAAAGAGTACTATGTGATGTATCCCCTCACTGAAGCCCAGCGTGTAGGCATGATAATGGGACAGTTAACGGGCAATGCACGGCGTGAGGTGGCGTCCTGGCTGGACACAGATAAGGACACTGTAGAGCATCTAGCAGCCAGACTGAAAGCAACGTTTGAATCTGCTGTTGATACCCGGGCTAAGATGAGGTTCTTTGCATGCCACCAGAAACCTAAACAGAGTGCTAGAGACTTTGCCTTGAACTTGCAGGAAGCACTCAAAGCCCTTAAGCTGGCAGAACCTGCTTTAGCCCCGGGAGCTGATAAAATGCTATTTGACCAATTCATAGAGGGCCTCCATTCCCCTTCCCATCGAGGACAGTTAAGCATGGTACTGCTGCAGAACCCTGACATGACATTTACTGAGCTGAAGGATAGAGCTATCCGTCTGCAGCAGCTGGAGGAGCCAAGGGAATTAACATCTGTGCTTGACACTGCAGCAGCACCTCAGCAGGCGGCAGCGCCAGTGACATCTGCCATGTCAACGACTGCTGCTGAGGCCGGGGACTATATCTCAAATGCAGCCATCAACCAAAAGCTAGATGCCCTGACAGACACCGTGATCTCCATGGCCAAGGTCATCAAGGAACTGCGAGAGTCAAAACCTGCACCCAAGATCGAGTTGGCGACCAGCAGAGAGGATGTTCCGTGGATGAGGCCCAGAAGATACCCAGCAGCAAGAGGACGACCCAGCGATCGCTACCAACCAGATGGACAGCCCGTTTGCCGCCGTTGCCAGAAATCAGGTCATTTTGCTCTAGAGTGTCCTTTAAACGACGGTACCCTGGGCAGGCGGGCCGCTCCCCAGGAATGAACACTCAAGGCCCCTCAGCCTGGTATGACAAATTTGTGGGAGGAAAGCCGGTGATCCCTATTGTGTTGGATGGCATTCCCTTCAGTGCCTTGCTGGATACCGGATCCCAAATAACATCCATCCCACATGTTCTATATAAAAGGTACTGGGCTGATTCAGACATTACTAATGCGCCAGATGGCTTTAACTTTGAAGTGTGGGCTGGTAATGGATTGATGATACCAAAAGTTGGATTTAGAGAAATGAATATTCAGGTTGGGAAGGTAGAATTGCAGAAACAGGGTATTATAATCGTAGATGTCGACCGGCGAGGCCGTGAACCCGTGATGGTGGTAGGAATGAATGTCATTGAAAAATGTTTTTCCGAAGTGTTAAGTGTTTTGCAGCAAATCGCCGAGACTGCCGGAACTGGACAACAGAGGCTTCTGCACAAAGAGATCAAAGCCCTGATGTTGAAGCAGCAGGTAGAAATCTCCGGAGGTGAGATCGGCAGTGTCAGAGTAAGTGACCCAATACCTATTGTAATTCCTCCCAAAACTGAAATGATGGTGTGGTGCAGAGCCGCAATAGGCATTAAAGGGCAAGATTATCAGGCCCTGGTAGAACCCGTGTACTCAGACAGTAGACCGACCATACTCACTGCTAGAGGGGTGGTTGACGTACACAGGGGAAGAGTGCCATTACGCCTATTGAACTGCGGAGAAGATGAGGTCACATTACCAAAGTATGCTACCATGGCTAAGTTGTACACGGTTGATAACAACAACATCACCGTCGCTGAGCCCTTGAACCCGTCATGCCAGGCGGATGACAATGGCTCAGAGGAGAAGCTGGAGGATTGGTGCCAAAAGTTGCATGTAGGTACCAGTTCTACACCTCCTCGTCACAAGCATGGAGTATACCGGGTAGTGAAAGAATATGAGCAGATATTCAGCAAACACCCGTTAGACTTTGGGCAGATCAAAGGGGTAGAGCACACTATACCCACAGGTAACCATCAACCTATAAAAGAAAGGTATAGACCATTACCACCAGCTCACTACCAAACCACCAAAGACATGCTCAGAGAAATGAAATCTGCAGGGGTAATAAGAGACAGTTGTAGCCCCTGGGCAGCACCTCTAGTGTTAGTCAAAAAGAAGGATGGGACCATGAGAATGTGCGTAGACTACCGGCAGATTAACCGCATTACACATAAGGACGCATACCCATTACCTAGGATTGAGGAGTCATTAGCTGCATTAAAATCTGCTAACTACTTTTCCACCCTTGATCTGACTAGTGGGTACTGGCAGGTTCCTGTGGCCGAGACCGACAAGGAGAAGACAGCGTTTACTACGCCGATGGGTCTCTGTGAGTTCAATTGTATGCCGTTCGGACTCTGCAACGCACCCGGGACTTTCCAACGTCTGATGGAGAGCTGCTTAGGACACAAAAACTTTGAAACTGTCCTCCTGTACCTAGATGACGTCATTGTATATTCGAAGACGTACGAGCAACATCTACAAGACCTGGCGGAAGTGTTCGAAGCTTTATCGAAATATGGCATGAAAATCAAGCCATCCAAGTGTCACCTTCTCAAACCAAAGGTACAGTACCTGGGACATGTCGTGAGTTCAGAGGGAGTAGCACCGGATCCTGATAAAGTCACCGTGATAAGGGATTGGCCAAGACCTACGAATGTAAAAGAAGTGAGGCAATTCTGGGCCTGGTAGGCTATTATAGAAGATTTATCCGAGGATTCACGAAGCTAGCAGCTCCTCTGCAAGACATTCTGGTAGGACGGTCCAGGAAGACTTCAAACTGTAATTCCCTGGCATGGTGGGATGAAGAAAGAGAAAATTCCTTCAATCAGCTAAAAAGTGCGCTGACGGGAGAAGAGATCCTGGCATATCCTGATTACCATCAACCATTCATTCTTTACACGGATGCCAGCAACGTGGGACTGGGAGCAGTATTGTCGCAGAAGCAAGGAGGCAAAGAACGAGTTATTGCCTTTGCAAGCAGGAAGCTCCGGCCTACGGAACGAAATCCCGAGAACTATAGCTCCTTCAAGTTAGAGCTACTAGCAGTAGTCTGGGCTGTAACCGAACGCTTTAAACATTACTTGGCAGGTGCAGAATTCACCATCTACACGGATAACAACCCGTTGACTCACCTGGACACAGCCAAATTAGGTGCTCTGGAGCAGCGATGGATAGCCCGGCTATCAAACTACAACTTTGTCATCAAATATCGGGCAGGCCGCAAGAATGGGAACGCAGATGCCTTATCCCGAATGCCGCACCTGAAAGACGTGGAAGAGGAACCGGAAGAGTTGGAAGAGATTGAACTCCCGGCCTTTCATCGTTCAAGGGTAGAAGATTATCGACCCGGCATCTATCAAAAGAAACAGGAAATAAACCTTAACCCGTTAAGACACTACGGATGGGCTGAAGCTCAAGATACTGACCCAGCCGTGAAGCTAGTGAAAGAACTGCTTACGCAACAACATGCACACCCTGGACAGAATGCCCCAGCTGAAGCTATACAGCTATGGAAGGATAAAGGCAAGTTGTTCCTGCATCAAGGGAAGCTCTGTAGACGATTTACCAATCCCAAGACGCATGAACTGGTCTGGCAGATAATCGTGCCCAAGCGAGACACCCAAATGGTCTTAGAGGCTTATCATGACAACGCAGGTCATTTCGGATGGAAGAAGTTAGAAGCAATCCTGAGAGACAGATTCTATTGGGTTGGCATGAGAGGATCCATTGAACTATGGTGCAGAAGATGTGCCGCATGCAACCTCAGAAGGAAAGATCTACAGAAAGCTCCACTTCAACCAATAGTAACCAAGCAGCCACTTGAGCTAGTCGCATTAGATCACGTCAAGTTGTCACCAAGCCGGTCAGGCTATGTCTATGCCCTAACCATCGTGGACCATTACTCACGCTTCTTAGTGGTGGTACCAGTCAAAGACTTGACAGCGAAGACGGCAGCAAAAGCATTCCAGACGCATTTCTGTAGACCACATGGTTACCCAGAACAAGTCCTTGCAGACCAAGGTCCAGCTTTTGAATCAGAACTATTCAAGGAATTCTGCAATATGTACGGTTGCAAGAAGATTCGCACAACAACATATCATCCCCAAACAAATGGTCTATGCGAGAAAATGAACCATATCGTAATCGAACTGTTAAAGACCTTACCGGAATCAGAAAGAAACCAGTGGCCAGATAAATTACCGGATTTGGTAGACTTATACAACCATGTCCCCGTGAGTTCTACAAACTGCACTCCAGCTTATCTTATGCGTGCAAGACCCGGTAAACTACCAATTGATCTAGAAATGGGAGTTGAAAAACCAGATACAGAATTAGAAGAGACAGATTGGGATACCAAACGTCAGAAACAGTATCACCAAGTGCAAGAATGTGTAGAGAGAAACTTACAACAAGCAAGAGCAAGACAAGAGAAGACTTTTAACAAGCATGCTCAAGCAACGCCATTACAGGAAGGTGATCAAGTTCTCAAGAGAAAGAGACGTACAAACAAACTGGATAATCAGTGGGAAGCAGTCCCATACACAGTCCTACCATCTAACCAAGACAATGTAAAAACCTATTTGATAAGCAAAGATGAAGGAAGAACTTCACAAGTCGTATCTCGTGATCAACTCAAATTGTGTCCTGAAACCCTGAAGACACCTGAAGTCATAGAACCCGTACAGGTCCAACCTATCCAAGAAAAAGAAGAAGTATTCCACACGGTACTAGGAGATTTTCCTAAAACATGGCCAAATTACCATGGAGCAGTTGTCGTACCAATGATTGCATTCCCTTCAATGATGGACTCAAAACCAGAACCTGTGTTACTAGAACCTGTGTTACCAGAACCCGTGTTACCTGAAGAAGACCCAAGACTTGAAGAATTGGAAGAACTGGAAGTTGAATCCGAAGAGGAAGAACAGATTCCTGGTCCCAGTGAACTTGCCAGTCCTGCAGTCAGACCTCCATCTGCCATAGTACCAAGCACAACATGTAGGTACATACCCACTAATACTAGTAGCCCACGTGCAAGAGGTATACCCGTTTTACGCAGATCAGAGCGTAGTACCCAAGGTCAGATACCAGCTAGGTACAAAGAATAAAATACCGCATTAAATGTGTAATGTAAATATGTTTTTTAAATGTAAAGTAAATGTAAATTGAGCCTAGTAGACTGTGTCCAAGAGGGTGGAGGAACTGGATTGACCCCCAAGTACATTAAGTTAGGGAAAGAAAGTGCCTGGGGGTGGTGTAGCGAATTCAGGCCTCCTAAGCAGAAACGCCCGTGGACAAATGTATATAGTTCTTGCAACGTTAAAAAAGCCCAGTACCTACAGAGACTATCCTGTATGAACTTTGCAATCTCCTTATTTACTTATGGACCATATATACCACGGACTGGTTGTGGTAAGAACTCTCTTGTATATATTCATCAGCCCGGAGGCAATAGACTAAACCTCTGGAAAGACTGCTTTTTGACTTTCGAACTCTTTTTCACATTCTAGTGATTTTTGTACTTTTTCATTTTTATGTCTATGTCAATAATAATTGTTGTTTACTTGTTTTTCCACAGTCCCGGAGTACTGTATTTAACTAAGGGGGAATGTGGCACCCCGTGGGTTAATGTGCCACAATAACATCACATGGGTTCTCTCCCCCACTACACACTGACAAACACTACCACCTCTGGGCAATAGAGGGAGCACCTCCTGCTCCCTTATATAGTCTTGTCCATGAGGGAGAGCTCAGAACAGCTCAGGAGCTGATTGAGAGCAGAGTTCAGCTCGCAGCAGGGCTGAGGAAAGGACACCGAGCAGAGTTAGCTCAGTGCAGACCTAGTAAAGGGTCAGAGGAAAAGGAGAACGAAAGACAGAGGAACACGTCTGGGAGCCAGAGTGACACCATCACTTGCCCCAGAAGTAAGCACAGAGAGACGGACACCGGATCCGGTACTGTGTCTGGCACCCACAGCACAGCGAATCCAGGAACAGTGGGATCTCTAGATGCCCCCTAGTACCAGAGTGAAGCAACACGGAGGGGTCAGTACAGCATAGAGGACCCAAGTTGCCTAACCAAGTGGTACCAGCAGCAAACAGAGAGAGACGTGAGGAATCCCAGCAGCTTAGCTAAGAAGCAGCAGCTCAGGACACACACAAACAGAGTGCAGCACAAGGAAGCCAAAGACCCGGACAGGGTGTGGGGAGAGAGAGCTCAGCCACCATTACAGACTCCGTGGACTATAATCTGCAATAATATCAGCAGTAAAGCCTTGGAAAACAACTTTGGAGTCTGTGTATTGATTGTGACCTTTGCTCCAGATTCAGCACAGAGAGCTTCTCCACAGATCCAGCCTGTCAGCTCTGCAGCATCAGGGAGAAGAAGAGAATTGCAGTATCAACTAAACGTAAGTGTGTGTGTCCTCCAACTCTTCTCCACCATCTATAACCCCAATAGACTTTAACCCTTTACTGCCCCGGGGGATACAGTTCCCCCCACTGGAACTATACCACCTCCG
This sequence comes from Allobates femoralis, assembly GCA_033576535.1. Classification (NCBI taxonomy): domain Eukaryota; kingdom Metazoa; phylum Chordata; class Amphibia; order Anura; family Aromobatidae; genus Allobates; species Allobates femoralis. The sequence goes on from JARQOC010000006.1 coordinate 484,158,429, forward strand.
CTGCCCTCACATCACCCCCGGAGGTTCTGCAGCAGCGGCGGCCCCCCATTACTGGCCGCATCAAGTGGGTGGCGTCACCCGTGACAATATCCCTTGTAAATATTCCCCTTTTATTGTGCTGAGCCAGGGACACGGTCCGGACCAGGCCACCAGTGACATCCCCAGCAGCAGATCGGTCCGGTACCGAGTACCCCACGTCCCTTGGGGCTCCACATACACACTCGGCTCTGCTCCGTACACCTCGTACACACACGGCTCTGCTCCGTACACCTCGTACACACTCAGCTCTGCTACATCCACACTGTAAATCCCTCCTGACCCCACACATAACCTTCACCTCATCCAGCACCATGACAACCAGAGGAGCTGATCATGTGACCCTTGACTCCTCCCTCCATGTGACATCATCACAGGTCCTGTAAGCACAGAGCATTTCATCTTCCCCCATTCAGGTCCCTACAATATCGGATCCTCTCACATCTTCTATAGAAGAGAATTCTCCTGATTGACCATCAAGGATGGATCTGGACAGGGACAAGATGGCGGAGAGGATCTTCCACCTCACCCTAGAGATCCTCTTCCTTGTTACTGGAGAGGTGAGAGATTGTGATGACAATGTCACATGACATCATTCTTATCTATGGACAGAATAACAGATGACAGAACTGGAGAGGTGAGGACTCTGGAAATGTCTGGAGACTGGAGATTTATTAATGTGTCTCTCCATAACCAGGATTACACAGTAGTGAAGAGCTCTAGTGATCTGTGCTGTCAGGACCCTGTGTCTGAGGGAAGAGCCCTGATCACGGGGCCTCCACCTCACCCCCTGATACATGAGGACATCAATGACCAGAAGATCCTACAACTCACCTACAAGATGATTGAGCTGCTGACTGGAGAGGTGACACTGCTGGGAATGCTGCTGCTGCTGCTGGGACATTATACAGTAACGCTATGAAGGGATCGGGGAAAGATGACAATGGTATCATTGTATGTGTCAGGTTCCTATAAGGTGTCAGGACGTCACCGTCTATTTCTCCATGGAGGAGTGGGAGTATTTAGAAGGACACAAAGATCTGTACAAGGACATAGTCATGATGGAGGTTCCCCGGCCGCCCCTCACATCACCAGGTAATAGACAGGACTAAATACACACGGCCTATAATGATCTGTATGTAAAGAATGAATTCAGTCCCTGTATGTGTCTCCTCCAGGTCTATCCAGTAAGAGGACAACACCAGAGAGATGTCCCCGTCCTCTTCTCCCACAGGACTGTAAACAAGAAGATCCCGATGTTCCTCCGGATCATCAGGTAGATGGAGAGAAGGTGTGATGAGATCTCCCTATGATGTGTAGACGGCTGTGAAGGTCTTGTGCTCAGTCTTGTTTTATCCTCCAGTATTCTATGTTTTATACTTGTGTAATGAGAACGGTGGAGATGGCGGATTACAGCTGATCATAGATGGGACTTCTCCATCTGTCTGTGACTTTTACAATCTTTGTTTCAGGGTGAAGATCTGCCCCATATTAATACTACAGAGACATATGTGAGGGGTGATGATGATCTGCCCCATATTAATACTACAAAGACATATGTGAGGGGTGATGATGATCTGCCCCATATTAATACTACAGAGACATATGTGAGGGGTGATGATGATCTGCCCCATATTAATACTACAGAGACATATGTGAGGGGTGATGATGATCTGCCCATTATTAATACTACAGAGACATATGTGAGGGGTGATGATGATCTGCCCCATATTAATACTACAGAGACATATGTGAGGGGTGATGATGATCTGCCCCATATTAATACTACAGAGACATATGTGAGGGGTGATGATGATCTGCCCCATATTAATACTACAGAGACATATGTGAGGGGTGATGATGATCTGCCCCATATTAATACTACAGAGACATATGTGAGGGGTGATGATGATCTGCCCCATATTAATACTACAGAGACATATGTGAGGGGTGATGATGATCTGCCCCATATTAATACTACAGAGACATATGTGAGGGGTGATGATGATCTTACAGATGACAGCGCAGGTGAGTAGTTTCCTCTATAGTTACTTATTCACTTGTTGGTACAATTACATGTTCTATTTTGTAGCTTCTATTGAGTCTGTTCTCTGTCTCACAAACTTCGCACTTCTCATCAATCTTCTAAGCAAGTTGGAGTGTCAACAAAAATTTGCCCCAAATTTTTCACTTTTGACAGAGTTAACACAAAAAGTTGCCCCCACAGTTTGTTCGGCACTTTCTTGTGAGAGCGGTGATATCTCATGTAGTCAGGACGTTCTGTTCGGACAATGGTCAGGGCTCAGGAGGGAAGGAGCACTGTGTGAATTCTGGAACACACATTTAGCTGAGATAGACTCCGGCACCAGGTCACATTTCCTGATCCTCTGAGGAACCAACACAGCAGAAACCCCCACACATTCCCCCATTTTGGAACTAGACTCATTAAGGAATTCCCCTAGGGTTGTGTTCAGCATTCTGAACCCATAGGAACTTCACAAAACTTTAAAATTTGAAAACAAACATTTTTTTTTCTTCTATTAAAATGTTACTTTAGCCCCAAATTTGTAAGTTTGATAACCCATAGGGTACCGTCACACCTGGACATATCGCCGGCGATTTCACAGACGACGCACGTTCCCGCGCCTGTTTTTGCATTTAGCCCAAGGTCGCCGTCGCCTACTTACACAGGGCGACAACTCAGGCGATGAACTGACCGAAAATTGCCTGAGCGTCGCCCAAGGGCGATCAGGTCGCTGGTCGCCGCTTCCGCGTCACACAGGGCAACCACATTAGCGACGTGGGCGTTGTTTTGTCCCGCATCTCGGAGGTAGGTGTTCACATTATATTTGGTGACGCCTCGAAGGCGTGTGATTGGTTGCAAACAAACACCAATTACTGTGTCCTTCTTCGCAGCGCCACATCCTAAAATGTAAAGCATGCATGTGCGTATTGGCTCGGTGCTCAGTCATCTCTCGTGTGATGTGTCGCGGTTTATTGCTAGACGCATTGGCGTGGGCAACAAGGCAAAACACGGCGCTCACGTGTATAGTGAAGCCGTATGGCGCTTTGATGCAGTGTGTGTTGTGCTACTGCGTTGGCTAATAAAATCATTCTTGCGTTCTTCGTCAGGAGAATATTGGAGCCTTCACCAAGTATGTGTGTGCACAGATATTTGTGTGTTTGCAGTTATGTGGGCCAAATGTATTGTTCACCTAACATTTCCTTGTCCATGTGTGTGCAGCATATGTGTAATGAAATACATGTATATGGAGGACAATACACACAGGCACCATACAGTGTCACCACAAAGGCCTGTCCCTGGGTGCCGTACATATGTACCCAATGCTTATGTACCTCTATAAATCTAACATTATGTCACCATACGTTTGTGGTGCACCATATACTGGGACATGCATCTCTTTCCTGGGACAAATAAACACATTTGAGGACACAAAAGATGTACTTGTGGTATCGTGTCAACCTTTCTTACGTAATAATGGTATGGGGTAAAACACCGTTACAGGGGTAACACATATTAAACATATACATTCATTCACAAAAACACTTAGCAAGGGTCCATGGTTTTAAAAACAGCATTGTTTATTAAGGCTGATTTCACACTACGATATTTGCAAATCCGATGCTGTCCGATAGAAATTTCCATTGGACAGCATTGGATTTAGCAAAATCGTAGTGTGAAAGTAGCCTTAAACACTGAATCAACAGGGTCCATAAAATCACAAAGTCCTTTGAAAAATCCAAAAAATTGGGTAACATTTTAAAAACCCACATCACACGTGCGTATGAGGCTGGCCTTCTTGACGGGCAGAGGTGGGATGGGCCCGCTTGTACTGCTCAATGAGATGGGCCAATTGGGACAGCTTCAACGCCGCTTCCTCATGGGCCGCCTCCAGGTCCTGCAGGGATGGGCCACCTACAGAGTATACATAACATCAACATCAGCAACATGTTTGGAACACATAGCAGGGGTGTTTTATTATAGAAGTGTTTGCACTTACCAGGGGGCTGGAGACCTACAATTTGGGGGGGTGGGGATGGTGAGGGGCTTATTGCCCAGTCCACCCCTTGGCTTGGGTCATCTGTAATGAGATCAGCATATGTGTATTGGTATTGGCCCATAACAAAGGTCCCGACATTCCAATTAATGGCTAAAAAACCTGAAATACAGATACAGTGCACAGTATATATGAGTAATATTGACATTACACACACCTTCTTGGCCGTTTGTGGGCTCGTCAGGGGACCACTGTGCCGAATTGGCACCACTTGACATCTCTCCTTCCAAGGGTGGGGTGTGTGCAGCCCTTGGGGTCCCTTCGGAGCCGGATGGTCTCGGACTGTGGGGTGATGTGGGCCCTTGGAGATGTGGTGGCGTTCCTGCTGGCGGTTGGGCCGGCGAGCCTGGTTGGCTGTGTGGTGCTCCTACAGCGGGGGATGGGGGATGCTCAGGCCTTCTGTCCCTACCTGTTGAGGCAACAACATACTTTGTCACAATAACAACATGGCCAGATATGTGGGGACTTATTAAACAGTGCTGTTTGAAGTGCATTAGGTCAGGTTAAGTTAGATTGAAAGAAGGCCAGGATAGGGCAACATTATGTCATATGTGGGTAGGGTACACATATGACAATATGTGGCTAGGTAAAGTAGACATATAGGTTACAGGGGAATATAGGGTGTATGTGGATGTTGCAGGTAGATGATCCTGCAGCTGCAGAGTCATGAAGAAGCTCTCACATACATTGCCTCTATATATGTTGGGGTGTACAGTGGCATGTGCTGGCCTTCATATGTCTTTCTTTACACAGAAGGGTATGTGTATGTTGTCAGGCTACTCACCACTTATCTGGGCAATCCTGACACGCAGTCTGTTGATGCGTCCGGGCGTCTTGTATTTAAGATCTGCTATCTTCTTGCAGATCTGCTTTGGGGTGCGCACAACCCCCAACCTCCTCTCCAGCCGCCTCTTCACCCTCATCAGGACAGCCTGCTTGTGGAGACGTGGATGGGTGTGGTGCTGGTGACACCAGTAATCCCTGGTGTCACATACATCAATGAGAATAAGGAGCTCAGGCTCCCCCCACACTGCAGCTTGCCTGGGTGCCCCCATTTTTACTATTCTGCAGGGGAAGGGAAAGCACCAGGAAGGTGGCGCCAAAACATTGACAACGTAATGGCGAATGAACGCACGGGAGAGATGTCACATGTTGACGGGGGCCCAGAGGCGCAAAAGCCACAGGATTCACTGTATGCTTGTGCGTCATATACTTTAAACAGGAAGGCTGCCACGACAGTGCTCCGATTCACACATTAGTTGTCATGTAATTGCGTTGATGTTAACACACATTGTTGCGCGTCGCACATCGCTGCACTTTGAACACACACAGCCGCAAACATAGAAGCCACAGCAATGCGCTACTGTACAGTGTGAACGCTTCTTGGTAATAAAGCCTTTGGACGCACACATCATCAAATATGGCGCCGAGGAACAAGACAACCAATCGGAACACTCAAGCTGCCACCAATCCACGCAGACCGGCAGAGGTAGTAAATACGCCCTGAAACGCCTACCGGAATGGTTTAGGCGATAGGTGCTGTCGCTCTTCACATCGCTCTTGAGACATTACACAGGGCGATCAACACACATCGCCCAAGAATGGTCTCCTGGTTTCAGAGCTCTGATGTGAAACCAGGCGACCACTCGGATGTGTCGCCCTCGCCCATTTACATTGGGCGACGCATTGGCGATGTCGCCGGCGACAGGCCACGCCTCAGCGTCGCCTGTGAAATCGCCGGGGATATATCCAGGTGTGACGGTATCCATAAGTCCTCAGCAGAGAGCACAGGAGATGTGAACAAACAGACAGCAGGACAAGAACAGTTTTTATTTTTACACCATTTTTCTTGTGGTATAAGTGATAGACGGCTTTATTTTTCGAGTCTGTGTGATTACAGCGAGAACAGATTTATATAGTTTTTTGCTGAAAATGTGTTGTTTTTTTTTTATATAGAGAAAAAAGATTTTTTGCTGCCATGTCCTGAGACCTGTAACTTATTTTTTGTCTAATGGGCCATGTTAGGGTCTATTTTTTACATTACAGTTCGGCAGTTCAGTTCCACCATTGAATTATAATTTTTTATGGTGTTTGTTGTGCGTAATGATAACGTGAGTTTTATCATTTGGGCCGTTCCAGACAAGGTAACACCGATTATGTGGTTTTTTTGGTTAATCTTGTTTTAACAGAAAAGCTTTGTTTTTAGTGGCAAAACAAGTTTTCTTGTTTCCTGTGAACTTTCTTTGCTTTCTTTATATCATTTTATTTACCTTTTCACTCAGTCCCACTGTGGGACGTGAATACTTTATACTTTGATACCGATGCACTGCAGAGCCTGGGACCTGTCAGTTTCTCACTATCTCTTAAGGTACCATCACACGCCGCCGTATGGCTTCCATGTCGCCGGCTATTTGACGTGAGCGCGCACGTTTCAGGCACTTTTTTCTGATCGCTGTGGAACTTTAGATGTAGCCATCTATCGTGCGATCTTCGGCGATCCTGCGTCCTGGAAATCGCCTGGTGATGATTGGAAGCGATCTTCCCTTCACACATCGCTGTGTCACACACCACAATCGTAGCAGTGATGTGACCATACTGTTTCGATAGGGGCGTGCTAGAGTGTGTTTCACTGCGCCCCTATCACTGCGATTGGTGGACGGAACTGCATTCCCATTGGTCAGCCCTGCATGAACGCACAGGTCATCAAATAAGGCACCTCGGACACAGCCAGCCAATCAAAACGCAGTATCACCCACCAATTGCCACAGTTGAGGCTCAAAAGCACACCATCCAAACACGCCTCCGGGATTGATTTCAGGATCGCTGTGTACTTCGATATCGCCCTGTCACACGCCAAGGTGCGCTGATATCGCCTGGTGACTATCGCCTGATTTCTCTACAGTGCAGGGCAATCAGGCAACGCTCCACCGCCAATTTCTCGCCGTAGAATTGCACAGTCACACGCCACCACGCACATGCGATGTGGTTTCCACATCGCCGAATTCGGGAATTGCCAGCGTTCTCACCAGCGATATGGAGGCATGTGATGGTACCTAAAGGGCCACGTCACACCTGGCGACATCGGCGGCGATATTTTAGGCGATGCTGGGGCGTGGCCTATTATCGCCAATGTGTTGCCCAATGTAACTAGGCGAGGGCGACGCACTTGACTGGTCGCCTGATTTCACAGCAGCGCTGTGAAACCAGGCGGTCAATCTGGGGCGATGTGTAAACGGCCGACAGCGACCTGACAGGCGATGCATCGCCGCTGGGGTTTTGAGACACCCAGGCAGCAATGCCACCTGTCAGATCGCCGGTGCATCGCCGAAGGTGTCTTCCCATGTAAACGGGGAGCGGCGACGCTGGCGGTGCGCCAAAAGCCTGCGAGCTCCCGCCAGTTGCCGCCAACATCTCCGGCGAGGTGGCACCATGCAACGGGCCCCTAAGACTGTGCTTATAGCTGGATCTAATGTGCCACCATTTTCTGGGGTCATGACCTCTGGGTGCAATTGCAACTATCATAAACCACGATTATAGGAAAGGGAAGGGACAATACTCTACTCTCCAGATCATATCTCACCACATGTGCGCCTGACCCACTTCTGTCCCACCTCATCCCTAATCTCGCCACAGCGACCTTAACCTAACTTTTCAACCTATCACTAACAACTGGTGTCTTTCCCTCATCAAATAAACATGCCTGTATCACACTTATCCTGAAAAAGCCCTCCTTTGATCCATTTTCTGTGACTAGATATCATCCAATATCAATTCTCCCTTATGCCTCAAAATTACTGCAACATCATGTCAATCTGGAACTGTCCTCCCACCTCTCTACCTGCTCTCTATGACGGGTTACAATATGGCTTCCAGCCACATCATTCCACTGAAACTGACCTAACTAAAATCACCAATGACCTACTTACCACCAAAGTCAAGTGACACTACTCTGCCCTCCTCTTGGACCTGTCCTCTGCGTTCGACACAGTGGACCATTCCCTCCTAATACAGATTTTCTCATCACTTGGCATTATAGACTTGGCCCTGTCCTGGATCTCTTCATACCTGACTGACCAGACTTTCATCATCTCCCACTCTCACACCACCTCCCCATCTTGCCCCTATTTATCACTGTCCCCCAGGGTTCATTTCTTGGACCTGCTCGTTATGATCTACACCTTCTGCCTGGGACAGCTCATGGAGTTCCACAGCTTTCAGTATCATCTCTACGCTGATGACACTCAGATTTACCTCTGTGGACCCAGTATCACCTCCTAAATAACCAGAATCCCACAATGTCTGTCTGGTATTTCATCCTTCTTCTATGCTCAAATTCTAAAACTCAACATGGACAAAACTAGAATTTATTAACCACCCCAACAAGCTTATCCATCAAAGTTGATGGCTGCTGGATCCCGGAAGGAGGATGTATTTCTGAGTATTTGTTGCTGATGTCTCTTTAAGTGGGGAGGAGATGCGCGGGTAATTGAAAATGTGTGACCTTGTTGGACTTTGTAATGTCTGGATTCTGTTTCTTTGTTTGAATTGTGTTAATAAAAATGTATCTGATTCAAAAAAAAAAAGTTGATGTCTGATGACTCTCCCCAGTCCCGCATGCTCGCTGCCTCGGAGTAACCATAGCCTCTGCTCTCTCCTTCAAGCCACATATCCAAGCCCTCTCCACCTCCTGCTGACTCAAACTCAAAAATATTTCCCAGATCTGTATGTTTCTTAACCAAGAATCTGCAAACACACTAGTGCATGCCCTCATTATCTCCCGCCCGCATTACTGCAACCTCCTGATTTTTTTTTTGTACTATTAACCTCCTGATCTGTAGCTTCCCTTCTAACACTTTTGCACCACTATAATCTATTTTAAACTCTGCTGCCCAACTAATCCACCTGTACCTGACTATTCCCCGACCTTTCCTCTATGTCAATCCCTTCACTGATTTCCCAGCGCCCATAGACTATAGTTCATAACCCTAACCTTAACCTACAAAGCCATCTGCAACCTGTCTCCTTTGTACATCTTAGACATGGTCTCCCGGTACTTACCTGCATATAACCTCCAATCCTCACGAGATGTCCTTCTCTCTTGCCCTTTTATCTCCTCTTCCCACAACTGCATACAAGATTTTTTCTGTGCATCTCCCATAAACTCTCGCTTACTTTGGAAAGCTTCAAAAGGACCTAAACCTGAAGACCCATCTCTTCCGACAAGCCTACAACCTGCAGTAGCCCTCAGTCCACTATACCGCCTCACAACCAGCTCCACCCTCATCTACTGTATCCTCACCCATCCCTTTGTAGACTTTGAGCCCTCAAGGGCAGGGTCCTCTCCTGTACCTGTCTGTGCCTTGTAATGTTCATTAATCCATTATAAAAAAGCAAGAAACACGAGCTGCAACTCACCGGTCAGTACAGTCCAATTTATTGTGCAATTATCAGGTACATTGGTGCAAGGAGGGGGTGATGAATCCACAGACTACGGTGTCATTTTGCGCCTTAACGCCTCTACAGGTCCTATGAAATGGCACCGTAGTCTGTGGATCCATCACTCCCTCCTTGCACCGAAGTACCCGAGAATTGCACAATAAATTGGACTGTACTGACCGGTGAGTTGCAGCTCATTATTCTTGCTTTTTTATTTTGGTCATTGAATGCGACTTACAGCTTTGAGCACTGCGGTATGGCGTCAGCGTCCCACTGTCAGTAGTGTTCATGTGCAGAGTGACAACCCTGAAGGTTGTAATGAAGTGCTCGGTCTATTTCTCCTGTATATACTTGTAATGTTCATGATTATTGTACTTGTCTCTATTGTGTCTCTTTTTACATGTGAAGCACCATGGGATAAATGGCGCTATAATAATAATAATAATAATAATAATAGAGGGAGTGTTTTAACCCTCTTTTAATCATGTAGATGCTGCTATCGCAATTAATAGGTGCATCTAAATGATTAATTGGCCCAGATCGGGTCCAAAACTGATTCGGGCCAGTGTCTCAGGGTGTCAGCTGTCATGTGTTGATTTTTGATCACTGTGGGGCGCTAGACACTTAATCCTCATCACTTTGAAAAAGTGGCACTGATGATTAAGGCCTTTTACCTTCACTGTGAAAAGGCATGTCAGCAGATGTGAGAGGGTTAATATCACAATCTATTACTCCTTGCACTGATTTCCGCAGTTTGTACCCCTCTCTTTGTCAGCTACAAATTTAATTTCAATACAAATTGTTCAGAGTGGCAGCATTTCTTAAAAAAAAAAAAAAAAAAAATGTAAAATGTTTTTTTCTTCTCAGATGACTGTGCATCAGAGGGATATCTGCCATTTACTAATTTGGAAGCAACTGATGATGATATCACGCCAAACACTGATGAAGGTCGTGACATAATTTCAGATATATCGCCAGCCCTTCGCAACAAAAATCTATCATCTATTCCTAATCAACAGGTCCTATCTTCTGACTCATTAGAGACTGCTAAGCAAAATGAAAATAACCAAAGGGATGGAGAACATCAAAAAGCTCACACAGGGGAGAAGCCATTTTCATGTTCAAAATGTGGGAAATGTTTTAGCTTGAAATGCAATCTTACTGCACATCAGAGAACTCACACAGGGGATAAACCATTTTCATGTTCAGTATGTGGGAAATGTTTTAACAAGAAAAGTAATTTTACTGTACATCAGAGAATTCACACAGGGGAGAAGCCATATTCTTGTTCAGAATGTGGGAAATGTTTTAATGAGAAACAAACCCTAACTATACATCAGATAATCCACACAGGGGAGAAGCCATTTTCTTGTTCAGAATGTGAGAACTGTTTTGCCATGAAATCAGATCTTACTGCACATCAAAGAGTTCACACAGGGGAGAAGCCATTTTCATGTTCAGAATGTGGGAAATGTTTTAGCTTGAAATGCAGTCTTACTGCACATCAGAGAACTCACACAGGGGAGAAACCATTTTCATGTTCAGAATGTGGGAAATGTTTTACCCAGAAATCAAATCTTACTGCACATCAGATAATCCACACAGGGGAGAAGCCATTTTCTTGTTCAGAATGTGAGAACTGTTTTGCCATGAAATCAGATCTTACTGCACATCAAAGAGTTCACACAGGGGAGAAACCATTTTCATGTAATGAATGTGGGAAATGTTTTAACCAGAAATCAAATCTTATCAAACATCAGAGAATTCACACAGGGGAGAAACCATTTTCATGTAATGAATGTGGGAAATGTTTTACCCAGAAATCAAATCTTATCAAACATCAGAGAATTCACATAGGGGAGAAACCATTTTCATGTAATGAATGTGGGAAATGTTTTACCCAGAAATCAAATCTTATTAAACATCAGAGAATTCACACAGGGGAGAAGCCATTTTCATGTAATGAATGTGGAAAATACTTTACTTGTGAAACAGCTGTTATTGAACATAAGAAAATTCACTCAGGGTTGAAGCCATTTTCTTGTTCAGAATGTGGGAAATGTTTTATCAAGAAATCAAATCTTATTGCACATCTTAGAATTCACACAGGGGAGAAGCCATGTTCATGTTCAGAATGTGGGAAATGTTTTAGCACGAAAGAAAAGCTTACTGCACATCAGAGAACTCACACAGGGGCAAAGCCATTTTCATGTTCAGAATGTGGGAAATGTTTTACCAAGAAATCAAATCTTACTTCACATCTGAGAATTCACACAGTTAAAAATCCATTTTAATGTCCAGAATGTGGGGATTGTTACTATGAAGCAACTTTTCTTATGAATCAAAGAATACACACAGAGGAAAAGCCATTTTCACACTGAGAATGGGAATGTTTTAACAAAGAAATTACATTTTCTTGAACATTAGGAAAACAGAAAACAAAGATATAATAGAGGTTTTTAATTATACCATTTTCGGGTAGATGTGATGTCTTTTTTTTTTTAATCAGATAATTTTTTATTTTATCCACACAGAATCTTACACCAAAATCATATCAACAAAAGAGGCTGTTAGGGTACTTTCACATCAGCGGTTTTTGCCGATCGCGGCAGATGCGGTGAAAAAAACGCATCTGCCGCGATTACCGCATAACCGCTGCACTTGCGGCACAGTTGCGGCAAGCCCCATGCAATGTCTATGGGGCTTGCGGTAAGTGTGCGGCAGGTGCGGCTGCGAAAAAAAACGCGGTCAGCCGCGTTTTTTTTGCTGCCGCAAGTGCTGATACCGCACTTGCCGCACCTGCCGCAAGCCCGCATAGACATTCTATGGGCTTGCTGCAACTGTGCCGCAAGTGCAGCGGTTATGCGGTAATCGCGGCAGATGCGTTTTTTTCACCGCATCTTCCGCGATCGGCAAAAACCGCTGATGTGAAAGCAGCCTTAGATAATTACATATGGCATAACCAAAATTTAAAAAAAAGTAAATCAAGAACCCTTAACCCCAGCCCATCCCATTTTGTAAACTGCAAATATAGCATTTATCCCATACAACCACAATTTACAGCTCCATGTAATAAAAGTAATTCACGGTGTGTCCATCATACGGCTAGATAAGAACGTATCTTTTAGGTCAGTACATTTTTTTTAAATCTTCCCATTGTCAAATTCTGTTACTATCACCCCTTCCATTCAGTCCAGATTTTATCCAATACTCCTGTCGCATTCCTCTTTCGATATATACTCTCCGTACGTATTGTGTACTCCACTTGATTAAGGTATTCTAACCTAGAAGGGGGCTCGGCCCTGAACCAATCATTTTCCTGACTATATATAATAGCCTAGCCACTGCCAAATTCCGTGAATTATTTATAGCAATTTTCTCAACATAACCAAGCACACACCCAAGGGGTTCGGGGCACTACACACTCATACCTGCCTTCAATCAAACTAAGCACAACCATCCAAAATGCCTGTAGTCTCGGACACTCCCACAACATGTGGAAGATACCTGCATCCTCATTCAGACATGTTGGGCACTCAGAAGTGTTTTTCACACCCGTCCTATGTAAAAAAGCAGGAGATTCATATGCTCTATGTACGGTATATAGTTGAGACAGCCTTCCCGGCTCACTCAATGATAATTTCGGAATGTACTCCAGGATAGTTTCCTAAATTTCATCATCCCACGCCCCAATCTCTTCTTCCCATTTATCTCTGGCATCGGGTGTCTCAATAAAAATGTATGTAGTAAGTCTTTATATAAAGTTGATATGTGTTTGTGTTTCCTTCTCCACAAATATAATGCAGAATGATATCTATGCCGTTGTTCTATAAACACGTTTGACTCTAATATACCAGTACTGATCTGTCTCCGATATCCAAAATTCTTCCTGTAAGGACTCAAATGTTCTCAAATACTGATTTACTATCAACTGTGACATATAGCATAGTCCCTTCTGTACCCATACTTTCTGCTCTCCCAGGTTACTAAATTCAACTAGATTGTCATTTCTCCAGATGGGAGTATAAATTGTCAGCCCGCTCACCTTTCTAATTTTTTAAATTCTAGACCATACACTATGCACCAGATGTAGTGTGGGAAATTTCCTACCCAATCTACCAAAAACACCAGCTTCCAAGCCCTGTACCAGAGGAACTTTCCGCACCACTTGTTCTAACAGAGCCTGCAATGAGTTCCGCCCAGCCTGGGATACCCATGTGTTGAGACTGGAATGCCAGAAAATAGATCCAAGGAGTAGGCAGAGCAAGCCCCCCTCCCCCTTAGGTCTCTGCAGAATTTCAAATTTTATTCTAGGCTAACGTCCCCCACAGACCAAGTCTCTGAAGATAGAGCTAAGCCTCTGAAACAACCCCCAAGGGAGCCACATCAGTGATTTATGCAAAACATACAAAAGTTTAAGCATCAGTACCATTTTAGACAAATTTGTTCTGCCCACCACCGAGAGTCGCAGTTTACACTAGGTTTGAGCCTTGTCCTTCAATTTAGCCATCAACTGGAGCACATTCAGTGTAATGTACTTAGTAACTCGTACAGCAACCTGTTTGCCTAAATATTTAAATTGATATACTAAGGCCCCTTTCAGACTGGCGGTTTTGTCCGGATTCGGACAAACAAGCGCATCTGCCGAGTGTCCCGCCTAACGGCCGCACTTGCAGCTCACTTGCGGCAAGCCCCGTGCATTGTGCATGGGGCTTGCGGTAAGTGTGTGGTAGACACGGCAAGTGCGGCCGAGAAAAAAAACGCTGGTGACCGCATTTTTTTTTCACGGCTGCATCTGCTGCAACTGCCGAAACCGCACTTGCCGCGTCTGCCGTACACTTACCACAAGCCCCATAGACAATGCATGGGGCTTGCCGTAACTGTGCCGCAAGTGTAGCATTTATGCGGAAAATGCAGCAGATGCGTTTTTTTGACCGGATCTGCCGCAGTTTTTTCAAAAACTCCAGTGTGAAAGCACCCTAACTTAAGTCTAGTAGAACCACACTCCTCTAGTTCACCGAGTCCATCTCTATCTGCCATTATAAGGTGGGACTTGCCCCAGTTAATTTTTAGTCCCGACATTTTCTCAAACCTTTCCACTACCATCACCGCCTGATTCAAAGACTCACCGGGATCCTGCAAAAAGAGAAGGACATCATCTGAATAGAGCGCAATCTTCTCCTCCACCGAGCGAAATTTATACCCCTTTACCGTCACATTTTCCTGAGCAGCAAGTGGCTTAATGGCAATGGAAAACAACAATGGAGAGAGGGGGCACCCTTGACAAGTTCCCCTAGTAAGATCAAATTTATCCGACCTCTCTCCATTTACCCATGTACGTGCTACAGGGGAGGAATAAAGCAACTGCACCCACGAAATGAACACTGGTCTGAATCTATCCGTTCAAGAACCAGCCACAGATAGTCCCACTCCACACTGTCGGAACTCCTTGTGGGCATCCAAAGATGCCACAACTCTACACCCAGCATTATCTGCAGGCAATTGAACATTTAAAAACAATCTCCTCAAGTTCTAGACAGCAGGGTAAAGGTTTGGGTTTGGAAGGGGAGGATATGGAAGATATGGGCTATTTACAGTTATGGCTTCGCAAGTTAAGATAATTAGCTGGAACGTGAGGGGACTGGCAGATAGGGGCAAAAGGGCAGTTATATTTTGGCATCTGTTATCCTTCGATTGTGTGTCTTCTGGAGACACACCTGGTGAAGGAGAAGGAGGGCGCATTGGCCTGATCGTGGATAAGACATTCATATCACTCCACGTATTCGAGCTACGCCAGGGGGGTGTCAGTGTTGGTGCATGCCTCGGTACCGTACGAGGAAATAGAAGTGACAATTGACCGGGATGGACAGTATGTGTTTGTGGTGTGCAAGGTTTTTGGATGCTTATTATGTTTAGTGGCGGTGTATTTTCCTCCTCCGTACTCGGATAGGAAGTTGAATGAAATAATGGATATGGCCGGACGCAGAGTGGGGGTCCCATTGCTGGTGATGGGCGATATGAACAATGTTTTAAATTGGGCTCTGGATCGAGAGGGAAGAGGTCACCGGGGGTCTTTGAGTGATGGGGACACAGCCTTTGCTAAACATCTACGAGAATTGGCATTATCTGATTTGTGGAGAGTGAGAAACCCGGGTACAAAATGTTTTTCATGTTTCTCTGCCACACATGGGTCGATGTCCCGGATTGATATGGTGTTAGGGAATAATTACATGAATGCTCTGGTTGGGAGGGTGGAATACCTGCCTAGGGTTGTCTCAGATCACAAACCGGTGGCAATCAGCATTCGTATGAGAGATGGGAATTTGAGACAATCTGCGGAGTGGAAGCTACATCCCGCCTGGTTGAATTCTATAGACATGGAAGGTATTGGAAAGGAGTTGGAGATGTTTTTAGTATTAATGAAGGGAGTGCCGCTGTTGGAGTGGTGTGGGACTCCATGAAGGCTTTTTTGCGGGGACTGTTGATAAGGGATGTCTCTAGGTGTAAAACGGAACCGTGACGAGAAGAGCAGATGGTTTTGGCTGAGGTGAGAAGGGCGGAGGGCGAAGTAATACGGCAGCCCACGCCGGAGTCGCAGAGAGCTCTGAGGGAGGCCCAGGAGGCTGTGGATAGAGTGCATAGACGTTCGGCGGAAAGGAAACAGGAGTTTCTTTGAGGAGGGTGAGAAAGTTGGTCACCTGCTTTCAGTGGTAGCAGCGGCCCAAAGGGATTCATCTTATGTATATGGAGTGGAAGATGGAGAAGGGAGGCTGGTTGATGAGACGGCAGACATCTTGGTGCTCAGGGGGTTCTACTCAGGCTTATATACCACTCGTCTAGGGGTTTCGGAGGAAAATATCCGTAATTATTTAGCAGAAATAGACATGAAAAAGATTGGGATAGAGGGTAGTGTCTCCTTGGAGAGACCCTTGTCGATAGAGGAGTTGGAGGAAGCGCTGGCGGCAATGACGAACAACAGGGCTCCTAGTGGGGATAGACTTCCTGTAGAGGTATATAAACAACTGAAGAAGATCTTGCTGCCTAGACTGTTGGAGGTGTTCCGGGAGGCGCTGGTGAAGGGTAGGTTACCGGAGTCCATGAGGGAAGCTACAATAATGGTGTTGCCCAAAGAGGATAAGGATAGAACTAAAGCTGAATCATATAGGCCCATTTCACTACTGTCTGTAGATGCAAAGTTATTAGCTAAAGTGTTGGCGGTTAGACTCTCGGGAGTGGTGTCGGATGTGATCCATCCAGACTAGTCTGGTTTTATGCCAGGCAGGTCAACTGCTATTAATCTGAGAAGACTATACTTAAATTTACAGTTACCAGTAGATAATGGGGGATGTAGAGTAGTGGTATCCCTGGATGCCAGGAAGGCATTTGACAGTGTGGAGTGGGACTATTTATGGCTGGTGCTAGAGAATATTGGGATTGGTCGGAATTTCATTGCCTGGACGCGGTTGCTATATTCTTCTCCGATGGTGAGGGTGAGGGTGAACGGTGGGAGGTCGGATTTATTTTCTTTGACCAGAGTGACCCGTCAGGGCTGTCCTCTTTCCCCCCTGCTGTTCGCACTTGCGATTGAGCCTCTTGCAGTCCATGTTAGAGGTGCGGGAGAGATTCAGGAGTTAAAATTTGGTGGTGTGGAGTAAAGGATCGCACTATATGCGGATGACATCCTTTTGTTCTTGCAGGACCCCCTGGAATCTCTGCGGCAGGCGGTAAACTTGATTGAACGGTTTGGGGATATGTCCGGGTTGAGGATAAATTGGGATAAATCCAACTTAATGATGGTAGATGATGTGCCTATGGAAGCCCTGGGACCTTTGGGATGCACTAAACTAAAAGTAGTTAAGCAATTTAAATATCTGGGCCTACATATTTCTTTACCTGTTACGGATTTCTTTAAACTGAACGTGGAACCATTGTTGATAAAACTTAAAGCGAACCTGTCACCCCCTCCAGACATCTAAAAATACCATAGCCACCTTCTGCAGCACTAAGGCTGCAGTCTGACAAGGTGTCTATAGGATTTATGCTCCCTTGATTCACTGAAATAAAGACTTATATAAAATCTGTTTCAAGCCAGACCCAAGACCGGGAGGCGGGTTTTCAAGTGTCTATCTCCAGCCTCTGTGGTGTCAGTCATCCCTCTCTGCTCTCTGTGCACCGCCTCCAGGGCCATCTCCCTGCATTACAGAGCTTTGTGAGCTTTATTTCAGTGAATCAAGGGAGCATAAATGCTATAGACACCTTGTCAGAATGCAGCCTTAGTGCTGCAGAAGGTGGCTATGGTATTTTTAGATGCCTGGAGGGGGTGACAGGTTCGCTTTAAGGAAAAGGCTAAAACTTGGAGCAGATTGCGACTATCGGTTGTGGGCAGGGCAAATCTGACAAAAATGATCCTCATGCCGAAACTATTGTACCTGCTCCACAACTTGCCGGTGTGGCTCACTGAGAATGTTTTTAGGAGGCTCAATTCTTTGTTCAGAGATTTGGTCTGGGGAGGCGGTCAACGCAGGATTAAGTTAGAGATTCTCCAAAGACTGAGGGTGGGATCGCCTTACCAAACCCGTGGGTGTACTTCTTGGCGTCTCAGTGCCAGCACTTGAGAGGATGGGCATCTAGGGAGGTTAAGTTCCGGGGAAAGAGGATACTGGAGTTACTGACTGGCAAAGTCCCGATTATAAGAGGTCTGGAGGCAGGAGATTTGGGTAGGCTGGGTGGAGGGCTACCCACTCTGTGTCTGGTTCAGAAGATATGGGCTAGAGTTAAACAATTACGAGGCCTTACTGGAGTGATGGAATACACACCCATCTGGATGAATGAGGAATTGTCAGAGTTCTACAAACTTGGGGAACAGAAGAGATGGATGAATGCAGGTATTGAATGTGTGGAACACTTGGTTGTGAATGGAGAGTTGCGGTGCTTTGAAGATTTGAAAAGGGAGTTCCGGATTCCTGGCTCAGACAATTATTTGTACCTCAGGGTGAGACATGCCTTTAGACATCAAAAGAATATTAAGGACTTGACAGTGCACAGAGACATAGTAGTTAACTTTATTTGTATGCAGGGTGGAACGCAGGAAGTCATATCTACTGTGCACTATAGAGACCTGCTACATACATGGCTATTGAAGCATCCCATTAGAGCTAGATGTAAGTGGGAGGAGGAGATTGGGGAAATGGAGGATGATATTTGGGAACAGGTCTTGGAGTATGGTCCTAAACTATCGCTAAGCGAGCCAGGTAGGCTGTCACAGCTCTTTTTGATACATAGAGTCAACAGGACTCTGGAATTCCTGCATAGAATAGAGGTGAGAGCCATGTCTGAATGCCCGAGGTGTGGACAGGAAGGTGCTGGGCTGTTGCATATGGTATGGGAGTGTCCAAGGTTGCAGGGATTTTGGTTGGTAGTCATGAATCTGATTGAAGGACGGTTTGGATGCATGTTGCCAAGAACCTCCTTGGTATGCGTATTGGGTTATGTAGAGAAAGTGGAGGTTCCCAATGTACAAAAAGTAGCAGTGGCCAGACTCCTCTATATTGCTCGGAAAGTGATAGCTAGGGGATGGATCAGACCGGATCCGCCCACTAGGACTGAATTTTTGCAACAGGTTAGGTATATTATACGTACTGAGGAGAGCATATACCGGCGGCGTAGGGTTGATGGGATGTTCAAGAAACTGTGGGAACCGTGGTTGCGGTCGGACTAAGAGGGGTCTGGAGAGGGACCGGAGATATGTTACATGACCAAGGGTTACCCAGTCCTGTGAGATGCATACTGTTGATATTTTGTTGCTCTGTCCTCTGTATTATTTTTCTATACTTTTACTTTAGATTTTCTGTAAAGCTATTTCACTTCAGATCTAAAGATTGTAATGGGGCAAAACCTGGGATTATTCTCCTTTATGTTATGTGTACAGATGCCCGAGTTGTTTGGAACTGAAGAGGGGGGGGGAGTAGGGGGAGGGGGTGTGTATGGGTTCTTACTTGTTTTTGGGGGGATTGGGGAAAATATGATAATGTGAAAATGTTGTTATTCTGTGATGCTTTGCAGATGGTATAATAAAAAATTTTCTGATTTAAAAAAAACAAAAAAAAAATCTCCTCAGATTGATGGCCGTCGATTTATTAGGCATAAAGCCAGACTGATCCCGATGAATCACAGATGTAATCACCCCCACCAGGCTTTTTGCCTTAACTTTTGCTAACAATTTAGCATCTACTGACAGCAGTGAAATGGGCCTATAGGACTCTGGTCTTCTAACATCCTTATCTTCTTTGTGCAGAACCACACATGTCGCTTCTCTCATGGATTCCGGCAACCTCCCCTCCCCCAGGGCCCCAAGGAGTACCTCCCCCAATCTAGGCAATGTTACATCTTTGAGTTGTTTATTGGTTTCCTTCAGAAACCCATCAGCCTCGGGGCCTTATCATTTGCTATGGAGAGTAGTGCCTTTTCCATCTCATCCGTCAATGGGAGTTCCAAACTCTCTCTATCTGCCTCACTGAGTTTTGGCAGCTCCACTTCTTCTAGAAACCCGTAGATCTCAGCCCTGGAGGCCGACAGTTGAGATGCATACAAGTCTTCATAGAAGTTCCTAAACATTTTAAAGATATCCTCCATATCTGATACCAGTACATCACTCTCATTATACATACTATACACATATGAAGAGTCCCTCTGGGCTGCAGTTATTACCGACAAAAGAATGAGACCCTCTGAAACTCCTGCCTCTTCTTAGCACCTTGCAAATGAAGGTCATCTACTATATCTTGCACACATACAGTGCCTACAAGTAGTATTCAACCCCCTGCAGATTTAGGTGGTTTGATAAGATTCAAATAAGTTAGAGCCTTCAAACTGCAAACGAGAGTAGGATTTATTAACAGAAGCATAAATCTTACAAACCAAAAAGTTATGTTGCTCAGTTGAATTTTAATAAATTTTAAACATAAAAGTGTGGGTCAATTATTATTCAACCCCTCAAACCACCAGCATTCTGTTTGGTCCCCCTAAAGTATTAAGAAGTAGTTCAGGCACAAAGAACAATGATCTTCACATGTGTGGATTAATAATCTCTTTTGCCAGCCTTTTCTGACTATTTAAGACCCTCCCCAAACTTGTGAACAGCACTCATACATGGTCAACATGGGAAAGACAAAGGAGCATTCCAAGGCCATCAGAGACAAGATCGTGGAGGGTCACAAGGCTGGCAAGGGGTACAAAACCCTTTCCAAGGAGTTGGGCCTACCTGTCTCCACTGTTGGGAGCATCATCCGGAAGTGGAAGGCTTATGGAACTACTGTTAGCCTTCCATGGCCTGGACAGCCTTTGAAAGTTTCCTCCCGTGCCGAGGCCAGGCTTGTCCGAAGAGTCAAGGCTAACCCAAGGACAACAAGGAAGGAGCTCCAGGAAGATCTAATGGCAGTGGGGACATTGGTTTCAGTCAATACCATAAGTAACGTACTCCACCGCAATGGTCTCCGTTCCAGACGAGCCCGTAAGGTACCTTTACTTTCAAAGCGTCATGTTAAGGCTCGTCTACAGTTTGCTCATGATCACTTGGAGGACTCTGAGACAGACTGGTTCAAGGTTCTATGGTCTGATGAGACCAAGATCGAGATCTTTGGTGCCAACCACACACGTGACATTTGGAGACTGGATGGCACTGCATACGACCCCAAGAATACCATCCCTACAGTCAAGCATGGTGGTGGCAGCATCATGCTGTGGGGCTGTTTCTCAGCCAAGGGGCCTGGCCATCTGGTCCGCATCCATGGGAAGATGGATAGCACGGCCTACCTGGAGATTTTGGCCAAGAACCTCCGCTCCTCCATCAAGGATCTTAAGATGGGTCGTAATTTCATCTTCCAACAAGACAACAACCCAAAGCACACAGCCAAGAAAACCAAGGCCTGGTTCAAGAGGGAAAAAATCAAGGTGTTGGAGTGGCCTAGTCAGTCTCCTGACCTTAACCCAATTGAAAACTTGTGGAAGGAGCTCAAGATTATAGTCCACATGAGACACCCAAAGTAAAAGGTACTGGAACAACTATCCCTGTGTGTATGTGTGACTGTTCATCGGCTATAACCCACCATCTTCCTCCTTCACTGCTCTCCCTCACCATCTTCCTTTATTGCTGCCCTGAGGTAAAGCTCCACCTGTGGGGAGCTGTACCACACTTTGCTGCCCCCTCCATCACCTCAGCGGCCGGCTGGCAGCGCCGGTACCACCTTACCGGACTCTACAGGTGGCGTCACGTCCCCCTGTAAATAATTCCCTCACCCCCCCCCCTTTCAAATGATCCCCAGGGCACGGCACCGGGATACCGTCCACCTGTGACTCCCTACTCAGCAGACCCGGTGACCGAGTACCCCCCCACAGCCCTGGCCTCATCATGTAGATAGGGCCAAAATTGTTTGGTGAAATGGAACGCGCAGGGTTAAAATTTCGCCTCACAACATAGCCTATGACGCTCCCGGGTCCAGACGTGTGACTGTGCAAAATTTTGTGGCTGTAGCTGGCAGCTGTCGATTTTCCTCCAACACTTTTCCTTTCACTTTTTGCCCATTATGTAGATAGGGGCAAAATTGTTTGGTGAACTGGAACACGCGGGGTTAAAATTTCACCTCACAACATAGCCTATGACGCTCTCGGGTCCAGACGTGTGACTGTGCAAAACTTTGTGGCTGTAGTTGCGACGGTGTAGATGCAAATCCCGGACATACATACATACATACTGTGAGGTAGCGAGCCGGGAGACTCGCTTGCTGCGTAATGACGCCAACACATGTGTACAATTTTTTCACGTTACTACCCGTTTATTTCTCAACAGCATCAATAACCGGGTTAGTACATTTAACATTTAACACATACACGTCACATAATACATTAATATTACATATCACATTGCACATATACCATTATAATAACCCGGGACCTGTAACCACCTCTCTCCCCATTGGAGCTCTAACACTTGCTCCCGTGGTAGCTACGGCCTCCGGCCTATATACACTTTACACATACATTTATCAGATCACCATATGTATATTTATCCACGATGATTCCTCTATGACCCTAACAGGGACCTGTGGGTCCCAATGGCGGTACCTGCTGCCTGACTTTAGTCACCCAGCCTGATGACTCCATATCTATCCCGTAGTCAGGATTCCTGCCTGACCGGGTCCTTACATATCCCATGTGATCCATCATACACTATCCATGGATCACATGCATCCACACATCCGCTCACAGCCCATCATAATACATCCATGGACTGTGGCTCCTCCATGGTCCATTACAGGGATTGGCAAACCTTAGTACCCGGGAAACTCGTCCGTTACCTACTAGGAGCTCTATTACCCCTGTGTCTGGCACCACAGGCACACCCACACCATTAGAAGCCGTGGTTGAGGGACGGGTACCCTCTGCAAGCAGCAGGGCAAGTCTCCCTCTCGTCCCACAGGGACGGAAATCCTCCAATATCATCCACACTAGCTGGGTCACTCTCTCTCCACATCATTAAAAATGGCTCTTACATATAGGCCATCATCTCTCATTCAGGGCATTTACCTAAGCCCTCATATACATATAGTTAACACAGGTCCCTCACTGACTTTCTAGTCGGACCTCGGGCGGCTATGCCCGCCTGGCACATCTCACACACCAGGTGCACAGTTCACACAAGCATTTGAGAACTGCTTCTTACCGGGCACGGATCCGGGTCTCGCTACCTGTGACACAGGTTCCACCATGCATCCCCACGGGCTCCTTCCCCGGGCGTGTTTCACCCCACGCCCTGACCAGTATCCACCAGGTTCAGCCATGGCTTCCCCTTCCAGGTGCTGCCACGACCCCGACCTAGGCACCGACATGGAGCTAACATGCTCCCATTATTCCAGGCACACACAGCTCTGGACTGGACTGCTCTGCTCTGCTGTCTGGCTGGTAATCAATCTCTGGTCTCTGAGTTCTCTCAGCACGAGTCTCAGCTTCCATCTCAATCTCCAATCACTCAGCTGGCAGCCTCTTATCGTGCCTGCGACACCCACACTGACTCACCCAGCTGAGCTGCTATTCCTCCGGACACACCCACCTAACACACCCATCGGGGCTGTCAACAATCACTCATTACATCCCATTCCTCAGGGCTTCCTCGATCTCATGAGCCACTCACTAGTAACATTAAACCTTGTGTTCCAAGTTGGTTCATACAGCATTATCACAGTAAAACCGGCCAGTGTGAACAGGATCATACCCTGATCCTGCATGTGATGCGCCCCGGTCATGGGGATCATGCCGGCGGTGCCTCACAATACATACACACATTCAGCTTTATATATTAGATTAAAAAGTTCCAGGCTTCTTCAGCAACAATTTTGCGCACAGTCAGTCCCTTTTGGACGTCATTTTTCGAGTCTACATGTGTCTTCCTCCAAGTCCAAGTGAGCAATGGATCAAAACCGCATATATAGTATAAAGACAGGGATAAACCCATCTGAGTTTCTGGGTGTAACCCTTTCTAGAAACTAACTGGTGTGTGTAAAAAATTCCAAGTGAATTTGTTTTATCCAGGTTAACCCTATAACCAGCAGTAACCCTTTGTGGTGTTGCTCCACTCTTAAGGTACCGTCACACAGGGAGATATCACCGGCGATGTTGCCGGCAACTGAGGGGCGTGGCCAGGTTGCGGCGACATCGCCGGAGAGTTGCCTCGTGTGACAGGGCGATAATCAGGGGAAAAAATCGCCTGAGTAACATCGCCAGGTTTCCCAACAATGTTGGGAAACCTGGCGATGTTGGTCAGGCGATCATGCCTGATCGCCCTGTGTAACGCGGCAACCTGCAATGTTGCGGGCGATTCTGCCTATCTAAAACATTGCGGGTTACCGCTCGCTGGGTTGCTGGGCAACCCAGCAAGCGATAGCCGCGGCAACTAGCTGGCGATATCGCCGGGAAGTTGCTCCGTGTGACATCTCCCCGGCGATGTTGTCAGGGATGCGCGCTCCCGCGATCGCCGGCAACATCGCCGGTGATATCTCCTTGTGTGACGGTACCTTTAGGGACTTCACCAACATGAACATACAGCTACATACAGGTCTTTAAAGGGTTTACCAAGTTTTCTATTGATATGAAGCCAACATATCAGAGTTAAATATTTGTAAATGTCTGTTAACCCCGCGTTACACTAAATTTTTTAAAAAGACAAGAATCTGAATACTATTAAACCTGTGCGGTGACAGGAACTTTATTAGATAAAAAATAATTAAAAATATATAGTGCACTAAGATACAAATCACCTTAAAAAAAAACAAAAAAAACTTTGGTTGAAAATCTGCAAGTGAAACTTGATGAGGCTTCAAACTGATGCAGATGACCTCTCTTATTGGAGTCACATTGGAAATTGTTTTCTAAAAGACAGAAAAATAAAATAGTACCTGTCACACTCTTAATTAAGTACACCCTATCGAGGAATTGTCCCTATGTACTGACCTCTTTGACCACAAGGGTAGTATATTGTTGGAGGTACTGTTGCTTTTCCAAAATAGAGGGGAGTATCCACATACTGAGCCCCTAAATAGGTTTCACTACTTAAGGCAACTATAAATGTTGCCGCCAAACAGTTATGACAAGACAAGTGATAAAAAGTGTGTTCACCATCACATGGACGGAGGAATTCACAATAAAGGATCAACTATCCTGTCATTCGGAAGGAGTAATGTATGCTGTTATCTGTCCATGCAAGAAATCTATGTAGGGCGGATGAAGAGGAAATTAATGACCAAGATGAAAGAACACCTAAATAATATCCAGAAAGGATTTATATGACATCCATTGTCCAAACATTACAGAGACACCACAATTCACCCAGCAAGTCCTCCTGTTTCATTGGAATCCAGAAAGTGATTAAGAACTGGAGAGGAGGTGACTTTATAAAACAGAAGTCGTGATGTGAAAGCAAATGGATATATAACCTAAACTGTCCAGACCAACAAGGGTTTAAATCAAGAAATTGAGTTATTTGCTTTTTGACATTGAGTTACTTGGGAACCCATGTCCAATAAAGCGTTCATGGGAATTTCGTCCAGCACAACAGGCAGGATCTGTCGCCTTCCCACATACCTGTTGTGCCAGTTTGCTGGGCCAGGCTATCTCATTCCTGGGGGATGGCCCGCTGCCTTAGTTGTTTCTCGTTTAAAGCACAAAACCTTGCAATGTGGCTGCCTCGTTGCAACGGCGGCGGATGAGTTGTCCTGAAGCATTATAGCGATCGCTGGCTCGTCCTCTGGTCGATGGGTACCTCCTCTGGTGCATCCACAGGACGTCATCAGGGCTGGAGGCCAACTGTATCTTCTCCGTTGATTTGGGCCCTTGCATGGACTGTACAGCTTTGGCTAACTCAGCCATTCCCTTGGTCAGCTGCTGCACCTGCAGTTGTAAAGCATCAGGGGTAACAGTGCTGGGCCTGGGTTGGCTTTTTATTCACTTGCATTGGACTGGCAACATGGTAGCAGACTGGAGATATACCAGGTAGATTTAGCTTTGGATATTCTACTATATTTTTATGTTTGAGGCAGTAATGCACAACTAAAATAAAAAAGTATAATGTAGGACCTCCCTACTTGAGATGCCTTGATGCTGCAGGATGACTCAAAAATGTTGATCCATTTTTTTGCCAAATTCTCACATTTTTACATTGTACAGTTTGGAGGTAATATGTGCAATTGCACAAGTTTTATTACAAGTTTTTTTCCCTGATGATGCTAGCTCATTTTGCTTGTTTTTGGTATTTTGTTGTTGTTGCAGTCAGAAACTGGTTGTATATGGATTGTCTTAAAATGTAAAAAATCTGCCAACTTACTATACAGTAGGTATGAAAAGTATTCAGACCCCTTTAAATTTTTCACTTTTTGTTTCCATTTGGTAAATTCAAAAGACTTCTGTACACTCTGCACCCCATCTTGACTGAAAAAACCCCCAGAAATGTATACATTTGTGCAAATTTATTAAAAAAGAAAAACTGAAATATCACATGGTCATAAGTATTCAGACCCTTTGCTCAGTATTGAGTATTTGCACCTTTTGAGCTAGTACAGCCATGAGTCTTCTTGGGAATGATGCAGTTTTTCACCCCTGGATTTGGGGATCCTCTGCCATTCTTTCTTGTAGATCCTCTCCAGTTCAGTCAGGTTGCATCATGAGAATGTTGGTGGACAGCCATTTTCAGGTCTCTCCAGAGATGCTCAATTGGGTTTAGGTCAGGGCTCTGGCTGGGCCAGTTAAGAATGGTCACAGAGTTGTTCTGAAGCCGCTCCTTTGTTATTTTAGCTGTGTGCTTAGGGTCATTGTTTTGTTGGAAGGTGAACCTTCAGCCAAAGTCTGAGATCCAGAGCACTGTGGAAGAGGTGTTCATCCAGGATATCTCTGTACTTGGCCGCATTCATGTTTCCTTCAATTGCAACCAGTCGTCCTGTCACTGCAGCTGAAAAACACCCCCATAGCATGATGCTGCCACCACCATGTTTCACTGTTGGGATTGTATTGGGCAGGTGATGAGCAGTGCCAGGTTTTCTCCACACATACCGCTTAGAATTATCGCAAAAAAGTTCTCGTCAAACCAGAGAATCCTATTTCATAGTCTGGGAGTCCATCGGCGTTTTTTTTGCAAACTCTATGTGGGCTTTCATATGTCTTGCACTTAGGAGAGGCTTCCGTTGGGCCACTTTGCCATAAGGCCTGACTGGTGGACGGCTGCAGTGATAGTTGACTTTGTGGAACTTTCTCTCATCTCTCTACTGCATCTCTGGAGTTCAGCCACAGCGATCTTGGGGTTCTTCTTTAACTCTCTCACCAAGGCTTTGCACCCATGATTGCTCAGTTTTGCTGGACTGCCAGATCTAGGAAGACTTCTGGTGGTCCCAAACATCTACCATTTAAGGATAATGGAGGCCATTGTGCTTTTAGGAACCTTGAGTACTGCAGAAATTCTTTTGTAACCTTGGCCAGATCTGTGTCTTGCCACAATTCTGTCTCTGAGCTTCTTGGGGAGTTCTTTTGACCTCATGACATGACATTTGTCTGATATGCACTTTGGGCTGTGAGGTCATATATAGATAGGTGTGTGTCTTTCCAAATCAATATCCTGTACAGGGTGAAAAAAAGGAGCAATAGGGTCTTATCTCCAAAGTTATAGCAAATAATAGTGATATTCACTGCTCAACTGGCTCAGTTGTGGTATCGACAACCGGTTTATGCACCTGTACAGCTGCTGCTGGACCCAAACTTCCACATGTGCAATGATGGAAATCGAAGAATCGAAAAAGACAGTGTGTCACGATCCGCGCTGCTGTATACAATTGAGGACCACAAAGTGATCTATAACAGTGTTTTATTTTGTGCTTCTTGACACATTTCGGAGCAAACCTTGCTCCTTTCTCAGGACAACACCATGCACCATGCTGTATTCCCGAGGAAGGAGCAAGGTTAGCTCCGAAATGCATCAAGAAGCACAAAATGAAACACCGTTATAGATCACTTTGTGGCCCTCAATTGTATACAGCAGTGCGGATCGTGACACACTGTCTTTTTGGATCCTTTCCAAATCAAGTTCAATCAGTTTAATTAAAGAGGACTTGTCACTTCCCTGGTGCTTTCCAAACTGAAAGCACCACTGAATGCAGTGTGTCATGGGAAGGGGTCTCCAGAGGGACTTACTCAGTATGGAGCCATCGCTGTTCCTTGGTGTCCTCCTGCTCCCTTCCTCTCTGTGCAGCCTCCTGGCTCCGTGTTTCTCCCCTCCTCGCCTGCTCATGCGTTTGTGTCTGAAGCCATGCAGATGCAGAGCGTACAGTGGTTGGAGCGGGTCCCAACAGCTGGGACGCCTCCTACCGGTGACATCAGCGCCGGAGTCCACACTGCTCCAGATTATGCTGTATGTCCCCCATCCTGGTATATATGTCCAGATCCTGGTATATATGTCCCCCATGCTGGTATATGCCAGTATACCATTACATATACCAGGCCATATATTCCAGGATAGTAGTGTTATGCACCAGGATGGGGGTGGGGGGTGGGATCATATACCAAGATGAGGGACATATATACTGATTGTAAGACGGACACTGGCATTATAAGACGGACTCCATTTAACATTTAAAAAGAATTCTCTTTTCCTTCACCAAATTTGGGGGTGCATTTTATAATCCAGTGCGTCTTATAAAGTGAAAGATACGGTATTTATTGTTAAAACCTACTTCAGAAATTTGGACCTTGATATTAACAATAACATTTCATTCTTTGTTAATTTTGCTGCTTCTGATAATTACATGTTGTTAGTTTATTAATTCTGTTTTCTTCTCAACTATTCATTAATAAAGTTTATATATCACCAAACTTTGAAGGCTTATATACCGTAATAACAGGGGAAACACATGGAGTATGGTGCAGTGAAAAACAATTGTTTTTATTTAAAGTTTTTAAAATGCAAGATAAAAAGGGAAAATAGGGGCTGGAGATACGGCTCCCCCTTGTAGTAAGACAACATACAAGATATGACAGCACTGCACACGATCACAAATACATGAAGGCCTGGATAAGCCACATAAAGAAAGGGTTCAAATGTAAGAGGCTGGAAACGGTATACACAGTTATTAGTTAGATGCTGCATTACATGTGACAAATGCAAAAAGCCTCATTAAAACATAAGACCCTGGGTGCTCTTATACCAAGACCATCATATAACAAACAGCAAGTGCAAATAATCAAATCTTTAGGCTGAGGAACTCATACCTATACACACATCACAGGGGGAGAGGGGTCCAAGGAAAAAGGGCTGGTCCTATCAATGGCCCCTACACGTGTTTCGCATGCTTCTGTCGCCAAGCTTCTGCAGGGTGAAGTAAGTGGTAGTAGTGGACGCAGCCAGAAGGTACCGAAGGTGCCCTTATAAAGCACAGAAATCCCACTTTTGGTGTCTTGCACTTCCAGGGTCTGCTGACGTCACGTGCATGCGCAGTCATCTGCTCACCCCTAATGAGGGCTCTACCTCCGGCTTGCACTGCGCCTGAATCTGCTAAGGGATGTGTCACCTTGATAACCAGACGAGAGGTGAAGCCGTGCACAAGCCCAAACAATGGAGGAGCGCAGCGGCCTGTCAAAAAAATGGACCACAGGGGTGTCTGTTATCAATGTTACAGCAAAGACAATACTTCTATTGTAAGTCATAATCATAAGTCACTGTAAGCTATAATCATCAACATTTACAGAAATAAGCACTTGAAATAGATCACTCTGTGTGTAATGATACAATATATGTGTTTACCTTTATGTATTGGATTACTGAAATAAATTAACTTTCGATGATATTCTAATTCACTGAGATGCAGCTATATATACCAGGATGGGGACATATATACCAGGATGGGGACATGCTGTATATACCAGCAGGGGCGTAACTACAGTAGGTGAGGGGTTGCGATCGCACCCGGGCCCCAAAAGTCTATTTGGCCTATAGAAAAAGCCTAATACTATAAAAGATTTCCAATAATTGGGGGCCCTGTTGGAGCTTTCGCATCGGGGCCCCTGGGCCTGAAGTTACGCCACTGTATACCAGGATGGATGACAGATATACCAGGTTGCAGTGAATCTCTTGTCCCTCAGTAGAATTACAGTGCAGAGCTGTTATTGCGGTGACTATAAAAGACATTAGAAATAGGCCTGATGCTATTGTAGCGGGAGGGCAGTCTCTGTTCCTGTGTCCCCTTGTGTGCCCTCTCCTGTCTGTGCTGTCTCTGTCTTACTTGTGCCTTTCCACTCTGTGTGCTCTCAGCCGCTGTGTGCGCGGTCTCTCCCTGTGTGTGCGGTCTCTCCCCATGACTCTGCCTCCCCTCTGCATTCTGCCTCCCTTGTGGCTTCTGCGTCCCCTGTGCCTTCTCTCTACCCTGTGCCCCTGCCTCCTCTGTGCCTTCTGGCTCCCGTGTGCCTGCCTCCCATCACTGAGACACCATACAATGCTCACCACTGAGCCACCATACAGTGCTAACCAATGAGCCACCAGATACAGTGCTAACCACTGAGCCACCAGATACAGTGCTAACCACTGAGCCACCAGATACAGTGCTAACCACTGAGCCACCAGATACAGTGCTAACCACTGAGCCACCATTCAGTGCTAACCACTGAGCCACCATTCAGTGCTAACCACTGAGCCACCATTCAGTGCTAACCACTGAGCCACCATACAGTGCTAACCACTGAGCCACCAAACAGTGCTAACCACTGAGCCACCATACAGTGCTAACCACTGAGCCACCATACAGTGCTAACCACTGAGCCACCTAAACACTGAGCCATCATACAGTGCCA
Source organism: Allobates femoralis (assembly GCA_033576535.1). Taxonomy (NCBI): domain Eukaryota; kingdom Metazoa; phylum Chordata; class Amphibia; order Anura; family Aromobatidae; genus Allobates; species Allobates femoralis. The sequence goes on from JARQOC010000006.1 coordinate 484,189,352, forward strand.
ACCACTGAGCCACCATACAGTGCTAACCACTGAGCCACCTAAACACTGAGCCACCATACAGTGCTAACCACTGAACCACCATACAGTGCTAACCACTAAGCCACCTAAACACTGAGCCACCATATACAGTGCTAACCACTGAGCCACCATTCCATGCTAACCACTAAGCCACCTAAACACTAAGCCACCATATACAGTGCTAACCACTGAGCCACCATAGACTGCTAACCACTGAGCCACCATACAGTGCCAACCACTGAGCCACCTAAACACTGAGTCAAATACAGTGCTAATGACTGAACCACCATACAGTGCTAACCACTGAGCCACCATACAGTGCTAACCACTGAAGCGGCGCGCGGCTTGGCGGAAGATTTGAATCCCCTGATTGACTGAGCGGTGCGGGATTCAAATCTCACGCCAAGGCGCGAGGTGCTTCGCAGATTTGTTGCCACGGATTGCGGTGACCAATCAGCGAAGCGCTATTTAAATCACGCGCCAAGAGCAGCGACTAATCAGCGCTGTTGGCGCGTGACACACTTTGGTGGGGGATTTGAATCTCGGCCGCCATATCGGGATTTGGGTGTTCCAATAAGGCGGTTGGGACACTTCCGCTGCGAGTAGCCAGGAGATGAGCGTCGCTGCTGACCTCCATGCGGCGGGTGATGAACCGCGGCTTCCGTCAGGAGATCAGCGGCACTAGCTGCTGATCTCCCGACGGTAGCAGTCGCGGCTGCGTGACTTACTTCTGTTGTAACGACTGAGACGCCAGTCGTTTGTGAGCGATACGGTGCTGCTATGAACGACAGGGACTCCAAAAATAGTGGTAAATTAACTCTTTTTAACGGTTTCAAAAAGATAAATTCAAAACTTTGCAAAAACGATATAGGCTCCAACAGCCCGATCACAGTGTACAATATATGCAGCCCGAGGGAACTCACATACCAGTTTTGCAGAGAGGGAGCACAACTACCCCAGACTAAACCAACCCCACCCTTACTCCGTACAGGGCCTACCCAGGCTCTTACTGCAACCGCGGCACGTGTTCCCCTGAGGATATATAATCTTACACCCCCATCCCACGCTATGTACAAAATATTTCGGGATCCCTGATTCCCTTATATAAATCTATCCCACAAAATATGTACAGCAAATGCAGTTTTCTCTCCTGCATGAGGTGAAACTCTTTAACTTGATAATATACAAACAGTTTACAGGGTGTATGTCATTTCACCCTAACAATCAGCCACTGAGGTATATAGGATCTTCCTCACACTGGGCACAGCCCAGAATAACAGGGATGGTGATAGTTCTCTCAGTTCTACAGTGTCATCCACATTCGGCTTTTCTATGTCTCACACTCGTATAAATCTCAATATCTTGTATAGATCAAGCCTGGTCGGTCTCTCCTCATGAGTACACACAAAATAGTCCTTTGCTGTTTCTGGCTAACTCACCTTGTCTGACTATCCCTATATAGTGACCGGTCAATCTTATGTACTCACAGAACACGGCTTATCTTTCACCCCACGGTGTAGATCGAGCCCTTGAATAATTCTAACACTATTCAAGCCAGGTGCGTCCTTCCATAGGTCCACGAGCCCCTCAGAACAGCCGACATGTCTTCTGTGAAGGATCTCCTCAGGAATCTCTCCCTGTCAATTTACCTCAGGAGACTGACAAAAAAAAAATTACTTCCTGATTCCAGATCTTTCTACTCTAGTGCACTGATGACCTCCAGTGGCCAAACTGAGTTACTGCAGACGAATAACATTAACCGTGTTGAACTTTATATTGGAAATGCATGTCAGCCGCATGTGGTGCCGCGGCGCATTGTGGGATAGCGACATAAGCACCGGAAGTCTGTGACACATATTATTCGTGATTATGTATTAGATCAGCACAGACCTTTCCTCCTTATCATTTGGATCTTCTTCCCTGAGCTGTAAATAAGTGACTGAGCCCAGGACAATCCTGTCAGGACGTGTGTGTGTGATAACACTCAGTGCTGTGCAGCCGTCTGGTGCTGAGGAGCCACCGCCGCCTCCACCGCTGGGGATAATGGACCATAGAGGAGCTCAGGAGCCCATACAGGAGAAGATCACCACCTCATATGGATCCCACATCACTGAGCAGATCCCTGATCTCATAGATCCTCCCCTCCATGTGACATCATCACAGGTCCTGTAAGCACAGAGCATTTCATCTTCCCCCATTCAGGTCTCTACAATATCGGATCCTCTCACATCTTCTATAGAAGAGAATTCTCCTGATTGACCATCAAGGATGGATCTGGACAGGGACAAGATGGCGGAGAGGATCTTCCACCTCACCCTAGAGATCCTCTTCCTTGTTACTGGAGAGGTGAGAGATTGTGATGACAATGTCACATGACATCATTCTTATTTACTAGAAATAGGCCCGATGCTATTGCATCTAGAGGGCAGTGTCTGTGCCTGTGTCCCCTTGTACGCTCTCTCCTCTTTCCCTCCGTGCACTCTCTCTTACTTGTGCCTTTCTCTCTTTGTGTGCTGTGTCTCCCTGTGTGCGCTGTCTCTCCCCATGACTCTGCCTCCTCTGTGCTTTCTGTCTCCTGTGTCCCATCACTGAGCCACCACACAGTGCTAACCACTGAGCCACCGCACAGTGCTAACCACTGAGCCACCGCACAGTGCTAACCACTGAGCCACCATATACAGTGCTAACCACTGAGCCACCACACAGTGCTAACCACTGAGCCACCATACAGTGCTAACCACTGAGCCACCGCACAGTGCTAACCACTGAGCCACCACACAGTGCTAACCACTGAGCCACCACACAGTGCTAACCACTGAGCCACCATACAGTGCTAACCACTGAGCCACCGCACAGTGCTAACCACTGAGCCACCGCACAGTGCTAACCACTGAGCCACCGCACAGTGCTAACCACTGAGCCACCATATACAGTGCTAACCACTGAGCCACCACACAGTGCTAACCACTGAGCCACCATACAGTGCTAACCACTGAGCCACCCCCACAGTGCTAACCACTGAGCCACCACACAGTGCTAACCACTGAGCCACCACACAGTGCTAACCACTGAGCCACCATACAGTGCTAACCACTGACCCACCTCACAGTGTTAACCACTGAGCCACCACACAGTGCTAACCACTGACCCACCCAGAGGTGTATCTAGGTTTTCTGGCACCCGGGGCAAGCCTTCAGTTTGGCCCCCCCCCCCCCCCCCCAGCGGTCGTCATGTGACCAATCATTCATATACAATTTGCACACTTACAGTCACGTGCTGACGAGCACCTCTAATTCTCTCAATGTTCAGTGTAAAACAAAGTATATTACACACTGTTAGGATTGAGCTATAAGGCTTAATGTTTGAATTAAAGGGATTGTCCAGGTGTGAGGTGAGCCTATCATCCCTTTAGGTGTCTGCAGTCCTCTGACTACTCACAGCGCATGCACTGCACACTGTCAGGATTCTCTCGTGCTGATGGTAAGATTGGACGGTTGTGTGAGCACAAGAATGTGATTTACATACTTCTGGCCACTTTTTGACTAGACATGTCCATCCTCACACAATTCATTTCCATTGATCGAGGTCTCGCACTTCTAGTCAGCATGTGACTGCATGTATGTACATACTTGTGGTTTCATGACCTACCATGCTCACCACCGGCACCAGAGTATCCTGACACTGGGCAGTGTGCGCTCTGTGAGAATTCAGAAGCCTGCAGTCACATATAGAGAGACACAGAGTAACTGCAGACTCATCACAGACTTGGACGACCCCTTTAATACTCAAAACAAATAAAAACATAGTAACCATGGTACAAAACTTTATTAGCATAGCCATACCTAATGTAATCTTACAAGTTCTGGATTGTTACATGTGTAAAGGATCAGAAACAATAACAGCACAAAACTACATCACCAGACCTTCCAACGATAGAAAATGCATCCATATAACCCTTATCAGTACAAAAACACAGCATCAAAATCCTCATCAGTACAGAAATAGATCACCAGACCCACCAGAGGTACAAAAATACATCCATAAAACCCCTATCAGTACAGAAACACAATGTCAAAACGCTCATCAGTACAGAAATATATCACCAGATCCACCAGAGGTACAGAAATGCATAACTAGAACCCCCATCAGTACAGGAATACATCCATATAACCCCCATCACTATAGAAACACAGCATCACAATTCTCATCAGTACAGAAATTCATCATCACAACCACCATCTTGTAATGTCAGGTCAGATCCATACACATTTGTGCTGCATGAACCTACAACTCTTAATACATCCTTAACAATGGTAAGGTGTTACTGGGAGTTGTTGTTACCAGTCATCATCAGATCATACAGGAACCACAGTATTGACGAGAAATAGTGTCACATATAATCATTTACATCTAGGTACCTTATAGATGACCTTGACTCTGATTGCTGGTGGTGTGGCTAACTAGCAGGCACCTTGTCCTGTACTGATAATCTCCTGCTGATAAAACACAAATTTAATTGAAACAAATACACAACCAAGTAAAGTCATACATTGCCATAATCAGGCTCTCAGCCCCTACATCATATGCTGCTTACAGGTTACATAACAAAGATCTGCTGACAGATTCCCTTTAAATGAATGGTTAAAATGGTGGAAAAGAAAAGTGCAGCAATGATTCCAGATCCATCCACTGCTTTGGTGCCAAATAATGGGACGGGAGACCTCCATTCAGTCTGATGCGAATTTACAAAACCTCAGCGCTTGGCATTAAGAGTTTGTTCACATACTACCGTATATTCCCTAAATGATCTGCGGCACAAATGGAAAATCTGAGGTCAACATTCAGGTTCCTGCTGTAAATGCATTATACAATGATTAAACCTATGTGACTTTTCTAGTAATGAGTGCTGCAGCCAATCACTGGGTCAGCGCTGAGGCCCATTTGTGCGGCACAGAACAGTTAAGCATTGGCGATGTCTGTATATAGCGGAGACCTCTGCAGAGGGGCGAGGACGGGGGTATCAGGCTAATCATTCAGCACACGCGCATGACGTTACGATACCACAATGCTGGAACCGTCATTTGCTGGGAATTTTCAGTTGTGGATGAGCGATTGCACAGTGTGAGCCACAATTTGAGGAGAAAAACTGCATTTTGATATCTAACTCCCAATAACTCACATATACTCCCCCCATCCCCCCCAGTGTCGCTCAGATATACTCCCTCTCCCTAGTGTGGCTCACATATGCTCCCCTGATCCCCCCACTAGTGTGGCTCACATATACTCCCCACATCTCCCCCCCAGTGTGGCTCACATATACTCCCCCCATCTCCCCCTCCCTGGTGTGGCTCACATATACTCCCCACATCTCCCCCCCAGTGTGGCTTACATATACTCCACCATCTTTCCCCCCCAGTGTGGCTCACATATACTCCCCCATCTCCCCCCCCAGTGTGGCTCACATATACTCCCCCCCCCCCCAGTGTGGCTCACATATACTCCCCCATCTCCCCCCCCCCAGTGTGGCTCACATATACTCCCCTATCTTCCCCCCCAGTGTGGATCACATATACTCCCCTATCTCCCCCCCAGTGTGGCTCACATATACTCCCTCCATCTCTCCCCCTAGTGTGGCTCACATTTATCACCCATCTCCCCCCCCCCCAGTGTGTCTCACATATACTGCCCCCATAACCCCCCCCCCCCTCCGGTGTGGCTCACAATTATCCATTTATCCCATCTCCCCCTCACCAGTGTGGCTTATCTATACTACCCCCATCATCCCTTCCACCAGTGTGGCTCACATATACTCCCCCATATCCTCCCCCAGTGTGGCTTACATCTATCTCCTCCCCCCCCCCAGTTTTCTCCCCCCAGCCTCTCCCCTTTACCCTAATTACATGACTCTTCGGGGTCTTCAGCTCCTGCAGCTGGAGCACTTTTCCCCATCCTGCCGCCTATGCAGGGCCGCCGAGTGACGTCAGCAGCGTGGTCAGGTGATTAGATCACGCTGCTGAGGTCCCCCTGACTCGGAAGTGAGGGGAACACAGCGGCTGAAGGCGCGGCTTCTATAGTACAGCGTGTCTGATAGACACTCTGTACTATTGATTGCAGGAGCCGGCGCGCTGCACTTTCACTGCTCCTGCTGTCAGCTGATAGCGGGAGCAGTATGGAGGGAGGGTGCCCGCGCAATATCCGACCGGTGGGGAGACACCTCGGTCGCTGCAGCAGAAGGGCCGACAGTGCCCTCCTGTCTGCTGCGCCCGGGGCAAATGCACCCCCAGCCCCCCCTTAGATACGGCCCTGGACCCACCTCACAGTGCTAACCACTGAGCCACCATACAGTGCTAACCACTGAGCCACCACAGAGTGTTAACCACTGAGCCACCTCACAGTGCTAACCACTGAGCCACCACACAGTTTTTCTTCAGCAAGGGACACTCAGCCAATGAGCAGTGCCTCGTGGCTTGGCAGGGAATTTTAATCCCGGCCACCATATCGGAATACCCATAACTTGGGTGTTCCAATATGGCGGTGAGCGTACTTCTAATGCGAGCAGCCAGAAGATGAGCCGCAGCTACCGTCGGGAGATCACCAGCTAGCGCTGCTGATCTTACGATTGAATAGCTGTGTGACTAGCTATTTTTGTTACTTGTCACAATCCACCGTGACTAATGGTGCCACGGTAGATTGTGGAACAGCAACACAATCGCTGGAAGTGTGACAGAGGCGATTGGTGATGATATATATATATATATATATATATATATCACATATATGGGAATAACAGATGACAGAACTGGAGAGGTGAGGACTCTGGAAATGTCTGGAGGGAAATTTATTAATGTGTCTCTCCATAACCAGGATTACACAGTAGTGAAGAGCTCTAGTGATCTGTGCTGTCAGGACCCTGTGTCTGAGGGAAGAGCCCTGAGCCCAATCACGGGGCCTCCACCTCACCCCCTGATACATGAGGACATCAATGACCAGAAGATCCTAGAACTCACCTACAAGATGATTGAGCTGCTGACTGGAGAGGTAACACTGCTGGGAATGCTGCTGCTGCTGCTGCTGGGACATTATACAGTAACGCTATGAAGGGATCGGGGAAAGATGATGACAATGGTATCATTGTATGTGTCAGGTTCCTATAAGGTGTCAGGACGTCACCGTCTATTTCTCCATGGAGGAGTGGGAGTATTTAGAAGGACACAAAGATCTGTACAAGGACATAGTCATGATGGAGGTTCCCCGGCCGCCCCTCACATCACCAGGTAATAGACAGGACTAAATACACACGGCCTATAATGATCTGTATGTAAAGAATGAATTCAGTCCCTGTATGTGTCTCCTCCAGGTCTATCCAGTAAGAGGACAACACCAGAGAGATGTCCCCGTCCTCTTCTCCCACAGGACTGTAAACAAGAAGATCCTGAGGATCATCAGGTAGATGGAGAGAAGGTGTGATGAGATCTCCCTATGATGTGCAGACGGCTGTGAAGGTCTTGTGCTCAGTCTTGTTTTCTCCTCCAGTATTCTATGTTTTATACTTGTGTAATGAGAACGGTGGAGATGGCAGATTACAGCTGATCATAGATGGGACTTCCCCATCTGTCTGTGACTTTTACAATATTTGTTTCAGGGTGAAGGTCTGACCCATATTAATACTACAGAGACATATGTGAGGGGTGATGAGTGGTGTAAAGAGGAGATTCCCTCAGATAACAGCACAGGTGAGTAGTTTCCTCTATAGTTACTTATTCACCGGTTGGTACAATTACATGCTCCACTTCATAGCTTCTATTGAGTCCGTACTCTGTTCTGCCTCACAAGCTTCGCACTTCTGAGCAATCTTTTAAGCAATTGGTGCAGGTGTCAGGACCTGGATATCAACTTATATGTTGGCAACTAAAGACAACCTTCATAATATTTTTTAGTTAAAACTGAATATATCACTATAAAGGGGTTATCTTCAAATTTTGTTGTCTCCACTGTATTGCAGATATATGGGCTGTTGAATTTCATGCGCATTGAGGTGAGGGGGTGTTACTTTTTCTGCTGTATGGACACTGTCCAATCATAGGAAGCAAAGTCATATAGGGGGAAAAAGAAAAGCCCATAGAGAATGTCATTACAGACATTTTTACCTTGACCGCAATGAGAACTCCTGTCATTCCAGATCTGGAGAGGAGGAGATCTGCAGTGTGGAGCCTGGAGCAGTGAAGATCATGGTGTGAGCAGCATTGTCACATACAGCGCTCTGCAGGTATTGGGGCCGACCGTTAATACCACCAATCTCCTTATTCCCCGATACCTGTAGCAGGTTCAGATCAATATATTGTATGTGACACATGCTGCTCCCACAATGATCTTTACTGCAGTAGGTTTTTATGTTTTATGTAATTTTAAACATTTTTCCCCACTTTAAGGTAATTTTCTTGCCTTTCGGCAGCAAACCAAAATACATACATACATTTTTTTTTTGTTGAATCAAGTGTTTTTTATTTGAAAATTCAACAGAGAAAATGACATCCCAATGAACTGTGGTATATAAAAAAATGAACATCAACTTATATATACCAAGCAATATAACCAATCTTACATCGTATAACTCCTTCCCACCCCCATCCCCCCCCAGACACTCCCATTAGTCATATTACAAGCAGCAAACAAGACGTCACACAGTGGATTCTAAAACACAACGGGTCGCAATTTTTTCTAAGGCTGGTTTCACACTACGATTTTTGCAAATCCGACGCTGTCCGATAGAACAGCATCGGATCCAATTTTTGCCCCATGTCTTCCTATGGGGATCGGACTGATTCAGATGTGCACTAATTGCCATTCAAATTGCGTCCGATCCGATTTAGTACGATTTCATTCCGGTGCAAAAATCGGAGACTGCTCCGATTTTTGCATCCGAATAAAAAACCGGATTGATTCGGATCTAACAGATCGGATGGCAATTATGCCAAATCCGATCCGATTCAAGTAACATGGGACCCTATGGAGCAGGGTCCGAGAAAACATCTGATGTCTCCTCGGACCCGATTTTAGTGTACTGAGCATGCTCAGTACCTGCTCAGTACACTAAACCTATTGTGTGCCGCCTAATTTAACTTCCGCAATGTATATACATACACACTATATACATACATTGAGGAAGTTAAATATAAGTTATATCAAGTGTTTAAAATAAAAAATCTTTATTCTCACCTTCCAGCGCTCCCCCGGCGTCTCCATCTGCAGCCGCTCTGTAACAGGACCTGTGATGATGTCATAACCCAATCAGCTGATCAGGTCACATGAGCGGTTACCGCGGTAACCGCTCATGTGACCCGATAACGCTTCTGACATCATCGCAGGTCCTGTACACCCAATCGGAAGCTGATGGAGACGCAGAGGGAGCGCTGGAAGGTGAGAATAAAGATTTGTTATGTTGGAATGACTGGAGGAGAGGACAGGAGAGGGGAACAGCAGGGGGACACCAGGCAAAACAGGGGGACAGCAGGGGACAACAGGGAGACAGCAAGATGACAGGAGGCAGAGAGGAGGGGGAGCGAGGGGACAGCCCAAACTGATCCTGCAAAAAGTAGGATTCGGATTCCTATTTGGCATCCGATTGCAGGGATCAGTTTGGATTTTCATCGGACAGCATTGGATTTAGCAAAATCGTAGTGTGAAAGTAGCCTAAGGCACTAAATCAGAAGGCTGCAGGCCCATAGACGGGTGTATCCTTTCTCTGAGAAAGGTAGCTGAAGCTAGACCTGGGTAGTCCATCCAACCACCCCACACGTTCTGAAACTGCGTATGTTGTCCTCTCTTAACATATATGTTGTGTTCCATCAAAACAATAAAGTTACCATATTTTTCGCTTTATAAGACGCACCTGATTATAAGACGCACCCCCAAGTATGGTGAAGGAAAAGAGAAAAACATTTTTTTGTGTTAAATGGGGTCCGTCTTATAATGCCAGGGTCCGTATAATAAATCATATAGGGTATATGTCCCTCATAGCCCCCTCATCCTGGTACATTGTCCCTCATCCTGGGATATAGCCCCCCATCCTAGAATTAGCTCCCTTAATATGGATATGGCTCCCTTATATTATTATATGGCTCCCTCTGTCCCCCGTTTATGGCACATGTCCCCTTTAGATGGCACACGTCCCCTATTGATGGCACACGTCCCCCATTGATGGCACATGTCCCCTTTTGATGGCACACGTCCCCCAGTGCTGGCACACGTCCCCTATTGCTGGCACACGTCCCCCATTGCTGGCTCACGTCCCCCGTTGCTGACACACGATTCCTATTGCTGACACACGTCCCCTATTGCCGGCACACATCCCCCTGTGCTGGCTATGGCTCCCCATGCTGCTGCCCCTAGTAAAATAAAAGACTTTACTTACCTTCTCCAGCGCTGTCCTCCTGATGTCTCGATCTGTGCCGCTGCACTCCTCCACTTCCTGGTCCTCGGTAATGCCGGTCATGTGATCGGCACAGCAGAGTGACATCATCTCTGCGTGCCCAATCACAGCGGCAATCAGGGACATGGGGAGATCAGCGCTGGAGAAGGTAAATAAAGTCTTTTTTATTATACCCCGCTCCCCCAGTCCATCACCTCGGTGCGGTTTCACCATCGCGGTGATGGACAGCTGCAGTGCATATTATATGAGCGGGGCACGTGACCTCCCGCTGCCTTCTGCAGCCTGCACCAGCCCGCCCCAGCCCACGGACAGGCTCCAGAGCTGCCCCCACCTCCCCTGCAGTATATAATCCATATATTCGGATTATAAAACGCACCCCCCACTTTCCCCCCAAATTTGGGGGAACAAAAGTGCTTTTTATTATTCGAAAAATACGGTAATTTTATTGACCAATTCTTGTCTGACTGGCGATTTGTCATCCAACCAGTGGGCTGCCATAAGTTTTCTGGCAGCATATAAGATTCTAGTTATAGTCAATTTTCCCCAGTCATCACTGGCGACATCCTCCATGCACCCCAGTACACAAGTCAGCAGGTTCCTTGGAATGTCCACCCCTGTTACTTCCTGTGTCAAGTTAAGGGTCTGCACCCAAAAGTTCTGCAGGTTAGGGCAGGACCACATCATATGCAAGAGGTCTGCCCCATCTTCAGATTAGCACGAACAACAATAATCCCCCCCGCAAACCTGCCCTTTTCATCCAGACAGGAGTCCTGTACACCCTATGGACCAAATAGAGTTGTGACACTCTCCTAGTCTCACTCCTAGAAATTCTGGGAATAAATGATAGTACACTGTCCCACTGAGAGTTCGAAATTGGTCCCACATCCGCCTCTCATTTCTCTCTAAACATAGCTGGGTGTCGTAACAGAAATGAGTCCAAGAATCCGCTGTATATGAGAGAAATAAAACCCCTGGTGCCCATCAGCGATGCAATAAGATTCACCAAATTATCTGATTGCACCACTATTTGTGATATTTTAAGTTGTCGAGTAATGGCATGCCGCAGCTATTGGTATCTGAAAAATAAGGATTGACTCAAAGGGAATTCCTTCCTGAGCTCCTCAAATGTCTTGAGTATTCCACCAACGAACAGCTGCGAAACAAACCATATCCCAACACGTCTCCACTGGCCAAATACCCTCAAGCGTAGCAACTCCACCAACATGGGGTCAAACCAGATCGTCATGTAGCGCGAGAACTCCGTTATGCCCCTCCATTGTCTAACTCTTTGACAAATTTTATCTAACATGGGAATTGTAGGGGACTCACTCGAAAATTACTAGCCTCCAGACTAGCAAGGAGCGGGCCCCTCCCCACTGTAAACTCAAGAATCTTACCAGCAGATGTAGATTGTATGGGAACACCCCAACCCAAAATATGCTAACACTGAGATGCCACATAGTAAACCCACGGGTTAGGGACCACCAGACCCCCCCTCCTCTTTTGACCTCTGTAAATGCTCTAACTTAATGTGTACCCTGCTACCTTTCCAAATTAAATCCCGAAAAAGAGAATTAATCTGGTAGAATTTATTTTGTGCCAGCCAGACCGGGGTATTATGGAGTACATAAAGTAGTTTGGGCATAAGGATCATTTTAAGTTGATTAGCTCTACCCGCTACCGACAAGAACAGCTTCTTCCATGCTCCAATCTTTTGCTGAAATCTATTAATAAGAGGAGTCAGATTGAGTCGCTCATAATCCTCTTAATTTAACCGAAACCACAATGCCCAGGTATTTAAATTCACTAACCACTCGCAAAGGGATCCCAGTGTCTAACGTCAGGGATGATGCCGCTTCCAAGGGAAGCAACACGGACTTATTCCAGTTAATAGTCAGTCCTGAAATAGAGCCACATTTTCCAATGGTTGTCATGGCCGATCTCAGGGAGTCTCGCGGGTCAGCCAGAAACTGCAACACATCGTTTGCATATAAGGCCAATTTCTCCACGTGGCAACCATACTGGAAGCCCCGAATGTCCTCAGTACCCCATAGCTTTGCAGCCAATGGCTTCACGGCAATAGCAAACAGCAGGGGGGATAAGGGGCACCCCCTGCCTCATCTCTCTATGTAAGGAGAAGCAACCTGACAAAAGGCCATTTACCTGTATTTTATCACTGGGGGGACACATACAGCAGCCGTACCCAACTTATAAACTGATCTCCAAATCCCATGGTTCTCATTACTACTCACAGGTACCTCCATTCCACGCTATCGAAGGCCTTAGCGGCATCTAGGGAAACTATCGCCCTCTGTCCTGCATTACCCGTCCTCACCTGCATATTCAAAAATAATCGCCGGAGGTTAATTGCTGTGGATTTATTGGGCATGAACCCTGACTGATCTTGGTAGATCCAGAGCAGCTTCAAGTTCCTCCATGTCAAAAGGCTCTTCGAGAAGCATCTGCTCCACTAATGAGAGCTGAGGAAGCTGCACCCCCGCTAAGAAATCACCAATCTCATCCTCCATCGGCTGCACTTGGGACTTATACAAATGCGAGTAGAATCCCGTTATGACCTCCAAAATGGCGCTACTACATGTGTGCTCACACCCATCTTTCCGCTTTAATTTAAGGATATACGCAGATTCCCTTTGGGCCGCCACAACTCTAGACAGAAGATGGCCCGCCCTCTCCCCTTCCTCAAAGAATTTCATCGTACAGAACATTCTTTTCTGTTCCGCAGTTTTCATGGTCAAATCACACACCTCCCTCTGCGCTATTCTCAAACATTCCTGAGCCTCAGGGGTTTGCTCCTCTACCAGTGCCTCCTCAGCTCCTGGTCTCTCCTGCCCGTTTCAGCTTTAACCCGCAAGATTTCCTTTATACATAACCCTCTTAAATAGGCCTTCATGGCTTCCCAGATCGTCAGCACCGAGGCCGAGCCAATATTAATTTTAAAGAACTCCGTGAGCTCAGACCCCTTATGACCATTCAGATCTATCAACTGGAGCCAGAACGGATTTAACCTCCACAGGGGTCGCCTGGAAAGCTCAGAGCTTGGCCCCTGAAGCTCCATACACATAGGTGACTGATTTGACAGAGTTCTAACCAAGTAAGTTACCTCGCTAACCAGGCCTAATATTAGACTATTCCCCAGGGCCAGGTCAATCCTGGACAATGAGGCAAAGGTAGTCGAGAAGCCGGAGTATTTATAAACTCCCGGGTGGAGGGTTCTCCAGATATCAAATATACGTGAGGAGGAAAAAAGAACTTCTATATAACAGTGCACACAGCCAATTTGCAGGAGAAAAAAGAATATATTACATTTATTAGTGAATAAGAGACAGCAAAACCTTGGTTTTACATTTTAAAACAATTAAAAAATAAAAGTCCACTGCCACACATAGCATAAACAATCCAATCAAGACCCAATTAGGTAATCAGTATGGGTATACAGGAGTCTGTATTTTCAATATTACAGAGACCACTGGTATCAATAACCCAGGTACCTTTGAAATAAACAATAAATGACAATCTACCAAGTAAATATTGTGGACCCATACAGCAGGATCTTACATATCATATAGTATTAAAATGAGACCCCACGGGGTTTAGAAACATTGTCAAGTAAATGATCAACAGGTTTAGCTGTATGGTCATTCTTACACAAATAATATATCAATTGCCTAATTGTTATAGTGGTAACCCTTTTAGGTAATTGCCCATGGCAGTATTGGCCAACCAGTGCCCCAACAATAGTGATTTTTCTTAGATTCTCATTGCATCCCCATCAAAACCCCTTTTATAAGGGAGCCATATGTAGAACCCCTCCAATAGGAAGTTACAGTGAGTCCATACTCATTATGAAACCCAGCATGATGAACAGTAATAGCCATTAAAATAGTGTATGTATTTCAAAATAACATTGGTCTTCTATATAAGGAGACTCCATTAACGTTCTAATAGCCCCAATACAACAATTACATTGCAACACCAATGCTATTAGTAAGGTGAGGCGGTTCAGAAAGATACAATACCTTTTAGTAGTGGGTCTATGAAGTGGGCAGTGGGCACAGAGCCCAACGCATATCGCCACTACTGTGGCTTTGTCTGGAGCGGCATGTGTACATAAGCGAAGGTGTTTTATAGCCGTCTGTCCGTGAGCATCTGTGTTCCTGGGCGCCGCCATTGCGATGACGTGCATGTCCGCGCATGCGCAGACGGTGGTAAGTATGATTGGGCAGGGAGTGGGTGGGACAAAAACGTAATATGCTTTGAATGGCCAGAATGTTCTTAGCCTGCATAGCCAATCTCCTAGGAGTAGGCGGGGAGATAATTGAGCACATCATCTTGACTGGATTAACAGAAGATAGGCGGGTCATCTGCATCGTCCCCATTATGCGCAGTAATTGAATGAGAGGCCAGTAGCTCAAGTGTTCAGTGGGCTGGATGTAGACAGGGGGATGAGTAATTAGAGACTCTCCAGCCTGCAATATAAGTGCCACACTTTTGGAACACTCCTTATAATATGATGAATTCCACAAAAGACCAGCCTTTTAACCCCTTCACCCCCGAGCCCATTTTTGCTTATTTTAGCCTTAATGCCCGAGCCATTTTTTGCAATTCTGACCAGTGTCCCTTTATGAGGTTATAACTCTGGAACGCTTCAACCGATCCTAGCGATTCTGAGATTGTTTTTTCGTGACATATTGGGCTTCATGTTAGTATTAAATTTAGGTCAATAATTTTTGCGTTTATTTGTGAAAAAATCAAAAATATGGCAAAAATTTTGAAAATTTCGAAATTTTCAAATTTTGAATTTTTTTTCTGCTAAACCAGAGAGTTATGTGACACAAAATTGTTGATAAATAA
This sequence comes from Allobates femoralis, assembly GCA_033576535.1. Lineage (NCBI taxonomy): Eukaryota > Metazoa > Chordata > Amphibia > Anura > Aromobatidae > Allobates > Allobates femoralis. The sequence continues at coordinate 484,204,671 of JARQOC010000006.1, forward strand.
TATTTCCCACATGTCTACTTTATATCAGCACAATTTTGGAAAAAAAATTTTTTTGGGGTAGGAAGTTATAAGGGTTCAAAGTTCATCAGCAATTTTTCATTTTTCCACCAAAATTTACAAAACCATTTTTTTTAGTGACCACATCACATTTGAAGTCCGTTTGAGGGGTGTACATGACAGAAAACACCCACAAGTTATACCATTCTAAAAACTGCACCCCTCAAGCTACTCAAAACTACATTCAAGAAGATTATTAACCCTTCAGGTGCTTCACAGGAACTAAAGCAAAGTGGAAACAAAAAATGGATATTTAAATTTTTCCAACAAAAATGTTCTTTTAGCCTCAAATCTTTCATTTTCACATGGGCAAACAGCATAAAATGGATCCTAAAGTTTGTTGGGCAATTTCTCCTGAGTATATCGATACCTCATATGTGGTCATAAACAACTGTTTGGGCGCACGGCAGGGCTCAGAAGGGAAGGAGCGCAATTTGACTTTTGGAGCTAATTTTCCATTCAAAAAGTGAAATTGCGCTCCTTCCCTTCTGAGCCTTGCCGTGCGCCCAAACAGTGGTTTATGACCACATATGAGGTATCGATGTACTCAGGAGAAATTGCCCAACAAATTTTAGGATGAACTTTATGCTGTTGGCCATTTGAAAATTTAAAAAATTAGGCTAAAACAAAATTTTTGTGAAAAAAAAAAGTACTTTTTAATTTTTACAGATCAATTTGTGAAGCACCTGGGGGTTCAATATGCCCACTACCCATCTAGATAAGTTCCCTGGGGTGTCTAGTTTCCAAAATGGGGTCACTTGTGGGGGAACTCCAATGTGTAGGCACACAGGGGCTCTCCAAACGCAACATGGTGTCCGCTAACAATTTGAATGGAAAATCAGGTCAACTTGTTAGCGGACACATGTCACGTTTGGAGAGCCCCTGTGTGCCTACACATTGGAGCTCCCCCACAAGTGACCCCATTTTGGAAACTAGACACCCCAGGGAACTTATCCTGATGGGTTGTGAGCATATTGAACCCCAGGTGCTTCACAAATTAATCCGTAAAAACGAAAAAGTACTTTTTTTCCACTTTTTTTTTTTTTTTTCCATTTATTTGTGAAGCACCTGGGGGTTCAATATGCCCACTACCCATCTAGATAAGTTCCCTGGGGTGTCTAGTTTCCAAAATGGGGTCACTTGTGGGGGAACTCCAATGTGTAGGCACACAGGGGCTCTCCAAACGCAACATGGTGTCCGCTAACAATTTGAATGGAAAATCAGGTCAACTTGTTAGCGGACACATGTCACGTTTGGAGAGCCCCTGTGTGCCTACACATTGGAGCTCCCCCACAAGTGACCCCATTTTGGAAACTAGACACCCCAGGGAACTTATCCTGATGGGTTGTGAGCATATTGAACCCCCAGGTGCTTCACAAATTAATCCGTAAAAACGAAAAAGTACTTTTTTTCCACTTTTTTTTTTTTTTCCATTTATTTGTGAAGCACCTGGGGGTTCAATATGCCCACTACCCATCTAGATAAGTTCCCTGGGGTGTCTAGTTTCCAAAATGGGGTCACTTGTGGGGAACTCCAATGTGTAGGCACACAGGGGCTCTCCAAACGCAACATGGTGTCCGCTAACAATTTGAATGGAAAATCAGGTCAACTTGTTAGCGGACACATGTCACGTTTGGAGAGCCCCTGTGTGCCTACACATTGGAGCTCCCCCACAAGTGACCCCATTTTGGAAACTAGACACCCCAGGGAACTTATCCTGATGGGTTGTGAGCATATTGAACCCCTAGGTGCTTCACAAATTAATCCGTAAAAACGAAAAAGTACTTTTTTTCCACTTTTTTTTTTTTTTTCCCATTTATTTGTGAAGCACCTGGGGGTTCAATATGCCCACTACCCCTCTAGATAAGTTCCCTGGGGTGTCTAGTTTCCAAAATGGGGTCACTTGTGGGGGAACTCCAATGTGTAGGCACACAGGGGCTCTCCAAACGCAACATGGTATCCGCTAACAATTTGAATGGAAAATCAGGTCAACTTGTTAGCGGACACATGTCACGTTTGGAGAGCCCCTGTGTGCCTACACATTGGAGCTCCCCCACAAGTGACCCCATTTTGGAAACTAGACACCCCAGGGAACTTATCCTGATGGGTTGTGAGCATATTGAACCCCAGGTGCTTCACAAATTAATCCGTAAAAACGAAAAAGTACTTTTTTTCCACTTTTTTTTTTTTTTCCCATTTATTTGTGAAGCACCTGGGGGTTCAATATGCCCACTACCCATCTAGATAAGTTCCCTGGGGTGTCTAGTTTCCAAAATGGGGTCACTTGCGGGGGAACTCCAATGTGTAGGCACACAGGGGCTCTCCAAACGCAACATGGTATCCGCTAACAATTTGAATGGAAAATCAGGTCAACTTGTTAGCGGACACATGTCACGTTTGGAGAGCCCCTGTGTGCCTACACATTGGAGCTCCCCCACAAGTGACCCCATTTTGGAAACTAGACACCCCAGGGAACTTATCCTGATGGGTTGTGAGCATATTGAACCCCCAGGTGCTTCACAAATTAATCCGTAAAAACGAAAAAGTACTTTTTTTTCCACTTTTTTTTTTTTTTCCCATTTATTCGTGAAGCACCTGGGGGTTCAATATGCCCACTACCCATCTAGATAAGTTCCCTGGGGTGTCTAGTTTCCAAAATGGGGTCACTTGTGGGGGAACTCCAATGTGTAGGCACACAGGGGCTCTCCAAACGCAACATGGTGTCCGCTAACAATTTGAATGGAAAATCAGGTCAACTTGTTAGCGGACACATGTCACGTTTGGAGAGCCCCTGTGTGCCTACACATTGGAGCTCCCCCACAAGTGACCCCATTTTGGAAACTAGACACCCCAGGGAACTTATCCTGATGGGTTGTGAGCATATTGAACCCCCAGGTGCTTCACAAATTAATCCGTAAAAACGAAAAAGTACTTTTTTTCCACTTTTTTTTTTTTTTTCCCATTTATTTGTGAAGCACCTGGGGGTTCAATATGCCCACTACCCCTCTAGATAAGTTCCCTGGGGTGTCTAGTTTCCAAAATGGAGTCACTTGTGGGGAGCTCCAATGTTAAGGCACACAGGGGCTCTCCAAACGCGACATGGTGTCCGCTAACAATTCCAATTGTTAGCAAACACCAGGTTGCGTATGGAGAGCCCCTGTTTGCCTACACATTGGAGTTCCCCCACAAGTGACCCCATACACATATAATCATATATAATCACACATATAATATAATTACACATATAATTACACAACTGTACCCAGCCTTTCAGAAGGACAGGTCACCGTGAGGCGAGGCCTGGCCTTTCTGCAGGAAGGGATTTGTTCTAGCACCGGAATAAGACCCCCAAAGCCATGGTAAAGACTAAGGGGGCACTTATCGTAGTGCATGTCAGGTTGGTGTGTTGTAGTGTACATCAGGGTGTGTGTCAGGTTGGTGTGTTGTAGTGTACATCAGGGTGTGTATGTCAGGTTGGTGTGTTGTAGTGTACATCAGGGTGTGTGTGTGTTTGTGTATGATGTTGTGGGTGCATGTCAGTCTGGGGTCGTGTGATAGATTTCGAAACATCCAAAGATACACAAACCTGGTTTGTCAGGGCACGTTTTACATTGGGTTTGGACGGTCGTTCTGTTCCCCCTTTGATGGCAGACCCGGCACCTTTTTCTTGGCCCCTTCTCTGCAAAATGTTGCCCTGGTACCACGCGGGAATATCGAGTTCCAGGAGTGCTGGGGCCCCCTTCATCTTCTACTCTTCGTCTTCCTCTTTCTTCTCTTGGTCTTCGTTCTCGTCCTCCTTCTTCTCTTGGTCTTCGTTCTCCTCCATTCAACAGGGCCTTGATCACCTTCACCTGGAACTCAAGAAAGGTGTTAGTGGTGTGACCTGCACATCGTGACAGCAAGTATGCATTATACATTGCCATTTGGACAATGTACACGGCCAGTTTTTTTGTACCACTTCCTCGTTTTTCCGCGTGGCCCTGTAGGGCTTGAGGACTTGATCAGAACGATCAACTCCTCCCATGTTCTTATTGTACCCCAGGACACATTCCGGTTTGTGGACCTGTCCTGGGGTACCTCTGGTGGTGGTGGCCCTGGTGCCGGGACCATGGATCGTGGTCAAGATAAAGACATCCCTTCGGTCTTTGAACTTGACCAGTACCATGTTGCCGCTACATTGAGCTCGGCTCTCACCTCTTGGGAGAGGCTGCTCAATTAGCGGCATAGGGAGATCCCTCTTGTTTCTGCGCACAGTACCGCACGCGGCGGTAGTTCTGGCAGAGAGGGATCTGAAGAGCGGGACACTTGTATAAAAGTTATCAACGTATAGATGATAACCTTTATCAAGTAGTGGGTGGATCAAATCCCACACTATTTTCCCGCATACCCCCAGAGCAGGGGGACACTCTGGGGGCTCGATCCTCGAATCCTTCCCCTCATGCACTCTAAAGTTGTGAGTGTACCCTGAGGTACTCTCACAAAGCTTGTAGAGCTTTATCCCATACCTGGCCCTCTTGCTGGGAATGTATTGGCGGAAACTAAGCCTACCTTTGTAAAGGACGAGGGATTCGTCCACACAAATTTCCCGTTTGGGAACGTACACTTCAGCAAACTTGCTGCTGAAGTGGTCGATGACCGGTCGAATTTTGAACAATCTGTCAAAATTCGGGTCATTACGGGGAAGGCTGTCAGTGTTGTCCCTAAAGTGGAGAAATTTATGGATGGCGTCGAATCTGTTTCGGGCCATCACTTCGCCGTACACTGGAGTTAGAAAAAACTTATCTGTACTCCAGCATTGGCGCATTTCTGGTCTCGTCACAATCCCCATATGAAGTATCAAACCCCAGTATTTCATAATTTCTCCAGAGTCCACAGGAGTCCAAGAAGAAAAGATGGAATCTGGGTTTTGGACCAGAAACTGTTGGGCGTACAGGTTCGTCTGCTCCACCATGAGCCTCACAAAGTCCTCAGAGAAAAAGACTTTGAAAAAGTCAATTTCCCTGAAGTTTGTGGCCTCAAACAGGATTCCTGATTGGGGAATAAAATCAGGAATCTGTGGAGTGTACCGATCAGGGACGGGGATCCACACAGGGGCCCTGGTGCTAGGTTGGGCATGCCTAGCACCAGGTGGAGGGTTACTCACTGACGGCTGTGGGTCTTCCTCCGACTCCTCTTCTCCAGGCTCAGACTCCTCTTCCTCGGACTCCTCTTCCTCTTCCTCTGGCTCCGGACGATCTCTTGTCCTCCGCCGTCTTCGTGGTGGTGGCGAGTCGGTGTCACTGCTGCAGATTTCACTGTCGGAGGAAGAATGTGAGGAATAGTGGAACGTGGGGTCCACTTCCTCACTGTCAGCATCGGAGGCAAGTATAGCATATGCCTCCTCAGCCGAGTACACCCTTTGTGACGTTGATGAGCGGGACGGGCGGGACGGGCGTGACATGTTGTATGTGCTGTGTGCGTGTGTAAAAAAAAAAAAAAAAGTAAACTTTTTATTAGTGTGCGTGTATGTGAACGTTAACTGGTGTAACTTTCGGGACGACGGTCAGTCAGGGGCGGCGGACGACGACAGTCAGTCAGGGGCGGCGGACGACGACGGTCTGTCAGGGGCAGCGGACGACGACAGTCAGGGGCGGCGGACGACGACGGTCAGTCAGGGGCGGCGGACGACGACGACAGTCAGGGGCGGCGGACGACGGTCAGTCAGGGGCGGCGGACGACGACGGTCAGTCAGGGGCGGCGGACGACGACGGTCAGTCAGGGGCGGCGGACGACGACGGTCAGTCAGGGGCGGCGGACGACGACGACAGTCAGGGGCGGCGGACGACGACGACAGTCAGGGGCGGCGGACGACGACGGTCAGTCAGGGGCGGCGGACGACGACGACAGTCAGGGGCGGCGGACGACGACGGTCAGGGGGTCACTCGGGCCAGGCAGCGGTCGGTCAGGGGGTCACTCGGGCCAGGCAGCGGTCGGTCAGGGGGTCACTCGGGCCAGGCAGCGGTCGGTCAGGGGGTCACTCGGGCCAGGCAGCGGTCGGTCAGGGGGTCACTCGGGCCAGGCAGCGGTCGGTCAGGGGGTCACTCGGGCCAGGCAGCGGTCGGTCAGGGGGTCACTCGGGCCAGGCAGCGGTCGGTCAGGGGGTCACTCGGGCCAGGCAGCGGTCGGTCAGGGGGTCACTCGGGCCAGGCAGCGGTCGGTCAGGGGGTCACTCGGGCCAGGCAGCGGTCGGTCAGGGGGTCACTCGGGCCAGGCAGCGGTCGGTCAGGGGGTCACTCGGGCCAGGCAGCGGTCGGTCAGGGGGTCACTCGGGCCAGGCAGCGGTCGGTCAGGGGGTCACTCGGGCCAGGCAGCGGTCGGTCAGGGGGTCACTCGGGCCAGGCAGCGGTCGGTCAGGGGGTCACTCGGGCCAGGCAGCGGTCGGTCAGGGGGTCACTCGGGCCAGGCAGCGGTCGGTCAGGGGGTCACTCGGGCCAGGCAGCGGTCGGTCAGGGGGTCACTCGGGCCAGGCAGCGGTCGGTCAGGGGGTCACTCGGGCCAGGCAGCGGTCGGTCAGGGGGTCAACACCGAGCAGACCGGACCGGTGAGAACGAGCTCTGGGGAGGGGGGAGAGAGCAAACTCAGGGGAGGGGGGGAGAGAGCAAACTCAGGGGAGGGGGGGAGAGCAAACTCAGGGAAGGGGGGGGGGGGAGAAGACAAAAGGGGAGGGGGGGGGGAGAGAGGACAATGGGGAAGGGGGAGGGGGAGAGGACACCAGGGGAGGAGGAGAGGGGTACTTACAATCAACAGCAGCAGCGGCGGTGGCAGCAGCGGCGGCGGCGATCGGCGGTGGCAGCAGCGGCGGCGGCGATCGGCGGCGATCGGCGGCGATCGGCGGCGGGGGGGCTCACACCACGTGGGCACGGTCGGTGGCAGCGGAGGGCTGCAGGGGTGCACGCTCATCAGCGTCCACCGACAGAGTGGAGCTGATGAGCTCGGTGGCCATATTGTGAACATCCCCCTGCACATCTGATTGGAGGGCTTGCATCACATGGATGCTAGCCCCCAATCAGATCGGGGGGGGGGGGCACACACACCTCACAGTGCCCCAGCCAATGCCTGATGCTTTCAGCATCAGGCTATGGCCATAATGAAAACATTACACCAATTTCTATTGGTGTAATGTTTCAATCATCACTATTGACTAGTTGTCACTTAACTAGCCAATCGGAGGGCTCCTAGCCACGGGGGGGGGAAATCCCCTCCCGTGGGGTCATCTAGAGGTTGTCCCCTATCTGCGGCTCTATTAACCCTTTCGTGAACCCGGTTAATAGAGCCGCAGCAAGGGGGAAACCGCGATGACGCAGCGTATGCGCCATCGGGCGGGAACGGTGATGTTTCCATGGCGCATACGCTGCGCGCCCGGGCGGGAAGGGGTTAATGTAGTGCCTCTAGAATAACTGTGTCACCAATCGGATCCCAACTGCCAATACCCACACAGAATTTACGACGGCAATTAGTCTGAAGAGACTCAAATCTGATGTACTCCATATTTTGTTAATTTGGAGTTTGTACTTGTTATATAATATCTCAGCGTCTTTAATTGACCAAATAGGAGGACTATTGAGGAGAAATTCTTCCATTTATAAAACTCCAATATCCTGATTATTACCCTCAATTGATGAGGTTCATGTTAAGTCCTCTTATCTATGGATGATATAAATAGATATTTCATCCTGATGATGGAGTTGACGTCTCTGGTTTAAACTTCCTCCTCGTTTGGCCCTTGGGGTCTGTTGCAGGGATTGACTGTGTCGATGATTCACTCATAGGTCAATGATCTGATAAAGTCCAGATCTTGTAACTTGTATGTAAATTTTAGTCCCAACTCCGTGTTCAATGATGGTTATGATGAACCAACCAAGAATCCAAGGTCTCCACCAGGAAAGGATTTCAGTCCACAATAAAGGATCTATCAAGAGAGGGAGGACCGTTAGTTATTAGCAGGTCTGTAAAGCAAATAATTTACACTATATATGTCGTTTTCTTTCAATCCCCCCAAAATCCTGTGAAAAGTAGTTCTTTGTTAATCCCACTTGGATTAACGATATCTAGTTTGCATATCCATCTTGATTCAATCTGTAATAACTGTTTCCGAAAGAATTCCATCCATCCCAAGCCTTTTATCTTTTGAAGCCCCACAACGCCCAAACAATTGCTCCTACCTTCATAATGTTCAAGGAAATGGTTGGCAATGGGGGTGTTAGCGGTTTTCCTTTCTCGTGATCAGTTGTTGCTGTATTGATAGTGGAAACATGTCTTTGTATTCTTCATCGTATTTCCTGTGATGTTTGACCAACATATAATTTAGGGCATGGACAAGAGATTACATAAATAATATTTGAAGTCTTACAGTTGATATAATCGATCAATTTATGGGATCTTCCATTGGTGGGATATAAGTAATGATCTCGGGTAGGTATGATCAGGGGACAAACATTACAGTCCCCACATGAAAAACACCCGCGCAGTGTGATCCCTCTGTTAAGGCTTGTAGTTGGTCGCCGATAGTGGCTTCTTGTCAAAATGTCCCCTAAATTAGGGCCCCTTCTGGCAGTCAGATTGGGTTGTTTTCCTATATACCATTTCAGTGTGGAGTCATTAGTCAGGATGTCCCAATGTGAGCGTAAGATGTTCCTCACCTTATCCCACTGGTTGCAAAAATCAGCCACGAAATATATGCAATCCTCAGTGGGTCGGTGACTTGTTTGCAACAAATGTTCCTGCTTCTGTTGGTTGGCTCGTTGGTAAGCTCTAGAGATGATTCTTCTAGGATATCCCCGTTCCCTTAGACAATCAGAAAGAAGATGAGGTTGTCGTTTGAAATCCTCATTACGTGAACAATACCTTCGTAACCTCAGAAATTGTCCCGCAGGAATACCTGCTCGAGTATGTATAGGGATGGAAACTCCTGAAGTCGAGCAGGCTGTTGGTGGCTGTAGGTTTTCATTGAAGGTCTGTGATCAGCACCTTTTCTTGGATCTTGACATCTGTGTCTAGAAAGGTGATTGAGTCCTGGGAAATTGAGGAAGTCAGATAAATATGCAAGTTGTTAGAGTTGAGCCAAGCAATAAACGACAAACAATCCTCTCTGGTTCTTGACCACACAAAAAATATGTCGTCTATATATCTCTTCCAAACTCGCACGTGATTCTTAAAGGGGGTTGATGGATAGACGTGGGTAGATTCCCACCATCCCAAAAATAAATTTGCTATCGTTGGTGCGCATCTCGCGCCCATTGCGACCCCTGAGACCTGGCGGAAATATTGTCGGTCGAACAGAAAGAAGTTATGTTTTAACACAAAATCCAAGAGGTCTATTATAAAAGAATCATGGAGTCGATTTGAGTCCGTTTGACTGTCGAGGAAGAACATGGTACCCTGAATCTCATGCTCATGATCAATGTTGGTATAGAGTGACTCTACATCACAGGAGACTAATAGGTCACCTGGAGTATATGTCACTGACCTACAGGTTTTAATGAAATCAGCTGTATCTTTAAGAAAAGACGGCAGGGAATTCACAAAGGGTTGGAGAAAGAAATCGAGATAAGTGCACGCTTTCTCGTTTAAGCTGGCAATACTCGCCACTATGGGTCTTCCTGGTGATTTTGCCGCGTCCTTGTGCACTTTAGGTAGTAAATAAAATGTGGGAGTAATAGGATGTTTGACCGTTAAGAATTCCTTCTCTTGTTGGGATATTATACCGCCGCCTGTGCTGCCCTTATGAGTTTGTTCAATTTGTTTGAGAAAACAGTCGTAAGACTGATGGGTAATGTGTAGAACCTCCGATCTTGGAGTTGCCTATTGGCCTCCTCCAGGTACATATGTATGGGCCAGAACACAACATTCCCCCCTTTGTCAGCTTCTTTAATTACAAAGGTGGAATTAGACGATAAAGTTCTTATAGCTTGGGTCAAAAAAAATTTTAATATTGGGGATCAAAGCCAGGGATGGTGTTACCTGTGATTTGTTTAGGTACGGGAAACGTCAGCGTCCCAGGGAATAGTCGAATTCCTCGCTGAGTGTCAATATGCACTTCAACCAATTATGCCAAAGTCCTGAGTATGTATGTGCCCACTCTGACCTGTGGTTTTGTGAATCCACTTGTAACCTCCAGAAAATCAGGTGAGATTATATTAAGTTGAGAAACAGCATCAGCATTAAGGGATACTTCCTAGGATTGAGTTTGTTTGGCAACTCATGCTCCAGTTGATACATTCCATGAACTTGATCGATGGTAGGTCGTAGACGTTCATTCTAAGAAAATCATCAAGTTATCTTGTTAGGCTAATGCTTACCAGGAAAGTGATGTAAACCACAGTGAGCTTGGTCAGGGCTATACCAGTCAATGAGTTCAAGAGATCCAAGGTATTTTGATGCCCAAACAGAGATTTAGACTTTGCTGCAATATCTGTCATGAATTCAAGATCCAGAATGGCATGAAAAATGGACGTCAGTCTGGAGTTCGGCAGCAAGTGTATAGACAGATTGTGTCACGCGGGCAGCAGGTGCGGGGAATGGAGCAGGAAGGGATAACAGGCAAGGGCGATTGGGAGGCTAGTCTGGCCCTGGACTTGGGGTCCCTGATTAGCCCTGTTCCTGAAGGTACCCCTGAAGGTGAGGAGGTTCGCAGAAAAGGAAAGAAAAAACTCATAGCACAGCAGCAAAACTCCAGGACTGCAAAGGCAGTCAATACATGACAGTACTCCACATTATGAGGGGCCTCTGGACTCTAAACCAGACACATCCGGCAATGGTCGAAACTTCCCGAGTGATGACCTGTGAAAGATATTACGGGTACATAGCACCAGAGGACGTTCTAGCTGGAGCAACATGACGTTGCAAATGGCCAAGATTCTGAACGATCATCCGGACAAAGTACCTCAGGTCCGCGCTGCTGCAGCAGCTCCGAAACGCGTTGGAAAATAAAGCTATTCATCACTTTCAACCAGGCATCCCGGTGTTTCTGGTGTCATTTACATCTATCCTGCAGCAGCGCGGACCTGAGGTACTTTGTCCGGATGATCGATTGTTTACCGCAGTAACCTGTGGAGGTACGGTCCCTGCAGCAGCTGCATTTCTGAGCGATCAAGCTGGTTGTGTGTGACACAACCTTATCAGGTGAGCAATTCTGATTTAGACCATCTTCCAACTGATCATAAAAAGATAAGACCCTATTGCACATTCTCAACCTTTTTAGAAGATTCTGAACGGACCAACAACTCCGGTAGTAGGAGCTCCAGCCGCACATTTCCACCTTACGTGTTTTAACAGCACCCACACATAATCATCCACATTCATGTTTGGACCTGAACATTTATTGCCATTTACGCAGTCACAGATAGAGGATCCATTCTCAGGGGGGCAAACAGCAGAGACGTCTCCCTGTCTCTTCACAGGAGACTTTCTCACAGACGGCTTAGTGAGAGTTACCAGCCTCCCCCTATCGCACTTCTCACAATAACACCTGAGCCCAGCATCAATCAGGCTGGGTTTTACCCCTACTGTATTCTTCGGTAGGTGATTAATTATCTCTGCTGGTGCATAGGGGCACGCCTGACCAACACGGCAGAGACAGTAGCGCTCAGGCTCTTATCCTCAAAGGATGTCAGCAACTGAGAAATTGGGTTTACCGCAGTATGCACAGACCCTTGTAAAGTGATCATCTTGACCACAAAAGAAAGAAGACCTCCCAACCTGATGAACTGCAGATGTGCTAGTATGAGAAATCACATTACCCAACTGATTAGGCAGATCAGGACTCGCAAGTGTAGCCTCCACAGCAGGGATAGGCACCAGGGGAAGGGTTGGTTCAGGTCTCTCCCTCAGGCGCCTGTCCAACCTAATAGCAAGCGCCATATAGCATCCAGCGACTCCAAAGCAGCGTACTGAGTCATGGTGTCTTGTAGCCAATCTGACGAACCCAGACAGAACTGACTCCTCAGAGTAGGAAAATTGTCACTTCAGTGAGGAAGTGGAAAACTATAATGCCACCCACTCCTCTGAGTAGGGTCATTCCACTGAGTGTCAGTGTCCGGTTAGCCCTGCCTCATATTTTGACAGGTAGCCTGCATATTTATCAGGTGACCCATAACTTACCATATATGGAAGAGAACAAAATGATGATATCACAATAGAATGTTAGCCCATAAAATTCTGTGTGATGTCACTGCCTGATCATTCTTGGCATTTTTGTATCCTGAGAGCACACTTAGTGCATTTGTGTTGCAAATCTGTAGTGTTGAATACATGATGTGAAACGTTTCTATTACTTTACATTTTGATTTATAATTATGCAGTAAATTTTCTATCTATTTTGTGACATTTATGTGCAAAATAATCATTCTATTTTGTTATAAGTAAGAACAGTTAGTTACTATGGCCGGGCAACATAAGGTTCTACAGCTAGTATATAAATAATTGCTCTCTTTTTGCCACACTCTGAGAGATGTAGCTTTTTAAAATCTTTTTTTTATTAGATTTTGTTTCAGGGCTGTGGAGTCGGTAAGCCAAACCTCCAACCACTCGATTTCCATTACACTGAACCCAACTCTGACTCCACGACTCTGACTCCAACATATATTACTTATATTAAAGTGATAAATTTATTGTAGAAGTACAATGTGAACATCAGACATTAATCATTTTTATGATGCAATAATCAAGATATTTAGATAGAACATAAAATATATTTATTGTAATACAACTTTAGAACACACAAAACTGTAATAAATTGTAAATATGTAATACACTAATAGAAATAGAATCGCCTCCATCAGATCCTCCTTCATAGATGACCTCAAATCTGACTTAAAAATTTTAAGGCTTGAGAACAACCTCTCTACACTAACTGGGGTTGGAGGCAAAGCCATAACCACATGGGCAACATCTCTAACAATCTTCGGGTATAAAGGAATTGCCTCATGCACAGTCCGTTTTGATAAACGGTTGAGTTTTTCTATTTCTTTGAGAGCAAGTGAAACATTTTGCTGAAATATGGTCAGTCTGCTGCTATAGGAGACGGAGTGAAATCTTTTTCCCTGCGGCAAAGCTTTGCCTGTTCCATGTCATCCAAATACTTGTCAAAGTTAAACTCCTCATCTGATGAGGATAAAGATTTGGCAGCAGTAGCACTGTCAGGAGGACCCAAGTCCTCTTGCGCCTGGCAGTCCTTTAGGCCACTCATCCTAACTGCCACCTCAGTCAGAGCTTCTTTTCCTTTAGTAAGCTGTTGATCATCAAGCAGTATACGATGACTTGAGTCCACATACATAGCTGACAAAAGAATTTTATTTTCCAATAGCTGTGTCTCTCCATTTCATTGAAGCAGAAATGCCATCTGCAATTAAACCTCCTCTTTGGGACAGACAAAATAGCAAGTTCTTCCACTCCCTTATGAAAATGCCAGGAGTTAAATCCTCAACTTGTCATTTTTTAGTCATGGAAAATGGGTGATTAAGCAATTCCTTCAATTCAGCCACCTGTGTCTATTGACCTTCATTTAGGGTTCCCTGAGGGTTTGCCATATCTATAAGAAACGGTTTTAGTTCAAGCAATCACTCAATCATTAAATAAGTGCTGCCCCACCAAGTGGTTTGATCAACAATTACCCCATTCCCAGCACGTCTCTTCAAGACGGAATCAATTTTGGGGGTTCCTGCAGCAATAACCAATTTCCTCACTTTTCTAATCAGATTTCCAGCATGTCCCTCTTGCAGACTATCTCTTATTGCCAGCTGCAGCGTGTGTACAACACAGCACATGTGATGGATGTGAAAGTGTTTTGACGCAGCTGCAACAACAAGATCATCTAAGTATCATTTTGCTGTTCTTCTGTAGTGATATGTTTGTTCCTCAGTTACATGAACAGCACTGTGGCCTTCCATCTCAAAAATACTGAATCCTAAATTTTCTTCTAGCTGTTGTTCATCTTTATTACTCTCATTGATCAGTTTAATTGTACGTATCATGTTTGAAGCATTGTCCGTTACAATAGCAAGACCCTGTTCTTTTTTGAGTTCGTAATCTTGCAGACCTTTTTCCACTAAGGCCTGAAGAAACTGGCTGGTGTGATGAGCTTTAGTATCTTTTACTGCCAGTGTCTTGGTAACAATTTCTTTGTTGTCACAAAGATATCAAACATTGATGGCAAAATAGTTCACTCTGTGACGTGTGCAGGCATCCATTTTTAAGATCTTCCTTTTGTTTAAGGGCTTCTTCAATCACCAATTTCCTTATTTTTAAATTCTTTATTTTTGTAATAAATATAATCATCATAAAATAATGGCAAACAATTCCAATTGGCATAAACACACAATAACCGGCCTTGCTCTGTGAATATATACACTACATAATCACTAATATTCTAATACTTTCTCTTTCCAGAGAAACACCAAGTTTGCGGGCCATTTCTCTATTAAGAGCTGTAAAAGATGGTCGTGCAAATAATGATAATGGTACACCGTCCTTCTTAACAAGCTGTATGAGCTGGCTTTTAAACATATCTGCTGTCATTGTTACAGTAACTTTGTCACTTACAAAATATCTTGTTAATGATGTTTGAGATGCTCTTTCCTCCTCCTTTGCCTGGCGGCGGGAAGTTTCCTGGTGCTGCTGTTATCTTTTTCAGTCAAAGCTTTGAAAACGTCTGGGTGGAAGCGTTGTAAATATCTTTTTAGTTTGGAAGCTCTTGTAGGAACATTTTTATCACTGCCTGAGTATGCACTGATTTTGGCATCACAGCCTTTGTTTTCATCTGGGTCACTTATCATACATTATGCAAATGGAGTCCGTAGAGCCTCGATTAAGAGTTTCAAACACGGGACTAGCCAGATATCTTTCCAGGGAAGGACCAAGCCCTGGGGTGGAATCCTTGCGGAAAATATGTTATTAGATAGCTTTACTTTGAATTCCCAATCTCAGGCTTTTCTTAGGGTACAGATCACTAAATGTTTCACATTAGATTGCTTGACAGTCTATGAAGAGGGGAGGAGGGAGGGAGCAATTTTGTTGTGTATCATACTCCAGGAACAAAGAAACTGATAACAGAGCTAATAACTTGATGTTTTGGATTTTGTACCTATACAAGTCCTCATATAAATCCTCATCTATACTGTTGCTGTATTTTCCCTTTATATTGTATAGAAGCTAGCTTCCCAAAAGCACATGAGCCCAGAATAAAAAAAAAACGAGCTTCAAGCATACAGAGGGAACATACAGTATACTGGACTATTGATTTATGCATGATTTATTGAAAGTTTAAATATGCTTTAAGAAGTAATTACCTTAATCTTGTTATCCTGTTCACTCTAGCAATTCTGAGATAAGTGCAGGCCTTTCTTTCTGAGCGTGTTTTTACTTTTTACCCTTGCCTGTAGAGGAGGAGCTTCACTGGTATTGAAGTGCAGCACAGACTTATCTCAGCTAAGACAAAGCCTTGATCCTTAGGCTACATGCACACACAGCATTTTTGCTGCTTTTTTTTGCGGATCCGTTTTTTGCAGTGACTCTGGGCATCCCAGCAAAGTCAGTGGGTTTCAAGAAATGACATTCAGACATAACGTTTTGTGAGGATCAGTTTTTGGGCTCAAAAAACAGATCCGCACAAAGAATGAGCATGTCCGTTTGTGTGGCGTTTTTCTAATCTGCTTTTGCTATTGAAGCCATTGTCTATGAGTTAAAAAAATGCAAGTGCGTAAAAAAACGCAACAAAAACATTTTTTTTTATTAGTACAATGTTCGGATTATGAAATAAATATTGTGAGTTTTATCATTTGGGACAATCCAGATGTGTACTGTTTTTTTTGATTATTTTTGTTTGAACACAAAAGCTGCATTGTGGAACATGATTATTTTTTACATTTAACTTTGATTGCAGTAGTAGTGTACTGCAGGGTCTGAGACCTCTCAGTTTTTCACTGACTCTGCCTTTATCAGTCTTCTTATAGCTGTGTCAAACAGGCCACAGTACCCTGGGGTCATGGCCTCTGGGTCGTCATCCACGATTATAAGGTGAGATAGTGTTAAAGAGGGTGTTTTTAATCCACTTTTAACCCATTTAGATGCTGCTGTCGCAGCGTTTTTCTTCGCGGCCGCAAGTGCCGAAACCGCACTTGCCGCACCTGCCGCACCCTTACCGCAAGCCCCATAGACATTGCATAGGGCTTACCGCAAGTGTGCCGCAAGTGTCGCAGTTATGCGGTAATCGCGGCAGATGCGTTTTTTTCACCGCATCTGCCGCGATTTGAAAATACCGCTGATGTGAAAGGGCCCTAAGGGATTCATTGGAACCGAGCACTTCTAAAACTGATTGGGGCCAATGCCTCAGGGTGTCAGCTGTCATATGTTGCTGTCACGCGCTGGGGGGCATTAAACACTTAATCCTCAGAACTGTGGTAAAGCAGCGGTAAGGAGTAAGGCCCCTTAATGTCCACTGTGAAAAGGCGTGTCAGCAGTCGTTAAGAGGCTAATATCATAATCTATTAGTCCTTACATTGATATCTGCAATTTATACCCCTGTCTTTATCAGCTAACAATTTAATTTTCATACAATTTCTTTTAAAAAGCAGCATTTCTAAACAAAAAATTGTTTTTTCTTTTCAGATGACTGTTCATCAGAGGGATATCTGCCATTTACTAATGCAGCTGATTATGGTATTTTGCCATATATGTATGAAGATCATGACATAATGCCAGATATACTGCCAGCGCTTCACAATGAAAATCTATCAGCTATTCCTAATCAACAGGTCCTGTCTCCTGATTCATTACAGACTCAAAACAAAATGGATGCTGAATATCAAAAATCTCATACAGAGAAGAAACCATTTTTATGTCCAGAATGTGGGAAATGTTTTACCAGGAATTCTAGCCTTACTGTACATCAGAGAAATCACACAGGGGAGAAGCCATTTTCATGTTCATTATGTGGGAAATGTTTTAACAAGAAAAGTAATTTTACTGTACATCAGAGAATTCACACAGGGGAGAAGCCTTTCTCATGCTCAGAATGTGGAAAAAGTTTTCTTCACAAACATCATCTTGTTAAACATGAAATAAGTCACACAGGGGAGAAGCCATTTTCATGTTCAGAATGTGGTAAATGTTTTACCAAGAAATCTAATCTCGTTAGACATGAAATAATTCACACAGGGGAGAAGCCATTTTCATGTTCAGAATGTGGGAAATATTTTTTTAGGAAATCACATCTTACCGCACATCAGAGAATTCACATAGGTGAGAAGCTATTTTCATGTCCCAAATGTGGAAAAAGTTTTACCAATAAACCAAATCTTACTTCACATCTGAGAATTCACACACCGGAGAAGCGATTTTCATGTTCAGAATGTGGGAAATGTTTTACCAGAAAAAGCGATCTCATTAAACACAAAAGAACTCACACAGGGGAGAAGCCGTTCTCATGTTCAGAATGTGGAAAATGTTTTACTTACAAATGTGATCTCATTCAACACAAAAAAACTCACACAGGGGAGAAGCCATTTTCATGTTCAGAATGTGGGAAATGTTTTATCAGGAAATCACATCTTACTGCACATCTGAGAATTCACATAGGGACGAAGTTGTTTTAATGTCCAGAATGATATACAGTAAATTCCAGCACAGTCAGTGACATTGCAGTTTATCTTAAAGTTATTATTAACTTTGTGAATTTTTGTATATTTCATATGTCTCAAAATTCTGTCAAAAGAATGACTGTTTATCTTTGATATGTTTTTCAAAATTCAATAAAAATGAGATTAACCATAAATTCCAGCACAGTCTGTCTGCGCCTTCCTATAGAATACCCACAGAGAAGTCATTTTCAGACTGAGAATAGAAAAATGTTTAATAAAGAAATTACTATTCTCTAGGAACCTTCCACAACAGCAGCATCGGAGGATGTCTCCCTGCCCTAATAGGGGACAGGAACACAAAGAGGTTAAATATCCCTCCCCTTCCTGCAACCACCAGTGTTTTTCCTGTCCCCTATGGGGCATGAAGAGGTTCTCTGATGGTATTGCCATGGCTGTCAATCTGGAGCACCCAGCTACATTACTTACATGCTGGGCAGCTGAGGTCGGGGGCTCTGCTCTCTTCCTCCATGTACTGCTCCTGTCTCCATGGTCCACATGCGACTCAGGACCTTTTTTCCCGCCCCTCCTGCGCCTCCTTCGGGAAGGTAAAGTGGGGCGGTGATGTGCGGCCAGTGTCCTCTCGCATCTCCTCGGCGACCTCCTCTCCTCCGGAGTCCACCCATACCGGAAGTGACGTTCTCCTGTACTTCCGGTTTTCTTCCTGGATGCGTTCTATAGTGAAACGCACATTCTCTTGGCGGGAAACTTGACTGGGTGGTGGCTCCGGACGTACAGGCATGATGGGGCATTCCCTTCTGGGTCTTCCCCCCCGACAACCTGGGAAAGGAGGAGCAAAACTTGGGCCGGAACCTAGTCTATTTCATTCTGGTCAGGAGATGCCTCCAGGTAGGCCCCATTGTCTGTGTCTCTGTGTGTGACCTACTGACAGACTGATCATGGACGGCAAGGAAGTCTCCCATTCTGACTCTGCAGAGCCTAGCATTCACCCTCCTACTCTAAGTAGTGGATGAAGGTCCCTTTCTCTTGGATATGGTTATGTCCTTATGGGAGACTCAGTCCACCTTTCTCTCTCTCTCTTAGGGAGACAATGCCCCAAATATGGAGAAAAAGTTCAGCCGCAAGTGTGATGTATGTGCAGTTAAACTTCCTTCAACATATAGGAAGAAGCTGTGCAAATCCTGTATTGACGATGTAATGCGTGTTGAACAGCCCTCCCTGTTGGACAGCATTAAGACCCACATCAAACAAGAGGTTCAATCCTCTATGTCCACCTTTTCCCAGGCTCCGGTACCACAACCCCCTCCTGCTAAGAAAAGTAAAATGGCCCATGTAGAGTCTGGCTCTGACTCTGGCAAAGTCCGTGACTCTGGTTCGGAGGATATTTGAGAGGATGAGGGTTCCACTTCCACCCCCAAAGCCGAGAACAAAAAATATTATTTCTCCTCTGAGGATATGGAGGAACTGATTAGTATGACGGGGAGCACCATGGGGGTTGAGGAGGAGGAGGTTACACAGCCAGTGCAGGACGAGATGTTTGGGGGACCAAAACTGAAAAAAACAAAAAGGTTTCTTCATACATGAGAAAGGGTTTAGCATCCCGTCAAAACTAAAACACCGCTTTCCCATAGATGGAGATCGCTCTGAGTGTGAGTTTCCCAAGATAGACATACAGATGTCAAGGGTGACTAAAAAGACAGCTCTTCCATTTGAGGACTCCTCTCAGCTCAAGGAGCCTATGGATCGTAAGATTGAGAGCTTGCTGCATAAGTCCTGGCGCACCCCCACTAGTCTGCTGAAGACAAATGTGGCATCTACCTGCATCACTAGATCCCTTTTTTGCTGGCTCCGCACACTAGAAAATCACCTCACTCGGAGAACTTCTAGAAACGAGATACTTGACTCCCTTCCCCTCTTGCAGAAAGCAACAGGCTTCATAGCCAGTGCTTCAGTCAAATCCGTCCAGGTGGATGCAAAGTCCACAGTCCTCTCCAATTCAGCCAGGAGAGCTCTGTGGCATGAAGTCATGGAGTGGGGACATCACCTATAAGGCTAAGCTTTGTCCCGTAACCTTTCAGGGACACCATGTTTTCGGTCCGGCCCGCGACGATATCTTGGAGAAAGCCACAGACAAAAAGAAGGCACCCCCTGAACAGAAAAACCCTAAAAAAAAACGTTTTTTCGTCTTTCCCGAGATCAGTCCTCCCAAAGGGAATACAAAAGGAAGGGCAAGTCAGGACGTTGGAGCTATCCAAAAGGTGGGAAGGGCAAAAATATCCCTTTCCCCCACCAAAACACCTGATAAACAATGACTGCGCTCCTGTCATGGGTCGACTCTCGGGCTTCATAGCTCAGTGGCAATCTATCTCCACAATCCATTGTGTTCTCTGTACCATGTGGAATGGGCTAAAACTGGAGCTTTCCCCCACGGTGCCTAAGGCTCACCTCACTGTAATCCCCACACCTTCAGGACTCCTTACTGTTAGGTCTGCAGGGTCTTCTCTAAGCAAAAGTGATCTCTCGGATTCCCCTACAGGAGTTAGGCAGGGGTCACTATTCTCGCCTCTTCTTAGTCAAGAAGCCTTCAGGGTCTCACAAGATTATCAATATGAAACCCCTAGTCAAATTGTTGGGGACGCTTTTCCACTGACTTATATTTTCTATATATACTTTTATATTATATATTTTTATTAATGCTCTAGGTGAGAAACAATAAGTTTTTCCCTTAACCTAGTATCCAATAGCTATATCTCTCCCTCTCTCATTCCCTTTTTCTCTTCTCCCTCTCTCTCTACTCTCTCTCTATGTCTCTCTCGATGTCTCTTTCTCTCTCTCTTCTCTCTCTCTATGTCTCTCTCTCTCTCTTTCTTCTCTCCCTCTCATCTATGAACCAAAGCTATGTGTAAACAAAGTGTCTTTCAGAAGAGAAGATACAATGTGCGGAGGTGCCCAGGAAACTAAGGAGCTGATTGGTCACTACTGTGCCGATGCCAGGTTGTACCATGGGAAGCTAGAGATATCCTGCATACCAGAGGCCAAGAGAAGACATCATGACGTGATGAAGGATGGACTCAGCACAGAAGACAAAGGACTAATTATTACTAACAGAGATAGATATGTTAGCCTAACTCCACCTAACCCCTATCTAATCCCACCTTGTCCTGGCCAATTCACGCCTATTCCCTAGAGTATAAAATGCTGTCTACCCGGAAATAAAGTTGCTGTTGCTGTGACCATTGCCATTGCTTAATAAAGCAACGAACATATTATAAGTTTGAACCGGACTCTCAGTCTGATTTACTCTTATCTGGTACCATATGTTCATAGTCTAATTTGGAGTGACTGGTGAAGGAGTGTATTGTCGCAACGACCCTGACAAAATGATATCTTCAAAGACTGTGAGGTCTGCGAGACTGGAGATAGAGGAGAAAAGAGGAGGACCAGATCTAAGTGCAGTATTTAGGTATTGTTCTCACCTTTCTGGTGTCTTGTGCAGTTTGCATATAATCCTACAGAGGGATATTTCCTGGATCTCCCGGCCTGCTGCTTGTTCCCAGAGAAGCGAGCCGCCCAGTGGGAGGCTCGTGTTGAAGTGCAGGAAAAAAAAAATGTCTGGTCTGAATTGAAGCGCTACCAGAGGGATCACAGCAGGGAAGGCAAATTATTCCAAAATAGTTTATTGTTTTATCTTCCAAGGACAGATTACGCGTTTCGGCTTACCATATAAGAAGCCTTCATCAGATAAAATCACAGACATTATAAAAACATACTCTTATATACAAAAACACAAAAGTTAATTTCCTCTTTTCCACTAATTGGTTAATTAGTTGCATATGCAAACCTCACTTAATGAGTGCACTGAGGTCACATTATACTCTAGTTAATAGTTTGGCACAATTTCTTATTCTTGGAAGTGGCTTCTTTACAGTAGCTACTATTCAAGGAGATCATTTCTTCATCTACAAATTAGTTACAAGAACTACTGTGCTGATTACTCAGCTGTTAAGGACCCTGGACAGCGTACATTAACGCTGTTCACTAACAGGAGCACCAGGAGTTTAGAAATGACACTGCAAAGCCGACAATTACCGGCTTTGCAGATCTATAAGCATAAAACACACATTTGGCCATTTATGACCTCAGCATGTGTCCAGGGTGCTTGGACAGTCTCAGGACACATGCAGACATGACTGCTAAAGCACATTATAATAATCATCTTGCACCGCTGTCATGGCGGGGCAGGATGATTATTACTGTACGCGCATGGTGGGAAATTCAAACTCGAATGTGCCAATGTTTGTTCAGAATGGCACAGTTTTTTCCATTATCCTTATTGAAAGCAGTAATAAAGTTAAATTGACATTTTTCACTCTCAGAATTGGGAGAGAGTTTTTTTTAAAGCTGTATTATTATTTTTGGACATTTTATCAACTCCTGCTTTAATTTTGTCTGAATTTTTCCCCCTTTTTTTTCAAGTATTTTCTTTAAACATTCAGTCTGAGTTTTCTCTAAACTTACAGAATAAGCCTGTTCAATTAGTTTTTTTTGGGTATCCTTTCTCCTTAAATCTTTGTGTTAGAATTTTTCCTTGTGCTATATAATCATGAGCATTGGTGTTGTTTTTCCTGATTCTAAGATACTGTCTAAATGGGATATTTTTCCATTTCAAATAATGTGCACTAGCATAATGAAGATACCCATTGACATCGACCTTCTTGAAATTAGTTACCGTATATACTCGTGTATAAGCCGACTTTTTCAGCCCAAAAATTGGGCTGAAAAGTCCCCCCTCGGCTTATACGCGAGTATATACATGTGTGTGCTGAGTGTGACGGGGACGGGGGCTCTGACTGGGGGCAGGAGGAGGCAGGAGGGGGCTACAGTGACACCGCGCGGTCACGTGGGCCCGGCTCATTGATATGCACGCATCCCCCTGTCCATCCCCGGCAAGGGGATGCAGTGCATATTGCCGGACACAGCCCCTGGCGGCCCCCGGCAGTGGTATACAGCCCCCCCGCCTAGTACCGGGCCCCCATGCTGCGGCACAGCATACAGTAGTTCATACATTACCATCTCTCCCTGCAGCGCGCAGCTCCTCCATGTCCCAGCCGCATCTTCCTGTAGTGTCATGTGACTGGCGCGTCACATGACACTACAGCAACAAGCCGGGCGGGAGATGGAGGAAGCGCGCGCTGCAGGAGATGGTGATGTATGAACTACTGTATGCTGTGCCGCAGCATGGGGGCCCGGTACTAGGCGGGGGGCTGTATACCACTGCCGGGGGCGCTGTATAAACCCCCGGGGGCCTGCTGTATAAACCCCCGGGGGCCTGCTGTATAAACCCCCGGGGGCCTGCTGTATAAACCCCCGGGGGCCTGCTGATACCCCCGGGGGCCTGCTGATACCCCCGGGGGCCTGCTGAATACCCCTGGGGGCCTGCTGTATACCCCTGGGGGCCTGCTGATACCCCTGGGGGCCTGCTGATACCCATGGGGCCTGCTGT
The DNA here is from genome assembly GCA_033576535.1 of Allobates femoralis. NCBI lineage: Eukaryota > Metazoa > Chordata > Amphibia > Anura > Aromobatidae > Allobates > Allobates femoralis. Next base: position 484,227,861 of record JARQOC010000006.1, read on the forward strand.
ATACCCATGGGGGCCTGCTGTATACCCCTGGGGGCCTGTTGATACCCCTGGGGCCTGCTGATACCCCTGGGGGCCTGCTGATACCCCTGGGGCCTGCTGAATACCCCTGGGGGCCTGCTGTATACCCCTGGGGGCCTGCTGATACCCATGGGGCCTGCTGTATACCCATGGGGGCCTGCTGTATACCCCTGGGGGCCTGTTGATACCCCTGGGGCCTGCTGATACCCCTGGGGCCTGCTGAATACCCCTGGGGGCCTGCTTATACCCCTGGGGGCCTGCTGTATACCCCTGGGGGCCTGTTGATACCCCTGGGGCCTGCTGATACCCCCGGGGGCCTGCTGAATACCCCTGGGAGCCTGCTGTATACCCCTGGGGGCCTGCTTATACGCCTGGGGGCCTGCTGTATACCACTGGGGGGGCCTGTATACCTTACTGCTGGGGGTTGTATACCTGTGCTGGAGTCCACCCTCGGCTTATACGCGAGTCAATAAGTTTTCCCAGTTTTTGGGGGCAAAAGTAGGGGGGTCGGCTTATACACGGGTCGGCTTATACACGAGTATATACGGTATAATTTTTCTTTCTACATGTGAGATCTCTAAAATCCAGAAAAACTATTTCCTCTGCACTTATCGTAGAAGTAAAGGAGATGCCCCAGTTATTCTCATTGAGTTCTTCTATAATTTCTTGTGCTTGTTTGGTATCCCCTCTCCAGAGGATTAACAAGTCGTCTATATAGCGTTAATATATTACAATGTTGTTTTTATATTTTTCACAGCTAATGGGACATAGGGACTCAGCCCCATAAAAAGGTTTGCAAAACTTGGGGCTACCCGAGTCCCCATTGCGGTACCCTACTGCTGCAGGTGCAGTTGTCCATTAAACTCAAACACATTGCAAGTAAAAAGAGGCGGCACTCACCGGATGATCGAGACAGTCTTTTTAATCCAAAATTACGGAAACAAACAGGGTGCAGGGAGGGGGCACGAGGAGCCGCTGGACTACGGCGCCGTTTCGCGACGCGTGTCACTTCTACTGGTCCGAACACCGTGTTCGTGTTCGGACCCGTAGAAGCGACACGCGTCGCGAAACGGCGCCGTAGTCCGGCGGCTCCTCGTGCCCCCTCCCTGCACCCTGTTTGTTTCCGTAATTTTGGATTAAAAAGACTGTCTCGATCATCCGGTGAGTGCCGCCTCTCTCTTTTTACTTGTTATTGCTGGTGCTTCGGCTGTGCACCCCCGGTGGGAAACCGCCATTTTTGGAAGGAAATCTGATCTTGACTTTTGGCCCTGCTAAGTGCCCTGATTGACTTGTCCTTTATTGACTTTCCTCAAACACATTGCAGCTTAAAACAAATTCCAAGGATGCCAGGAGGAAATCAACCTGTTCCCCAGGCATTTTCTCTCATTTTTTTCCAAGTAGAATTTTGTAGCTCTTATACCCAAATTATGTTCGATATTGGAGTATAGTGCCACTACATCCAAAGTGATAAAAAGAAAGTTATGATCTCATCCAATTCTTTGATTAACTGATTGGAGTCTTTCAAATAGGAGGGCAATGACCTGACATGTTCCAGTAGGTGCAGATCCAGATAGTGGGATAGATGGCTTGTAAGAGAGTCAATACCCGATATAATGGGTCGTCCTGGTGGGTTAGTGGGATGTTTATGGATTTTAGGTAGATGATAAAAAAAGGCCATGACTGTATTGGTCAGGAATTTTTTATCTTTTTTTGCATATATCACCAATGAGTGTATAGTGAGTTTTAGAAGATTCATTGGTCGGATCTTTCTTGAGTTTTGTATAATATTTGTTGTCAGATAATAATTTATTTGCTTCAGCTAAATAGTCATTCCGGTCTTGGATGACAATACCACCCCCTTTATCAGCTTCTCTGATTATAATTTCATTCTCTTAATTTGATCAGTGCCTCTTTTTCTTTTACAGTTATATTTTGGGCATTTTAATTCTCTCCTTTCCCACTATATTATTGTACCCACGTTTTTTTTTGAGGATTGGTTTTATTTTTATTATTTATTTTATTTTTATTCACTATAAGGCGAAATTCATCTCCCACCAGGGACAGAAATGTTTCTATATAACTGCCCCTGTGGTGTATCGGATTAAAGCTGGAGGAAGGTTTCAATTCTATATGAACGGGGGACATCTCAGGATAATTTGCCTTCCCTGTGATGCCTCTGGTAGCGCTTCAATTTTGACCAGAATTTTTTTTTTCCTGCAATATGAAACCCCTGAATCATCTAATCAATTAAAGACTGTTCAGAATGGAATCGGTCAAAACTGCAATCCCTCTAATTGGATAGGACTGGGTGATGGCGACTATAGATCTGAGGGATGCCTATTACCATGTTCCAGTCCACCCGGACCATCGGAAGTTCCTCAGGTTCTCAGTTGCCCATGGTCACCAGGTCGACCATTAACAGTTCAACGTCCTCCTGTTCAGCATTTCATCAGCACCGTAGGTGTTCTCCAAGAATATGGCAGAAGTTGTAACTTTCATTCGTAACCAGGTGAATTGCATCGTTCCATATTTGGACGACTTATTACTTGTCGCACCATCCATTCTCCAACTGAATCAGGATATAGCGAAGACCTCGGAGATCCTGGAATCCCTCGGCTCGGTCCCAAATCTGGGGAAATCAGATCTTCTTCCATCTCCAAGGTAAAAAATTCTGGGAATTCTCCTGGATTCAGAAAGAAGAACATTCTTCTTACCGCGAGATCGTCCACTCGATCCCCTCCAACGGATCTCCAGGTTCGGAGACCAGAGGGCTCCTACTCTGAAAGACTCAATGTCTATCCTAGGATCGCTAACATCATGTATCCAGGCAGTGTCTTGGGTCCAAACCCATACACGAGTTCTCCAGACTCATGTTCTCTCATCCTGGTATAGGCATCAGGATTCTCTAACCAGGAGGGTTCCTCTTCCTAGTTGTGTGAAGTCTACTCTCACATGGTGGCTAAACCCCCGAAACATCCAGTGGGAGGTCATCTAGGACTATCTCCCCCTGAAAGTCCTTACTTCAGAAGCCACTCGAAGGGGCTGGGGTGATGTGGTGGAGAAGATCCACTTCCAATGTCTATGGCCTCCAGACATCAGATCCAGTTCCTCAAACCTCAGGGAACTGAAAGCTGTGGAAGAGTCGTTGAGAGCTGCATCTGCCCCGATCCAAGGTCATCATGTTTGTGTCTGCTCTGACAATATGACCACGGTTGCCTACTTCCGTCACCAGGGGAACACGAAGTATACCAAGCTAAAAATTTTTCTTGGGCAGAGAGACACCTTCTGTCCCTTACAGCTTTACATCTGAAGGGGTCCGCCAATATCCAGGCGGACTTCCTCAGCAGAAAAGATGTCCATCCGGGAGAATGTTTTTTTTTTTTGCGGCACTCATTCCAAGCAAAAATTGAGAAACTTAGCTTTAAAAATATGGCGTGCACCTGTGTATCCAGACAAGATTGAGTGCTGCAGTCGTTTCTATAATGTAATATATGGTCACACCCTCTGTAGTGTATCTTCCCAACCCTGGGCCCGTTAAGAGCTGTTGTTCTCTGGTATCACCCTTTTCGAATTACCCATAACAAGAGGAGGTCTTTAACCCAGATAGCGGCTAAAAATGGAGGTAAGGACCTGGTCAAGCAGACACGCCTCAATGCGGCGACCGGGTGGTTTAACAATATGGCCATATTTTTAAAGCTAAGTGTCTCAATTTTTGCTTATAAGATATTCCTATATTCTAATTGTCATAGCAGAGTGCCCCTTTTTCTACTGTTATAAGTGTTGTGTTTGGCGTGTACCTGTGTATATAGACAGGAATGAGTGCCGCAAAGATTTCAATAATACCAGACACTACAGACTCGATCTTAATAAGGATCTAACATTCGGCCTCGCAAATGTTTTAATAATACCAGACGCTACAGACTTGATCTTAATAGGAATCTAACATTCGGCAGACAAGTTCTGCAGGCTATTGTCCCGCCCTAAGAAATTAGTTGTTGGTATTACTCCGATGCTGCTGTTGTGGAAGGTGACTAGAGAAAATAGAATTAGTCTTACCGGTAATTGGTTTCTAGGAACCTTCCACGACAGCACTAATTTCCATCGCTATCTGATGTTTTTGTGGGATGATTCCTGCACTTCGGTGGTAACTATTTGTATTCCTGTCCCTTATTAGGGCGGGGAGACCTCCTCCGATGCCGCTGTCGTGGAAGGTTCCTAGAAACCAAATTACCGGTAAAACTGATTCTATTTTTCTTAAACATCAGAGAAATTACACAGGTACGTCGCCATTTCATATTTTGTAAAATTATTTTTATTAATGAATTATACAAGAATAATTACAGTAAAAGTTAAATTAGTCAAAGTTATATATATAAATGATAGTCAAAGTTAAGTTACATGTATAAAAGAGAAAGCAATTTAGAATAATAAATGATAATGATGAGGAAATGATCGGTATGCAATGACCCATAAACATCAGCAAGTTCAATCAATAGAACAATCCTAAATATTTCACCATGTATGTAAAATACTTTACTTCCGGTTTTGGTAGATAGACGGAGCTGCACACACAAATCCTTAGAACATCTTCTTTATTAGCGCACAGCAGCTTTACATGGTGGGGGTATCGGGTGGGAGGACAGGGGATTCAAATACGACGGCCGTTTCATGCCGTGAGTGGTGCTTCCACGGGTACATGGATTGTGTACCCGTGGAAGTGCCACTCACGGCGTGAAACGGCCGTCGTACCCGAATCTCCCGTCCTCCCACCCGATACCCGCACCATGTAAAGCCCCTGTGCACTAATAAAGAAGACGTTCTAAGGATTTCTGGTCTATCTACCAAAACCGGAAGTGACGTATTGTTGTTAATAAAGAGAGTGTGCACCAGGTAAACCGGACAGTCTAAGTGCAGGACACTGGAAGAAAGTCCGGTACTTCCCTGCAGCTGAACAGGCAGCTGATTAACCTCTCCAAAAGGCATCAAAGCACCATCAGTGTGGTGCTGGCCACAACTTGACACCATGAATGTAAAATACTTTACCTTTATGTGAACACTATAGCTGCATCTTACAGGGTAGACCAGCACTTCTCTAGTATACATGATTGTGACAGTTGCTGAGGCAAACATCAGACACCAAGCATGTCACGTCTAATAATTAGGGGGTCTTACTAACCAGATAAGACCAACTGGGGACTGGATGGTTCCCTCTTCACCTGTGTTAATCAGGTATAACAGCATCTACCCTATGGAAGAGTCAGGCATCAGATCAACCCTTTAAAACTTGTAACCAAACATTAATACACATCTGCCCTTAATACTAGATATTCATTTGTATCTATATTTGTTAAGATTTTACCTTAGAACCTGTATAATTAAGGGAGATCTGGTGTGGAGTTTGTATAGGAATAGAAGCAAGAATTACATTAATGATCTCAAGTTTGTTAACCCCTTCACCCCTGGCTGGTTTTCACCTACCTGACAAGGACAAATGTTTCCATTCTGACCAGGGTCACTTTATGAGGTTCTTACTTCGGGACGCTACAACATATCCCAGTGATTTTGAGTTCTCTTTTTCGTGACACATTGTACTTCATGTTAGTGGTAAAATTTAGTTGATGTGATTTGTGTTTATTTATGAAAATATCAAAATACTATCAAATTTTAAAATGTATCAATTTTCATAGTTTTATGGCTTTAAACCAGAAAGTTCTATCACACAAAATAGTCAATAAATAACATTTGCCACTTTTCTACTTCACATTTTTGACACAATTTTTGTTGTTGTTAAGTTTGAAGGGTTAAACGTTTTTCATCAATTTCTCACTTTTCCAACCAAAATGACAAAACCAATTTTTATTTAGGGTCCACATCATATTTGAAGTGACTTTGACGGACCTATTTGACAGAAAAAACCCAAATTGACACAATTTAAAAACTTTAGCCCTCAACTTACTCAAAACCATATAAAAGAAGTTTATTAACCCTTAGGTGCTTTACAGGAATTAAAATCAATGTGGAATGCAAAAATAAACATTTTACTTTTTCCCCTTAAAAAAATATTGCTTTAGCCCCAATTCTTTAATTTCCACAAGGGTAACAGAAGAATATGGACCATACAATTTGTAGTGCAATTTCACAGGCATACCCCCATGTGGGGAAAACTACTGTTTGCCCACACGGCAGGGCTCGGATAGGAAGGAGCGTGTTTTGAGTGTTTTAGCACAAAATGTTGCTGCAGTAGATAGCGGACGTCTTGTCATGTTTGCAGAGCTCCTGATGTGTCTAAACAGTAAAATCCACTACAGGTGACCCCATTTTGGAGACTGGACTCCTCATGGAATTTATATAGAGATGTGGTGAGAACCTGGAACCACGACTGTGTCACAGAGAGTTAGAACATCCAGACATTCACATTTCAAGGAAATCACATTTTACCAATAAAAATGCTTTTTAGCACCAACTTTTTCATTTTCATCAGGAGAAAATGGATTATACAACTAAAAACATCTGCAGGGTACTGTGATAGTCAATAAGTGGTGTTATATGGTAGTGAGTAGTGTATATGTGGATAGATAAAGAAACAGGACAATAGGGCTGTCAGTGCTTCTAGTATAAGAGCAGTGATTGGAGTAATGACATTAGGAAGGAACATGGAGATTTATGGGATTATAATGAGATTTGAGGTGATGTTTATGAACATTGTCATATTGGATCATTGCACCTTTGTTTAGTTTTTTAAATGTATTCACCTTTTGCTGTAATTGTAGTTTTCTTTGTCTAACTATGTATAAAAGCTCCTATGCTGTACTCCGGAGCCAGACCACCCACTGCTCTCTCATCTGGAACCCTGCACACATGCCTGCGTCTTCTGTATCTGCTCTGTTGTGCTTTTCTCTAATAAACCTCAGTCTCTGCTTCATGATGAATTGTCTACAGAGTCTTCTCTGACTTTTTTTGAACTCTCGCAGAATTTCAGAATTTTATAACGTTGAGTCTTGAAAAGCAAGAATTTATGGTACATTCTTCCCACAAAAATGTTTCTTTAGCCCCAAATGTTTCATTTTCACAGGGGTAACAGGAATAAGAAGACCAAGAATTTCTCCGGAGTCCATCGATACCCCATATGTGGTGGGAAACTACTTTTTAGGCGCTCCCCATTGGTCAGAGGGGAAGGAGCGCTATGTTAATTTTGGAGCTCCATTTTGGCTGGAATAGGTTGCAGTGTGCTAAAATAGCAAAACTACTCCTCCTTGAGGATATCATCAATGTGTGTGGTGAGAAATTTTAACCCACAGGCAATCCACAGATTTGTATGACTCAGGGCTAAGTAAATGAAAATTCCCAATTATTCCAATAAAATGTTTCTTTGGCCCCAAATTTTTGATTTTCAAAAGGAGTACCCGTATATACTCGTGTATAAGCCGACCCGTGTATAAGCCGACCCCCCTACTTTTGTCCCCAAAACCTGGGAAAACCTATTGACTCGTGTCTAAGCCGATGGTGGACCCCAGCACAGGTATACAGCCCCCAGCAGTGTGGTATACTGGCCCCCCCAGTGGTATACAGACCTCCCCAGTGGTAGTATAAAGCAGCCTCCCAGTGGTAGTATACAGCAGCCTCCCCAGTGGTATATACAGCAGCCTCCCAGTGGTATATACAGCAGCCCCAGAGGTTTATACAGCAGCCCCAGCCCCATCCACATACACACACATACATACACATACATACACACACGCATACATACACACACATACAGATACATACACATACATACACACACACACACACATATGTACCGCTTCTTACCTTGTCCGGTGCTGTCCCCGCTGTCATGCCCCTCTCCTCCGGCCGTCCGGTGGTGTCCCCGCTCTTCTCCTGGTCTGCGGTGAGGTGTCCCGGTCCAGTTGCATGCTGATCGGTGCGAGGAGTGGGGACACCACCGGACAAGGTAGTATATATTGCGCAGCCCCCCCCCTTCAGGCCGGACCTATATTGCGCAGTGCCCCCCCCCCCTGTCTTATTTTCAGCCCCCACCACAGCCCCTACCGTATTGACCCGTGTATAAGCCGAGGGGGGGACTTTTCAGCCCAATTTTTGGCCTGAAAAACTCGGCTTATACACGAGTATATACGGTAATAGGAAAAACAAACAGTGCAATTTGTGACATTTTTCCTGAGTATAGAAATACCTCACGTGATTAAAATCTACTTCTGAGCCACAATGATAAGCTCCAAAGAGAAGGAGCGCCATATTATAGTGCAGATTTTTCTGGACTGGCTTGAGATGCCATGTCACATTGGCAGAGCCCCTGACCATCAGCCCATGTCAAAAAAATAGCCCCCCCCCCCAAAATGACCCCAATTTACAAACTACATTCCTCAATAAATTTACCATATTTTTCGGGTTTTAAGATGCACTTTTGTTTCCCCGAAATTGGGGGGAGAACAGGGGGGGCGTCCTAAAACCCAAATTTAAAAATAAAAAAAATTCTTACCGAGGAGGGGGTGTTGCGGGGTGCAGGCGATGGCTTCACGGGTCCACAAGGGGGGTGGGGGCAAAGACTGGAACTGCGGGGGAGTCGTGGCAGTTATTTGGTGGGCGCCGCCATTATTATATTCCAGCATGCATTGCCAAGAGGCATTGCATGCTCGCTGTTGTGTTCAGGCTTTAAGAAAATGGCCGTGGGTCGTGGTCTGCGCATGCGCCACCTCCGCAGCCATTTTCTGGCAGTCTGAACACATGAGCAAGCATGCAATGCCTCTCGGCAATGCATGCTGGAATATAATAATGACGGCACCCCCCTGAAAACTGCCGCAACTCCCCTGCAGCTCCGGGATTTTCCCCTTCCCCTCTGCACCCGTGAAGCCACCACCTGCACCCCGCAACCCCCCCTCGGTAAGTCATGGAGAGCTAAGTGCACAGATGGGGGAATATATGTATCAGGATGGGGGGACATATATACACTGTATGTCCCTTATCCTGGTAAATATGTCCACATTCTGGTATATACACTGTATGTCTCCCATCCTGTTACACAGTGGCGTAACTTCAGGCCCTGGGGCCCCGATGCGAAAGCTCCAACGGGGCCCCCAATTATTACAAATCTTTAATAGTATTAGTCTTTTTCTATGGGCCAAAGGGACTCTTGGGGCCCCCCTAGGCTGCAGGGCCCGGGTGCGATCGCAACCCCTGCACCTGTTGTAGTTACGTCCCTGCTGTTATATATACCAGGAAGGGCGACATATGTATATACCAGGATGGGGGCATACAGTGTATACACCAGAATGGGGCACAGACATAACAGAATGGGGACATATATATCAAGATGGGGGCCATATATACTGTACCAGGATAGCAGACAAATATACCAAGATGAGGACATATATACCAGGATGGGGAAATATATACCAGGATGGCGGGTCATGTACAAGTATGAGGGACATATATATTGATAAGTCAGACACTGGCATTATAAGACGGACCCCATTTAAAATTTAAAAAAAAAAATTTCTCTTTTCCTTCACCAAATTTGGGGGCGCATCTTATAAAGCGAAAAATATGGTACATATGAATTTACATAGGGGTGCAGTGAGCATGTTGACCCCACATGTGTCGCACAGATATTTATGCCATTAGGTAGTGAAGATATAATCATTTCATTTTTACCACACAAACTTGTTTTAGCCCCAGATTTTACATTTGCACATGGGGAAATGTGTAAAAATTAGTGATGAGCAAGCATGCTCGCCGGTACTCAGTGCGCGCCCAAGCATCTCAGTACTCGAGATGCTTGGAGCTCGCCGAGTACCAGCGAGATGCTCGAGCTCTGGTCTAATTCCCTGCATGTTGGTGCTCTTCACAGAGCCAGCCCACATGCAGGGATTGGCTGCCTCACACTAATGCCACAGTCATGTTGGTTGTGACATTACAGTGATTGCCTGGCCGTACAGTGTCATCAGGTCTATATCAGACCTGATCGCGCTGTGCTCGTGCCCATACCTGGCTGTCATACCAAAATAAGGAGAAGCCCACGTCAAATTTTTTTTGTAATAATTCATTAAAATATAAATATCAACACAAACACATTTAGGGACTGTATCTCGATTATCCCCTCGACCCTCATCTCTGTGCTGAACTCTCTGTGCTCTGCTTCATCAGAGACCAAGGGGAGGAACAAAATTTCTATCCCCGTGGTCCCTGAAGGAGAGCCCGGAGTGCTGCGGCATCATAAGAGGGGTAACTCAGGTCACCTGAGGACAGCTCAGGTCATGCCACCTGAGCTGTCCTCGGGTGACCTGAGTTACCCACCCTTACAATGCCACAGCGCTCCGGGCTCTCCTTCAGGGACTACGGGGTTAGAAGCTTTGTTCGTCCCCTTGGTCTCTAATGACGCAGAGCCTAGAGTGTTCACCACAGAGATGAGGGTCGAGGGGATAGTAGAGATACAGTACCTAAATGTGTTTGTGTTTTTATTTATATTTTAATGAATTATTACAAAAAAAATTTGAGGTTGACTTCGCCATATTTTTGTATGCTAGCCAGGTACAGCAGGCAGGTACGGGCTGCCACCAAACCCTAGCTGCCTAGTTGTACCTGGCTGGAAGCAAAAATATAGGGAAGCCCTTTTTTTTAATCATTTCATAAATTTCATGAAATAATTAAAAAAAAAATAACTAGGCAGCTAGGCAGCTGGGGGCTGGAATCCGCAGCGCAGTGTGGCCCAAGCTTCCAGGCCCCCCCACAGCGAATTGCAGTCTGCAGCTGCCCCAGAAAATGGCTCTTCCAGCAGCCCTAGTGCCGGGTGGCTCTCTGGTTAATAATGGGGTTAGGGCCAGTGTCATGGCAATAAATATTCAATAATTTATATAAGTTTATTGAAGTCATTCAGAAATCTTCCAACAGCATGTTTATATAAAACCTTTCACTTTCTTCTAGTTATCTCTTCTCCTTCTTCTTCTTGTTCCTACCCTCCTCTGGAATTTCTCTGTCTCAGATTCTATATAATGTTTTGATTACCGAATGTACTAACCAAGGCTAAACTGAATTGCTAACTAACACACGAAATATGATTGAATGTTCTCTTCAGAATAAAATGCAAGACCCTTTTAATATCCCTTAAGGAGCCGTATAAAACTGGCTACCCCTCCCTTAATAAAGGTCTTTGTCATTAAGCTCTACTTTGACTTGTTGTCAGCGTGGTTCTTACCGGTGGCGTGCACCCACTTAGACAAAGCATCAATTTGGCGGCAGACACTTAAGAGGACAGCCCACCCGAAAGGTGTGAAGGCCTCCCATGACAGTTAGCACCCGACATGGGGCTAGGATGAGACGTCCAGAGGACGGCAGCCACACCCGAACCTCCATTCCCAGGACGGACCATACACGAGGGGTAGACCTGCAGGGTACAGAAAGGTAAGAAAATGATTTATCTTACCTAATACCCTCCTGTGTCTTCGTGCAGGGATGGAGGTAGCTGACTGTCAGACTCGGACATAGATGACCGGATCTGAGAAGTCCTAGCCCTTGCAACCCGGTCCTGAGACTTCCTTAATTGTCTGCCTTATCTGTGTATATGTCAGTGCTGTCATTGCTGCAGTTTCAGTTCACAAAAAGGCACGGAGAGACGGGCTGAATAGGGAGATTCTGTTTCCCTGGTTTTCTGGCCCCTGATAAGGGTTGATGGTTTTCCGGCCCCTGATAAGGGTTGATGGTTTATTTCACTACTGGTTCCAGCCTCTGATACGGCTAATGGTTTTAGGTTTTCCCACTAAGACCGCGTGCGCAAGCTAAGGACGGAGTATAGTGTCCTAGCTGCGGTGGTGGATGAGTACGTAATTTACGTTAACTGATTGGAGTGATGATTGTTCCGTCTCTCCAATGACGTGCCTTTTGTGCAGGCAAGGTATAGAGCTAGCAATTACGCCTGCTGGCTGGATAATCAATCGTGTTACTGACGTGCCATATGCACATGAGGAAAATGGTTATATAGCACTCCCTGGCACTTTTCCAGTACTTAAGGTGTTCAGACAAAATATACCGTATATACTCGCGTATAAGCCGAGTTTTTCAGCCCAAAAATTGGGCTGAAAAGTACCCCCCTCGGCTTATACGCGAGTCAGTGCTGTATACCGATGTATACATCGGTACATACCGATGTATACATCGGTATACAGCAGCCCCCGCATCCCCAGTAATGCAGGGCCCCCCCAGCGTCTCTCCGGTCACCTGTAAAGCAAACTATACTTATCAGTGTCCCGCTTGCACCCGCTCGCAGCTGCCGTACGCGATCCTCCATCTTCATGCGTCTTCTTCCTGTTTCTGTGCTCGTCGCCGGCAATGACGTCATTCCCTGCGACGAGCACAGGAAACAGGAAGAAGTCGCATGAAGATGGAGGATCGCGATGTCGGCAGCGGCGGGCGCGGACAGCGGGACACTGATAAGTATAGTTTGCTTTACAGGTGACCGGAGTCAGGCTGGGGGGCCCTGCATTACTGGGGCTGCCTGTATACTACCGCTGGGGCTGCTATATACCTCTGGGGCCCTGTATACTACCACTGGGGCTGCTATATACCTCTGGGGCCCTGTATACGAACACTGGGGCTGTATATACTACCACTGGGGCTGTATATACCTCTGGGGCCCTGTATACTAACACTGGGGCTGTATATACTACCACTGGGGCTGTATATACCTCTGGGGCCCTGTATACTACCACTGGGGCTGCTATATACCTCTGGGGCCCTGTATACTAACACTGGGGCTGTATATACTACCACTGGGGCTGTATATACCTCTGGGGCCCTGTATACTACCACTGGGGCTGTATATACTACCACTGGGGCTGTATATACCACTGGGGCCCTGTATACTACCACTGGGGCTGTATATACTACCACTGGGGCTGTATATACTACTAGGGCTGCGTCTATACTACCACTGGGGCTGTATATACCACTGGGGCTGTATATATACTACTGGGGCTGCATGTATACTACCACTGGGGCTGCTGTATCTACCTCTGGGACTGGTGTATACCACACTGCTGGGGGCTGTATACTTGTGCTAGGGTCCACCCTCGGCTTATACAATAGATTTTCCCAGGTTTTGGGGGCAAAAGTAGGGGGGTCGGCTTATACACGGGTCGGCTTATACACGAGTATATACGGTACATGCCTATCTAACCATAGTTAAGCCGCAAGGGGTCTTGTTGCAAGAAGTATATGCAAGAAAGCTATATGACCCAGTTGTTGCCCCACTGAGGTGTAGAGGGGGCCGGCACAGTTTGATGTTTTATCTGTTTGGTGACAACCATTCCAGTCCCAGTCCTCAGACTGACTCTGACTGACTGATTCCAGTGACGCAACCAGTTCCAGTCCTCTGACTGACTGCCTTGCTAACACCACTGACTAATTCCATAACGTACCCACAGTGTAAGCAAGGTGTGGAGCTTGCCATTACTGCTGACGGTTGGCGGATCACCAGAGTGCTAAACGCCCCATTCCCGACGGGGAGACTTGGCTACAGACCCATTTCACCTCTCTTTCCCCCCCCAAAGTTTAGAGTGTTCAGGATAAACATTCATGCCCGGCTCACTGTATCCCAGTTGACTCCCCCCTATTGAGCAAGATAGAAGCAGGACACCTATACAACCCTGCAGATATTCCCCTACGGTGCCCAGCTGACAGTGTTGACCTTGAGGGGTGGGCAATCATAGCAAAGATAGAAGCACAGAGACTTGATTTTCAGCTATAACATCAGTCAAAATCAGTAAAAGCCTCAGCAAGTTACCCCAAAAGACCTAGTGGCAGAGAGGGAAGGGAAGAAGAATGTGAAAAATATGAAGGTCCTCTTAAAACTAGTGGGATCCATAACCCATGGGGGTGCTTAGATGAGAAGGAGTGGAAGGAAGTGATAACAAGTAAGAGAGGGCTTTTGAAGGACGCCAAGGTTTTGGAAGATGCCGAAGCACGGTATAAGACTGCTTGGGATACGAGGAAGTTATTGTGGATTGAACATCATGACCCTGCTACTGGTGAATACACATATACGCCACCACCTGACAAGATGGCACTGGCAGAAGCTGCTGCGCCCGTGCCTATGCTGACACATTCTAGATACCCACACAGACCCACCACCCTGTGTCCAGTTCTCAATATGGATGGCACACCTTACACTCCAGCAAACCAGAGTGCACCCACTTCCTCTCAAGCTGCCGTCTTAGCACAGACCAGACCCCGCTCTGCGGCCATATTACCTCCACCAGCAGTATCCGGAATATACATGAGCAGGGACGGGGTTGAAACAGGAGATGGAAAGGAGGGGGCTGCTGATGAAGAAGACCAGATGGCATGGGGACAGGAAGGATTCACAGTTGGGCCTGGAGCTAGGTCAAGAACTCCACAGTATCCTTTCCCAGCCTCAATGGGTCCCCTCTCATCATTAAGAAATCATGGAGGCATGCCCTTAATGAAGACAGAACAGTCACAATTGGGAGCAGCAAGTGGAGACGAGCAGACACATCACCGGCTACAGTCTACTTCCCCGACACAGCACACTCCCCAGGATAGGGGAGATGGGAGACAGACCTTATCAATGTACGGGGGTATGCAAGTCACAACAGGCAGCCCTACGCATGGCTCAGATCAATCACACCGATTGGCACAGAATGAAGACCCTCCACAGCATCCTCCTCGTACCAGGCGAGGCAAATATGTCTCCTGGAAGCCTCAGGAAGCTGCCACATTGGTGAACACCTTACCGGACCCTGACAAGTAACCTATGCCCTTTCACCGGAAGATGAGCCAGATTCAGAAGACTCACGCTGCCTCATGGGAAGATCTATGGGATAGGCTGAAATCAAAGCAGGAGACTACTTCTGGCCAGTGATGCGCCCAGCTCTGGAGCCTGCACAAGGTACTCAGGAATATCGTAGAACATCTGAGTGTGGTGTAGCTTTCTTACTCAAGCTGTATGCCTGGGCTAAGGACCGTCTGGCAGAAAAAGCAACCTCTGTCCAAGACATAATGCAAGAAAGAGGGGAAAGTGTAGAGAAGTTCTACTACCGGCTGAATCAGATGTTCACAGACCTGGGATTTGTTCACCATGAGAAGTCCCATCGACAGATATGGATACAAGCCTTCGTCCAAGGTCTTCTTGAACCCATACAGAAGCAGGTCCAGACAACTAGACCTGAATACAGATGATTGGACCCAGATATTATACTTCAGGTTTCAATGGGCATAGAAATGAACAAGCCTTCAAAACCTTCCCGGAACTGTAATGTTATGGTGTCTCAGAACCCAGGAAACAGGGGGGCCAAGAAATGGAGTCACCTGCTACAATTGTGGGAAGATAGGCCACATAAAGTGGAACTGCAGATCTTCTCAACATCGCAGTCAGACAGCTGAGTCCAGAGCACCATTGCAAGAACAGCTGCCGCAGGACTTCCCTTTACCGCCGCCAGTTCCCTCCACCTAGCTATAGGACTTAGGCAAGCTGGATCCACCAACTTACAATATGCTCTGCAAAACCAACAGACAAGCTTGCGGCCCGACTCCTACTGTATGTATGGAGGTAGAAGGAAGATCCATCCCCTTCTTAGTGGATACCGCTGCAGCCAGAAGCGTGATAAGATTTGCTGACTTACCTGACTCAGACTGCTTCACAGAAGAAACCATCCCATGTGTGGGTGTTGATGGAGTCATCAAATATACCCCTATGACCCGCCCATTGCGTGTCAGCCTGCAACCCACACAGAGCATGTTATCTCGATTGGTGGTGTCCAACACCTGTCCAGTGAACCTGCTGGGAACTGACTTACTGATGAAGTTACACGCCAACATCTCCTTTCAGGAAAATGGTACTGTCACACATACTACTGCTCCGGACCAGGAAGAAGTTTCACGAGTTTTCGGCCTCTTATACTTTGCTGAGACAATACAACCTACGGATGCAGCCTGGCTTTCACAGATACCAGACATCCTGTGGGCCCAAGGCCCTGAAGACATTGGAAGGCTCCCAGTCCAGCCAGTAGAAGTCAAGCTTAAACCAGGAGCCCGCTTACCCTGTAAGCCCCAGTACCCTCTCTCTATTGCCCAATCGGATGCTATCACACAACAACTGACGCCCTACGTCAAGAATAGAACAGTCATCCCTACCAAGTCACCATGCAACACCCCAATGTTTCCAGTCAAGGAGAAAACACCAAAGGGACAACCTCCCAAGTTTAGCATGGTGCAAGATCTACGGGCAGTGAACGAAGCCACAGTCTTGGATACGCCAATTGTACCCAACCCCCACAACCTTCTATCATCGATCCCACCCACATCCTCCTGGTTTACGGTGGTGGTGGATTTGGCAAATGCCTTCTTCAGTGTCCCTCTGCACCCCGACTGCCAGTATCTCTTTGCCTTCACTCATGAAAATCAGCAGTACACGTGGATGGTAATGCCTCAGGGGGCCCAGAATAGCCCTTCCATGTTCAGCTAAGCAATGTCCACTATCCTGGAGCCCTGGAAGATGACTCACCCAGCTGTTATGCTCCTGCAGTATGTTGATGATCTTCTCCTGTGTTGTGACTCCCTGCAGGAAGCACAAGAAGAATCCATCTCCCTCCTACAGTTCCTGGCCTATAACGGGTGTAAGGCATCCAGAGAAAAGCTACAATTTTGCTTGAACAAAGTTGTGTTCTTGGGACACTGTATATCACACCAAGCCAAACACCTTACTGAAGACAGGAAGATGGCTGTTAAGAACATACCTGTGCCAACCAACCACACTCAGCTACAGTCTTTCTTTGGTCTTGTGTCCTACTGCCATCCTTGGATCCTGGATGCATCAGTCCACATGCAGCCTCTCTATGACTGCCTCAAAGACACTCATTTCTGTCTGACGGCTGAAGCCATTGATGAGTTCTACACACTGAAGGATGCCATCATATGCTCTCCTGCCCTTGGACTCCCTGACTACAAGAAACCCTTTTTCCTGTTTGTGATGGGGAAGAAAGGACATGCCACTGGAGTCCTAACATAGTTCCATGGGGGAAGACAGCGCCCACTGGGATACTACTCTGCCAGATTGGACCCAGTTGCCCGTGGAGCACCCACGTGCATGAGAGCTGTCTTTGCAACCCACCTACTGCTGGATAAGACTGCTGATGTTATACTGGGCCACTGTCTGAGGGTGAAGGCTCCACATGATATCACTGCCATTCTGGCCCAGACCCAACCTAAACATCTCTCTGCTGCACGTCACCTACAGCTACAATGTTCCCTTCTACTCCCAGACAACGTGACAATCTCCAGGTGTGATGTCGTGAACCCTGCAACTCTCCTCCCTCTTCCAAGGGGGGAATGTGACGTCTCTGACACTTCGGTGGAAGAGGAAGCCGACTTTGAAATGGCTCAGCACGACTGTCTTGCGCTTATGAGACAAAAAACCTCCGGATTTGACACAGTCACAGATACGCTGCTGGAAGACCCAGATTTGACTCTCTTCGTGGATGGATCAAGATATGCGGACCAAGAAGGACCGTTTCACACGGGTATGGCGGTGCTCACAGAAGATACTTACTGTGTTGATGGCCAAACCACTACCCGCGTCCATGTCTGCACAGGAAGCAGAATTGGTTGTATTGACCGAAGGTTGCAAGATGGCAGCCCAGAAAAAAGAGAACATTTATACCAATTCCCGCTATGGATTTGGCATCAGCCATGACTACGGGCCTATCTGGAGGGCGAGAGACTTCATTACAGCCAATGGAACTCCAATACGCCACCATAGAGCGGTGAAGGAATTGCTAGAGTCATTGCTGATGCCAGAAAGAGTCGCTTGTACTTAAGGTAAAGGCACACACTGGAGGGACCTCAAGAGAAGCCGTGGGGAATGACTTGACTGACAGGGCAGCTAAGGAAGCAGCAGTGAAGCCACTCATCACAGAACCCTCCAACTTGTATCTCTTGCCAGACTCAGGACAAGAACAAGATTCAGGACAAGAAGAAGACTCCGGACATGAAGAAGATTTGGACAAGAAGAAGACGGATGAACAATCCTGGGAGAACATGGTCCTGATCCTGCAGAAGCAAGCATCCAATGAAGAGAAGGGAGAATGGATCCTGAAAGGAAAACCATGCCTCCCACGAGCCCTCTACCCAATGATTGCCAGATGGTTCCATGACATTACCCATTAATCAAAAATGAAGATGCACAATCTTGTGAGACAGTACTACCACGCACCTGGCTTTTCAACAATGGCAGCAAATTACACCAGAGGATGCCTAGTCTGTGCCCGGTGTAACCCAGGAAAAACAGAAAACTCCACAGAAGTGTACACCTAGACCTTTGTACTCCTTCCAACGCATACAGATTGACCACATTCAGATGCCGCCCTCAGGAGGATTTGAATATGCACTGGTAGTCGTGGACATATCCTCTGGATGGCCAGAAGCTTTCCCTGTGAAGAACCAATCTGCTAAAACCACTGCAAAGAAACTCCTCTCAGAGATGGTGTGCAGATATGGGGTCCCAGAAACCATAGAGAGTGACCAAGGGCCAGCATTCACAGCCAATCTGACCAAAGAGATATGGCAGGCCCTGGGGACAGAGTTAGCTCTTCATACTCCGTATCATCCCAAAAATTCAGGAAGGGTCGAGAGATTAAAATGCTGAAAGCAGCGCAGGAAACGGGGAAGCCTTGGCATGAAAGTCTTCCCCTCGCATTGTTCAGTGTCAGACACACCCCAGCTAGTGCAACTAAGCTAAGTCCCTATGAAATTCTGTTTGGAAGTGCCCCCAGACTAGGGTTGTATTTCCCCCAACAGTTGACCCTACAGTATGACAGTTTGACTAAGTTTGTTATTGAATTAACAAAGCATTTGGCTAAAATACATTCTCGAGTCTTTTCCTCTCTTCCAGATCCTCAAAACTTGGAAGGAACCCATCAGATCCAGCCAGGAGATTGGGTTTTAATCAAAAGGTTCAGCAGACGTCTCCTCGAGCCCAGATACGACGGCCCCTTCCAAGTCCTGCTGGTCACCTCCACGGCTGTGAAGGTTGAAGGAAGGCCTACATGGATCCACGCATCCCACTGCAAGAAGGCACCAGATCCAAAAGCTGAACATGGTTGTTTTGCTCCTTAATCCTGATATATATACTCAGTATAAAGCAGGAGGAGCCAGGTTACGAGACGGTGGGAGGTAGTATACAGGACCAACTCTGGGTGGAAAACATAGCAGACAGGCTAGCACACCAAGTCAAAGCTGCAAGGTATATACCAGAAATGACATATGAGGATAAACTAGCCCTCGAGACAGGATTCACTGACTCCAACATTTGGTTAGAATGGCTAAGATATACTGCTATGTGTCAGAATCGATCATCCTATATAGTTTGCTCCACTGGCCGGCCCCACTTGGGTATTGTACCTTTCCCAATAAACCCAAGGGGAAATTTAGAGGATTTTCACTGTATTCTAACCCTGTATACTGATCACCCAGGCAAGTCAAAAAGGTGCAAACAAATAGGAACAACCTGCTGTACCTATATTCCGGCAAACACCGCTATAGATGGGAGCATAGCCAAAGCCCTAAAAGGACTCACAGACCTGTCAGAAGAATTAGCCCATAATTCTGGTGTTAAGGATCCATGGGACACTTGGTTTGGGTGGTGGGATGGACGGCAGAGAGCACTTATCAAACTAGGTATAATAATCCTTTGTGTTCTATTCATAGTGGCTCTAATTTCATGCTGTGTAATACCTTGCATCAAGAAAATGATGCCTCACGCCATGAAGGAGACAGTGACCACAATGTATGCAGATATCAGAGGCCCCGATGCTGAAGGAGAAATATACGCCTGAGAATGATGCCATTACCATTGCCGCGAGATCCCTTGGAGAACTATGAGAGCACGGGACCCATCTTAGAAGGTAGAGTAGGGACAGTTTAGGGTGCGGCTAAGGCCAACTACAAAGGGATTCCAACGTTACGGTTTGTCTCAATGTTGGTGAAATCTCCTCCCCTCTCCTCTACCTTTTCCCCCTCCGCCGCCTAGGGCAAAGAATTTAGGGTAATATTTTGAATGTCTCCAAGAGGAGGGAATGTCATGGCAATAAATAGTTAATAATTTATATAAGTTTATTGAAGTCATTCAGAAATCTTCCAAAAGCATGTTTATATAAATCTTTTCACTTTCCTCTAGTTATCTCTTCTCCTTCTTATTCTTCTTCCTCCCCTCCTCTGCAATTTCTCTGTCAAAGATTGTATATAATGTTTTGATTTATATGTGGCAGTATTGAGGCTCTTGTCAAGATGTTCCCATACCGAATGTACTTACCAAGGCTAAACTGAATTGCTAACTAACACACGAAATATGATTGAATGTTCTCTTCAGAATAAAATGCAACACCCCTTTAATATCCCTTTAAGGAGCCGTATAAAACTGGCTACCCCTCCCTTAATAAAGGTCTTTGTCATTAAGCTCTACTTTGACTTGTTGTCAGCGTGGTTCTTACCGGTGGCATGCATACACTTAGACAAAGCATCAATTTGGCGGCAGACACTTAAGAGGACAGCCCACCTGAAAGGTGTGAAGGCCTCCCATGACACTACCATACAGTCCCTTTTCATTCAGACGCTGACGGATAGTACGGGCTGACACTGTTGTACCCTCGGACTGCAGGGCAGCTTGAACTTGTTTGGATGTTAGTCGAGGTTCTTTATCCACCACCCGCGCAATCTTGTGTTGAAATCTCTCGTCAATTTTTCTTTTCCGTCCACATCTAGGGAGGTTAGCCACAGTGCCATGGGCTTTAAACTTCTTGATGACACTGCGCATGGTAGACACAGGAACATTCAGGTCTTTGGAGATGGACTTGTAGCCTTGAGATTGCTCATGCTTCCTTACAATTTGGTTTCTCAAGTCCTCAGACAGTTCTTTGGTCTTCTTTCTTTTGTCCATGCTCAATGTGGTACACACAAGGACACAGGGCAGAGGTTGAGTCAACTTTAATCCATGTCAACTGGCTGCAAGTGTGATTTAGTTATTGCCAACACCTGTTAGGTGCCACAGGAATGTTACAGGTGCTGTTAATGACACAAATTAGAGAAGCATCACATGATTTTTTTAACAGTGCCAATACTTTTGTCACCCCCTTTTTTATGTTTGGTGTGGAATTATATCGAATTTGGCTTTAGGACAATTCTTTTTATGTTTTTTCATTGAAGACAAATTAAATGAAGATAATAATACCAAAGAATTTGTGATTGCAATCATTTTCAGGAAGAGACTTAGTATTATCTGACAGAATTGCGGGGGTGTCAATACTTTTGGCCACAACTGTATGGTATATGTCCTCCATTCTGCTATATATATGGTATTCCATCCTGCTATATATATGTCCTGCATCCTGCTGTATATATGTCCTCCATAATGCTGTATATATGGTCTCCATCCTGCTAGATATATATGGTCTCTGCTGCCAGCCTTGAACAAAAAAAAATGCTATAAATGCCTCCCTACTTCTCACATTGTATGTAACAGATTCTGTGGCAGCCCCTACCCCCATCTATCATCCCCACTCCCAGATTTCAAAGTTTTCTTGGGAGATCGGTACTGTTGGTCACTGAACAGAGGGAGGGAGAGGGGAGGCAGATAAACATTCAGCTGTACCACTGATTATGCTGCTGGGAGGAGCAGGCAGACTAAGGTATTCTGCCTCATACTTTATGTGACACTGTGCAGTCACAGAATCACTTCTGCTCTCACCTGCTGATCTACTTTCTGCAGAGGCCGGATCATGTCACACTATCAGGAGAGCAGAGATAAGAGATCAGCACAGCAGCTTCACAGAGACTTGAGGGGGCGGAGCCAAGTGCTTCACATAGCCTGGAGGGGGTGGAGCCAAGTGCTTCACATAGCATGGAGGGGGCGGAGCCAAATGCTTCCATAGCCTGGAGGGGGTGGATCCAAGTGCTTTACAGAGACTGGATGGGGTGGGGCCAAGTGCTTCACAGGGCCTGGAGGGGGCGGGGTCAATCACTTCACAGACTGGAGGGGGTGGAGCCAAGCGCTTCCCAGTTTCTTGTATTTCAAAGTACAGGAAGTCAGGAGCAGCGCAGCTCAGCACTGGCAGGAGCAGCTGCTTCTCTGCAGAGTGGCCCGGGTCCTCCCCCTGCCAGCCCCATTGCATTTGCGACCTCGGTTGTTACGCCACTGCTCATCTTTCTTCTCCTCCACATCCTCTGTTGAGCTACTGAGCTACATGACTCTGGGTTGATTCTGAGTGGTATTTCTAACATTATCATCCTCTCTATTGTCCCACTCATCGCCCTGAGAGTCACCGTCCTCCTCTTCCTGCCCTGAAAGCACAGTACAGTGCAGGTGCACTTCAGATATCTGATTCTAATCATCATCATCACCTCCACGCCTGCGGGTTAACATGGTGACGAGCATCTGGATTCTGCTCAGACCCTACTTCGTCTGTACACGGATCCAACTCCAAAAGATGTTGGGCGTCAGTGTAGATGTTTCCTCCTCCGGAGTCTGTGAATTTTTTGAGAAGACCACTGATGCCCATGGAAAAAAACATGCAAATATTCCTGCCAAATTGCCCATCTGTGTTTCCCCACAGTCAGTTGTACAGTTGGCGAGTTGTGACATGGAAGGAGACATAGGTAATTGTGGCGCCACCTCTGCGGACTGTACGGTGTGTGATATCGAGATGAAGAAAGAGGAGGAGAGGCCACTTGATGCAGCGCTTGGAATGAACAATAGGAAAAGCTCTTTCTGGGCCTCATCCACGAATCATATCACTTTGCTGTTGCTAAAGAAAGAGATTGGAGTAGCACATCCAGTAACAGAAGTTGTCACTTAGCTTGGGATACGACAAGCCATTGTTTGGTCAGTACAGCTTTCAGTAACAATAGCAGTAGTACCTACCCCACATGCACTTCGAACACCAAGATTATTCCCCTTACAACATGTCTCGGGATTTTCCACTCATGTTTAATGCAGACGGATTTGCAAAGCTCTTGGTTGAGGTCCAATAAAATATTATTTGACAATAGAAATTTGTCAATTATCATATTTTTCAGATTATAAAACGCACTTTTGTTCCCCCAAATCTTGGAGGAAAGTGTGTGTGTGGGGGTGAGTTTTATAATCCAAATCTACTGTTCTATATTGTAGCGGAGGGGGCGGCTTTGGAGTGGTGTCCAGCGGCTAGAGGAGGCTGGCTGCAGAGGCAGCGGGAGGTCACGTGCTTCCACTCATTATGCTCGTGTAATATACACTGCATCTTCTGTCCATTGCCTTAGTGCTGAAGCCACACCGAGACTTGGACAGGGGAGCAGCACTGTAACAATGTGTCCCTCCCCCTCTTCCCCTGTATCACCCCTGACCACTTCATGTACTCTACGTAATGAAATGTAATCAGGCCTAAGTCACTAGTCCTTACACAAATTGAGAGGGGAAGGGGTTTAACAATGTGTCCCTCCCATGCCTGTGTTCATGTAACCGCCCCATACCTGACATTCCCCCATCCTACTGTATCCTAACCGGCCACTCATAGACTGTGAGCCCTCGTGGACAGGGTCCCTGCCCCTCCTATACCTGTACGTCCTAATCGCCTAGATTTAGTGTACTTGTTCTTGTCTCCCTTATCCTCATGTAAAGCGCCATGGAACCTAATGGTGCTACATAAATTAATAATAATAATAATAATAATAATGTACTACTTCTAGTGGGGGATTCTGTCTTTGTTCTTCTCAGCAGAAACTGACTCCAATAGACAACCTGTAAGGCAGAACGGAGTCTGGGTTTCTAGAATCTTCTGACTACAGCAAACTGTTCAAAAGTGTGTGTGAACCCTCTCCCATCCATGGGCTGATTCCAGGACACAGAGCAATAGACTCATATTTTGGCCAGTCAGTTGTCTGGTGGCTTCCAATATTGGAGGGTCTGCGGCTGAGGCCATACCCTCATGCCCTGTGTGGATTGATACAAGCTTCCACATGGGATTGTGTTGTGTCCCTCATCTTCTGGATCCATTGAACTCTTGCAAGGATTATTTCTGACTATTCCCTGGTGTCGGAGTACCGGGTGGTGCCCTCAGATCTGTTCGCTTTGTGTGGACTCATTGTGGACTCTAAAGAACAATAGTCATATTTGATGTTATTTGCTCCCTGCTTCAATTAAGCTTGTTGGATTGATCCTTGGCTTGGTGTCCCTTCCTGCTCTGTCGCATAACCCGTCACAAACTGGTGGCAGCAGTGGGATCAGAGCAGAAGTAATGGAGGACAGTGGCCTATCAATGCCTTGGATCAGAACCTCAGGATACAAGAACTGGACTGTGGGGAGCCTCCAAACAAAGGCCCATGAATTAGGAATCCGCTACAAAGGACTCTCCAAGGATCAACTAATTAAGGCTTTGGAAGGAGCTTGCCTGCAAGATGGCACCAAGAAAGGATTTCCACAGCAAGGGGAGGAAAGACAGGAGGTAAATTCCCAAGGTCAGTGGGTTGTGTGGTATGAAGAAGAGATGGCATTGTTGGGGGATGAGGCCACCTTAAAAGATAAGAGGGAAGCTATTCGCAGAGCTCAGGAGAGGCATCACATGATGGAAGCATCCACCATGAGGGAATCCCCCAGAGTCTCCTGCAACGGCTTTAAGCTGTTTAATGAGGCTGCAGGTGACATTGAGGGCTTCTTGCAGGACTTTGAATAATATTGCACGCCTCACTTTTCAGTTTTTTATTTTTTTAAAAAGTTTAACATATCCAATAAATTTGGTTCCACTTCACGATTGTGTCCCACTTGTTGTTGAATCTTTACAAAAAAATTGAATTTTAGATCTTTATGTTTGAAGCCTGAAATGTAGCAAAAAGTTGAAAAGTTCAAGGGGGCCAAATACTTTCACAACGCACTGTACTTACAGTCTGCTCCGCTATCGGCCACTTCCAGTGGGAACTGTTACTTATAGACTGCGCCGTTATTGGCCACTTTCAGTGGGAACTGTTACCGACAGAATTTTCCATTATTGCCCACCACTCCCAGTGTGAACTAATCACTATGTTTGAACTTTCATTCAAACTTATGAACTCTGCTCTTTGTTTGCTGCATTTACACCTTTGAATTTGTTGCACGTATTTAAAATAGACTTATGGTGGGTTTACACACACCAATCATTGTATCCAATCTCTGAACCAATCTCTGGTTGCAGTGAAATCATGGACACATAGTTCCATTTTGTGGCTGTGTACAACATGGAGCAATCTATCCATGATTTCACTGCAACCAGAGATTGGTTCAGAGATTGGATACAATGATTGGTGTGTGTAAACCCACCATCAGGCTGGGGTCACAGTTGACATGCGTTTTTTAGTGCCTTTTAAAAACTCATGCGTTTTAACATGCGTTTTGTCATGTCAGCATGAGTTTTTTAAGGTGTGTGATGGCTCCCTGCGTTTTTGGCTGCGTTTTTAAATCTGCACCAAAAAAGAGTGCATGTACTATTTTTTGGTGTGTTTTGAAAAACGCATGCGTTTTTGTAGAAAACGCATGCGTTTTTATAACATGGGCCCCTATGGAAAACGCATGCAAAAACGCATGTACAATTAGTACCATTTAGTGCCATTCAAAAACGCATGCGTTTTCCATAGGAGCCCATGTTAAAAAAACGCATGCGTTTTTTTAACATGGGCTCCTATGGAAAACGCATGCGTTTTTGAATGGCACTAATTGTACATGCATTTTTGCATGCGTTTCCCATAAGGCCCCATATTAAAAAACGCATGCGTTTTTGGAAATGCACCAAAAACGCATGGTACTGTCACACATGCTTTTTTGCTATTAGGGCATGCGTTTTTTAACATGGGGGCCCATGGGTGCGTTTTTTACATGCGTTTTTGAAAACGCAGGTCTCCAAAAACGCTTGTGAAAAATGCAACTGTGACCCCAGCCTTACTTCTACTTCTTCTTACTTGTCTCACTTGTGTCTTTGTCCCACGCCAGAAGATTCCTGAAATATCCACACTAGTTGTTATACTTTTTATTTATTTATTTATTTATTATTATTTATTTATATAGCGCCATTAGGTTCCATGGCGCTTTACATGAGGATGAGGGAGACAAGAACAAGTACACTAAATCTAGGCGATCAGGACGTACAGGTACAGGAGGGGCAGGGACCCTGTGCACAAGGGGTCACAGTCTAAGAGGGGCGGGTTAGGATACAGTAGGATGGGGGAATGTCAGGTATGGGGCGGTCGCCTGGGTCTCATGGCAGGTTGTAGGTTTATACCCGCTATTCTGCACAGTCAGAAGGTAATAGAAAATCATCACTGAAAATGCAGTAATGCTTTTTTTCATCCAATCAGTTACTGAATAAAGCTGTGTTCACTGAGTTTTTTGCAAAATGTTCTGGTTCCCAATCCAGATTACTAATCTGTAATGTTCGCTCTGATTTTGAAATTGGTGAACATGTTCTAGAAAAGTTTGCTCATCTCTAATGGTGGTAAACCTAAGTTCATCAAGAGGAGGAGCGAGGAGCTGGGGAGTGGGGAAGGCTTTCCTATTTTCACACAAACTATTCATAGAAAATGAAGGAAGTCCAGCACCGCAATGTGTAAAAAAGTCAGAGGATATTAGGCAAGGTTCATAATTAATCAAGTTTATTGGAATCCATAAAAACAGTCACGCTTACATGTGTCAGGACCAAGACAATGGCCCTTAATCATAGCAAAATTAAAATGAACATAAAATTATGTTATGCACAAGTGACATGAAACACAACCAATCAAAAAAGGATAGCAATTAGTCCTAATAATAAACAACTGAAGTGAGATTGGTTACCATATAATATATACAAGAAATAAAAAATACAAGATACAAAATACAAGGTATATAAGAAATACAGAACAATCCTATCTCTATCCTATTTCTCTCACTGCCAGTTCGTTTCTCTTTTCTGCCTCTATATTTCAAAGACATACAGATAGGAGGTTTAGATTGTGAGCCCCAATGAGGACAGTGTTGCAAATGTATGTAAAGCGCTATGGAATAGTGCTATATAAATGAATAAATGTTATTACGGTATATATTATTATTATCTTGTGCTATCTGAACCCTCTTTGCTTATTGAATGCCTGTTGTCTGACCACGACCTGTTTCCTGACTGATCTTTGTCTTCTATTTTGTGCAGTGACTGCCTTCCTAGTGGTGACCCGGCTACCTTCACTTCTCTTGCCTCTGGTTCACTTCTCCATCCAGCAGCTCTTTGATGGAAGCAATCCAGTGCACCCTGCTGTAACACCAGATCCACGTACAAGGATTAAAGGGCGAAGGCTGAGATACCTCTGGAGTGGTTAGTATCATGTCTGTCTGAGGCGGCCGTCACACGGAACGATTTCTTGCCCGATATCGTTTAAGCGATCTCCTTTTTGATCGCTTAAGCGATATCGGGCAAGAAATCGTTGCATGTAATCAAGCGATTTACGATGTTAAATCGCTTGATCGTGACATCGCTGATCTGAGCTCCGGTTCTCAGATCTAGCGATGAGCGATTTGACGATCTGTCTCATCGTGGTGTATAACACCACGATGAGCGATCTCCCAGCGGCAGAGCCTATGCTGGGAGATGGTAACTATGATACACGTCGGGTAACTAAGCGATGCGCGGCGCCTAGTAACCCGATGTGTACCATAGTTACCAGCGAGATCGCGGATCCACATCGCTGGTGAGTCTGTCTGTGTGACATCTCACCAGCGATGTGAGCGATATTGTAAGCGATTGCGCGTGCACGTGATCGCTTACAATATCGCTATAGATATCTGTGCGTGTGACGGCCGCCTGAGGTAGACTTTTTGCCCCAACGCCCTTGATGTGGTAGAAATGAGTCACTGTTTAAACCAATTGAGCTAGGTAGGTTGGTAGGGTTGCATGTAGCAGAGCAAATTCTTGTGGCAGATAAAATATCAGCTCTTAGGCTGGCTTCACATCGTGATTTTTTTCCTGTCTGTGGGATCCTACTTTTTGCAGGATCCCACGGACAGGAAAGGATCAGGATCGGATATGAACTTCAAGGCTATTTCTGTGTCCGGGCCGTGATGTTCACAGGTCCGGACACAGAAAGCGCTGTGCGGTGCACTTTTACTTAAGTAAAAGCAAGTGTTAAAAATGAGAAATGTATATTCTCACCTTTCCAGCGATGCCCCGATGCCGACATCTAGGTCCCGAGGGTTGTAGGACCTAGGAAGGCAGGGCTACCCGATCAGTGTCATCGGTCACATGACTGCAGTAACCGGTCATGTGACCCGATCAACTGATCGGGTTGCCACGCAATGCCAGGTCCTGTCCTGGAAGATAGATGCCACACATCGAGGGATCGCTGGAAAGGTGAGAGTATAATTTTTTTTATTTTTAACCCTTGCTTTTACTTAATTTCCCTTCCGAAATGTATGTACATTTATTGCAGAAGTGAAATTAGACGGCACACAGCAGTTTTAGTGTACTGAGCATGCTCAGTACACTAAAATCAGGTCCGAGAAACGATCCTGTCCTTTCTCGGACCCGCACTCTATAGGCCCTCGTGTTAACTGGCGCGGATAATGTCGGATCCGATTGTGTCCGATTTGGTCCGCTGTGCCCATAATTGGAGACTGCTCCGATTTTGGGGACAGCAAAAAATCGGACACAATCGAATCCGACACAAATCGGATGCCATTAAGGGCAAATCCCAATGTGATCCAATGCCCATAGGGACACATGGGGGCCAAATCGGATCAGTGGCTGTCCGTTTTACAACGGACAGCCACGGATCCTCAGAAATCGCAATGTGAAAGCAGCCTTAGCTACTGGAACTGTCATTGTTGCTTTGTGAATTCCGTCTGCCTTGTGTCCTCACTCATACTGGTATTAAACATTAATATCACAACTAAAGTTTATGCTAAATCAACAATTTACTTAAATAAAAGTTCATTAGTTAAGAATCCAACAATAATAGAAAGAAAAATTGTAACTAACCAAATGACAAAAAACTCTACTTTTCTTCATCCATAAATCCAAATGAATTTTTACAGCGCATGATGGGTGGCAGCCGATTAATGACCACTAACTCTTTCTCTAGCCCTGAGTGTTTACATCAGTAAGCTCATTAAGGAGCAAAACCAAACACAATATACCAAGTGAAAGGGGGATTATGTATTTTGGGAAAGTGTTAGTTAGGAATAGATAGGACAAAAGAAAGAGGTTCCCTTTAGTTGTGGAAAACCTCTTTAAATGTAGTCATTTATATATTTTTATTTTTCATCTCTGTTACAGAGATACCCTATTTTTACACAAACGAGACCAACCCCAAAATTAAGCGCTAGCATGATGTTTCAGGATTTTGGGAATATGCTTGAAATCTAAACTCTACTCCAAAAATAAACCCTAGTGTACAAACCGCTATCGGTATACATGTAAGTAGACTACACAAGGACAGATAGAGTAGACTCTTCATCAAGGAATGCAGACACCTCCAAAAGAGTCACACTCAGATGACCCGGCAATAAGGGTTGACTAGTGCAGAGCAGTCACAAACAGATCAGGTATTACCGCTGACATCACTACAGTCCCGAGTCGGGAGTTTTGTACATATTCCCGGACACCAGGGGGAGCCAACCCCTACACTTCAGTGGAACGGCAGGGGACCTGGCAGTGACACAGATCTGTGTGGGACACCATCCATCATCGGCACTTGCCAACTCTAATTGTTTTGGGTCTAATGGGGTTTGGTACATGTGATTCTTTTGGGTTCGTCTATTTCCTTTTCGTGGTGTCTCCTTTCCTAGATGAAGGGTCTACTGTATCTGTCCTTTCCTGATGTTTAACAAAATGTAATATTTTTATTAAACATTTTCCCATTCTGTGTGTATTCTTTGATTCATAACAAGAGCTGATTCACAGG
The DNA here is from genome assembly GCA_033576535.1 of Allobates femoralis. Taxonomy (NCBI): domain Eukaryota; kingdom Metazoa; phylum Chordata; class Amphibia; order Anura; family Aromobatidae; genus Allobates; species Allobates femoralis. Next base: position 484,257,825 of record JARQOC010000006.1, read on the forward strand.
AACAACAATCCCCACATTCTGGACATTAAAATGAATTTATAACTAGGTGAATTCTCAGATGTGTGGAAAGATATCATATTCCACATTCTATACATTAAAATGGCTTCTTCCCTGTGTGAGTTCTCATATGTCTAATGACATGATGTTTGTGAGTAAAAGATCTCATACATTCTGAACATGAAAATGGCTTCTCCCCTGTGTGAATTCTCAGATGTCCTTTAAGAGTTGATTTCTTGGTAAAACATTTCCCACATTCGTAACATGAAACTAGTTTCTCCCCTGTGTGAATTCTCTGATGGACAGTAAGACTTTGTTTCTCATTAAAACATTTCCCACATTCTGAACAAGAAAATGGATTCTTTCCTGTGTGAGTTTTTTTATGTTTAGTAAGTCCTCCTTTGCCAGCAAAACATTTCCCACATTTGTGACAGGAGAAAGGTTTTTCTTCTGTGTGAACTTTCTTATGGGAATCAAGACTTTTTTTGCAGGTAAAACATTTCTCACATTCATTACATGAAAATGACTTCTTCCCTGTGTGAGTTTTCAGATGTTCAGTAAGATTTGATTTCTTGGTAAAACATTTCCCACATTGTGAACATGAAAATGTTTTCTCCCCTGTGTGAATTTTATGATGTTCAGTAAGATGTGATTTCTTGGTAAAACATTTCCCACATTCATTACATGAAAATGTTTTCTCCCCTGTGTGAATTTTTTGATGTTCAGTAAGATTGTTTTTCTTGGTAAAACATTTCCCACATAATGAACATAAAAATGGCTTCTCCCCTGTGTGGATTATCTGATGTCTAACAAGTTGTGATTTAATGCTATAAGACATTCCACATTCTGAACATGAAAATGGCTTCTCCCCCGTGTGAGTGCTTTTATGTTTAACGAGATTTCCTCTGTATGTAAAACATTTCCCACATTCTGGACATGGGAATGGTTTCTTCCCTGTATGAGCTTTTTGATTTTCAGTATCTCTTGTGTTATTTTCATTTTGCATAACAGTCTGTAATGAATCAGAAGACAGGACCTGTTGATAAGGAATGGATGATAGATATTTGTTGTGAAGGGCTGGCGGTGTATCTGGAATTATGTTGTGATCTTCATATTTAGGTAACATGATACCATAGTCAGCTGCTTCAACATTAGTAAATGGCAGATATCCCTCTGACACACAGCCATCTGACAAAGAGAAAATATATTATTTTAAAAAAGTGCTGCCTTTTGAAACAAATTGTATTACAAACTGCAGACATGAATGCATAGACTAATGGTGGGTTTACACGCCGCGATATTGGCGTCCAACTCCGATTTAACTCCGACCAAAAGTCACGTGGTTCGGGAGTTGGACCCGATATCGTTCGCGCGTTGTACGGTTTGAACGTACAACGCGATGCTGGAACGATGCCAAAACGATGTCGGGGTTGAACGAGCGTGCTATTCAACCGCCTGATATCGGATGGCCGTTGTAGCCCCATCGTACCGTGTGACAGCTTAACTACGATGTGTACGCCCACGTCACCCATTCACTCCCATGTTAAGTGGTCGTTCCTGGGTTGGGGGGCGTACACATCGTCGGGACGTTGTATCCCGATATCGGGCTGTGGAAAGCGGCGATGCGCGTCGTTGGTCCCGATATCGGCCCGATATCGGGACGTGTAAACCCATCATAAGAGATGATATCAACCTGTCAATAATCACTGTTACGCCTTATCACGGTGGATGTTAAGTGCCACTTTATCACATTGCTGAAGACTAAGTTTATAGCATCCCCCAGTAGGCGAAAATCTAAAGTGCGACAGCTGTGTATGACAGCGGACACCCTTCAGTATCGGCCCAGACCAGTTTTGCAATCAATCGGAGCCAAATGATTCCATAAAAGCTGCAGTTAATTACGATAGCAGTGTCTAAATGGTTAAAAGGGGGTAAAAACATCCAGTTTAACACTATCACTCTCCCCCTCATAATCACAGGTGATGATTGTTGCTATCACACACTTAAGTCATCTGATAACTCCAGGGTATGGTGACCTGCAGGACCCAGCTGTATGCAGATTCTAAAAGGCAGAGTCAGTGAGAAGCTGACAGGTCTCAGGCACTGCAGTGCTCCAATTTTGCAATGTATGAGACCAAAGTAAAAAATATTCACTGTGGGTCCCTTTTTGGGTCTAAAGGAAAATGTATAAAAAAAAACACCTTGTTTTACCACAAAAGCAGCTTTTGTGTTAAACAAAACTAAATAAAATGAACACAATTGGTATTGCCATGCTTGAAACTATTTCAAGTTATAATTAGGGATGAGCGAGTAATCAAATACTCGGACTCGCTATACTCGTGCTGAATAGATTGTAATACTCGCAATATTCATCTGAGTAGCGAGTCCCAATGTAAGTCAATGAGTGATAGCCTCCGCCCACACACACACGGCTATAAACGAGTCTTTCCGGGACAGGGCAAGAGAATGGGCTTTTTCAATTCTTCACAGCATCAAACACCTTGCTGTGCTCCCCAGAGAGCCTAACATTTAATCTGCTCACCCTGAGGTGCCAGCTCCCATTGTTTACTGAAGGGAGCTTGCAATTTATGTCAGATCGATAATGATCGACAAATCACTCGCAAGCACCAGCGATACTCGCCAAGTAACAAGTATTGTGAATACCGTACTACTCGTGCGAGTAGCAACAAGTATACTCGCTCATCCCTAGTTATAATACTGTGGTGGGTCATTCCATATCAAGTGATCCAAATATGAATATTTTGTTTACCTGACGTCTTTAGATTTTTTTTTCATTTTTTTTATGAAGTACAACTTTAATTAATTACAAATTAAAAGTTTAGAATTTTTTTCTTCATCAGTTAATTTTTTACAGACTTCTAAAGTTTTAAAAAAAAGCACAAATTTTGGCCTGGTATGGCTTTACATTTGTTATTATATCTCAGGCTAGAATTAAGATATATAGGTGGGAGAGGCATAATTTTTCTCAGAACGGTAGAGGCTTTAATTTGATATGTCACAAGACTATGTTTCCTTATATTTTGTTTTGGAGAAATCAAATTCAAATTTTTGATGTGCAATTGTGAAAAAAATTGTATGTTTTAAAATTGTGAAAAAAATACATGTGTGTTAATTGTGTTTTTGGGTATATTTGTACAGCGTTGCAACTTGGGACCAAATTGGGATCAATTTTTATTTTTTTAATTCCTCTGTGTTGAAAGTTACAGGTTCTTCAAAATTTTCTGCCTGGAGATTATTTTTCTCTTTTGCAAGTTGCTTTCTACAACTGTCACAAATGTTCATGCCTGCATTGATTGATGGATTTATATGAAACATCCAATCGTGTACCAGCCTAAGGGCCACTTTACACACACCAACTTATCTGTCCAACTTCTGAACAACTTACTGGTTGCAGTGAAATCATGGACACATTGTTCCATTTGTACACAGCCACAAAATGGAACAATGTGTCCATGATTTCACTGCAACCAGTAAGTTGTTCAGAAGTTGGACAGATAAGTTGGTGTGTGTAAAGTGGCCCTAAGATTTTTTTCTTGTTGTGTGTCCAGTTTTTTCAAAAGGATTGCAACAGTATATATTATAAAATGCTGTTCCTTAAGAAGTAGCAGCCATTGCTGTGTGAGAAAAATACAGTTAATATTAAGGAAGGAAGATGGGTAATAAAAATAAAAATTTACAGTACACTTGAGATATAACTGTGTTGCTATAAAATAAGTATTAGGGCCAGCGCACACACAGCTTTTTCTGTCTGCGGATAAATGCTGCAGTTTTGGCAGCATTTTCTAAATTATTATCTGCATTAGTTTTTTTAATCGCTAGTGAAATTGATGGCAGCATTTGTTATATAAATAGTGATAAATTATGCGTTTATTACAGCGATCAAAAAGTAGTGCAAGCCGTGATTTACTCACTCTGTAAGTGTTTCAAAAAACACTGCATGTGTTTAACCACATTCAAATCAATGGGGGGTGTTTTTCTGAACGATGATCACTCAGAATAGTGCTGTGTATTAGCCCTTAATAAGAAAAGCATTAAACTATTAATATAAATTTATTCAAACTTTAAACACACTCACCATTATTGTAGTACACCGACTCCCTTGATGCCTGTGTACAGACTGCTGTTTGTTTAAGAGTGAACATGTCCAGGCATGTCAGGATATAAAAGCTCTGAAGCTCTGTCTTACTTCCTGACTCTGCGGTGGGCAGATACCTAACATGATTGCAGAGCTTCTGGCCTGTCATCTGGTCTACCCCCTGTTCATTCTCAGGTTTAGACCTAACAAAGCTTTCCCCTCTGTCCTCTCCTGCTTCTAAGCTGTAACATAATAAAATAATGTAGCAATATCTAAATATCATTCATTATTTGAAAAATATTGACCCACCCTACACTTTTAGACCACAGGCTGAACAGATCTTAATTCAAGATTTTCGAATTGACACTGTAACAGTTATATTTTTAAATATGATCCCATTGTGATCCCAACTTGAATTTTGGTACAGATGTGGCTAGGAACATAGCAGACACATGTGCAATTTTGGAAATTTTTAAATTAAACTTATTTTAGGAAATACATTTTAAAATTTTGCGTTTGCATTCGCATGGGTAAAATATTAACAAAGATCCTCTTGTGAAATATCTGGTGAAAGGCTGTACAGTTCTGAGTAGAATGGTGTTTATTTTGTTTATCTATCTTATTTCTATCTTATCTTATCTTATTTCTATCCTAAACAGAAGGGAATATGAGTATACATATAACAAAATGCGTAGGATAGCTATATTTTACTATCTGCCAAAACTACATAAAGAGGAGTTTAATCCCCCGGGCCGCCCAATAATATCTGGAGTAGGGTGCTTAACAGCGAATCTATCAAAATATATACATTGCCAACTACAACAGCATGTTAAAAAACTACCGGCTTATTTGAGAGATTCAGGTCACCTAATACAATTATTACAAAAGTTAGAATGGCAGGAGGACTATATTCTGGGCACACTAGATGTCACCTCACTGTCTACTATTATTGAAAATACTAAAAGTTGTGAAGCGGTTACATTTTCCCTTAAGTAAAGAGGGGGATGTAGATCAAGAACAAATTACCTTCTATATAGATGTAATACTAACTCATAACTATTTCTATTATGGTAACATGTTTTACTTACAACAGTGGGGTACAGCAATGGGGACCAGGTTCGCGCCAAGCTACACAAATTTGTATATTAGGAAGTGGGAGCATGACACCATCTTCCCGGAGGGGAAGCTTTGCGCGAACCTGGTCCTCTGGCTCCGGTTTATTGATGACATGGTTTTTGTTTGGAAGTGGTTGGAAAATTCACCCCTCTCCTTTATCAGTGAGATTAATAACAATACATATTTTTTTAAATTTACCTCAATGTATAGTAAAAATTAAATTGATTTCTTGGACCTCACAATATTTGCACAAGGGAATAAATTGGCAACTAAATGCTATAATAAAAAAGGTGGATTCCAACAGCTTTATTGGCATGGATAGTTTCCACTTAGCAGTTTGGTTGCGGACAGTCCCTAAAAGTCAATTTATTCGAGCACGACGTAACCGTACATATGTGGAGGACTTTTTAGATCAAGACAATTTACTAAAGGAACAGTTTGAACATAAAGGATATGAGGCAGAAAATTTGAATCACAAATTAGAAGAAACCACGAGAGGACTTAATTAGCCGAAAAAAGGAGGTAAATATCAGTGGGGAAGAGGAGTTAGAATCCCAATTATCACACAATACAGCGCAGTAATAGGTCCCTTTAAAAGTCTGGTAAGGAGGTATTGGCCAGTCCTGAAACAAAATCCCATCTTAGGTGACAAATTGGGTGAAAGACCGAGATTCATTTTTAGGAGGGCACCAAATTTGGGCCCCCTAATTGCCCCTACAACCAAAAATATAAGAAAGGAGGATTCTGAAGAAAAGAACATGAATTGCACTAAAATAAAATAAAAAAATAAAAATGAGTTAAAAAAATCTGTGTGGCTTTTACCAATGCGGCATGTATAAAAATTGCCAAATAACATATGGGGCCCCCAGGAAGTATGAGAAAGTTGTAAATCCAGCAAATGGGGAAATGTTCCCTCTTACGGATTATATATCATGTAAAACAAAAGGCATAATATATTTAATTATATGCTCATTTGGAAAAATATATGTGAGAAGAACATGTACAACCCTATCCATAAGAATTGGAGGACATTTCAATAATATACAGAAGGGGGTTAGAACCCACCCTTTGTCTAAACATTATCTTTTAAAACACAATAGATCCCTAAAAAATACACAATTTTTAGGCGTGGAAAAAATTACAAAGGATTGGCGAGGGGGCAATTACATGGAAAAAATGTCACATGCTGAGTCCAGATGGATCTTTAAATGTAATACCGTTATCCTTAATGGACTCAATGCAGAATTAGAGATTTTTTATTTTAAATAGGACAGATATATGTGATATAATCCAACAACTTCAGACATAGTTGGATGTGATTATTATCCTTTAATATTTTTTAATGTCCTTAAGATGTCACATATATAAATATATATATATACCCAAAATGAATACTTTATATATTTTTTTTAGTTTCTTTAGTTATTGTTTTGTATACTTTTATTTTTATTTATTTTACATTTTATTATCCTTGTATTATTGATTAAATTTCATTTGCAATAGCTTTTTAATGGTATAAGTAAAAATAAGGAGATTCTTTTAATGTTATATGTGTTTGTTATAGATTGTTGTTCATAGGATGTGATACTGAACAGAGTATATATGGAAATAATTCCTTAGAATTTATTGAGGGTAGATGTGGTTTCCCAATGTGTGGCTGTTGACAAGGATTTCCATGGAGCATTAGTGGGAAAAATTCAGAGGATGAGATAAAGTCGGTCTCCTTAATGGTGTTGGCACTATAAGCACAACCTCCCCTGGTCATAGATTGGAGGAGAGATGGAGGGGTGGTACTATGTATCTTTATTAGGACCAGGTTTGGTGGGAGGTGCTTAATCCTGATGAAGGAGCACGAAGAGTTCCGAAACCAGTCGGTTCTCAGCCCCCTGTGACGACACTGCTTAGCCCCACTCCTCTGTGCCACACTTATTGCTGTGAATGCCGAACGGCTGAGGCATCCAGCACTGGTGCCGCTCAAGACCGGGCACCTGCATCATCGGGTAGTGGAGGATCGACCTCCATCTACCAGCAGGTAGCTTAAGCCTTTTAACACTAGAAGTCCCAGAGACGGGTCATTTGACCTTTTTACCATTGAAAACCAAGGATCCTTTAAATTCCCGGGACTTCTAGTGTTAAGCAACGTTTGACCCTCAGCACACGGAGGAACGGATAAGTGAACATCCCCTCAGCGTACCCCCGGTTCGGGTAAGGAGCTCTCTTGAGCCCATGTGTGTGGGTTTTATATGGCCATATACAAAAAAGTGGCCTTACTAAAGTTACAGGAACAGGAGAATCATTCATTACACTTATTTGAGTGTTGATGTTTTGTGTAGTATTTGTGGAACAAAAAATATTGGATTTTTTTCTCTGGGATTCAAAATTTTTTTTTCTTGTGCATTCTGCGGTAATACACATATGTGTGCATAAAATTTAAAAGAAGCGGCTTTTGAATAAAGCACAAGTGAAAGATAACTGTGTATAATCATTATAATTCCTGACAACCTGGGTAGGGAGTAAAGAGTGTAATGAGCGGATGTATCATCACCTATGAGCACACATATGCAGTAGAAACCTTTAGAATAAGTGTCCGGCTGAGTTAGGAAATCCATATTAAACAATATTTTAATTGACATTTGTCCACGAGGGATATACAGGGGTTGGACAAAATAATGGAAAAACACCTAACGTTTTGGCATCATAATCTTCGAACATCTTATAAACATGCAAACCGTGACATATGTTAATGTTTTGTAGTTGATTATTTGTGTTAAGTGATATGTGTATGTACATTAACTGTTTGTTTTGCCGAATTATAAGAACATTGATGAGAACCTGATACCATTGGCAGACCTTTCGGGAGTGTTCAAAAAGGCCAAATTGTTGGTGCTCGTATGGCAGGCGCTAGTGTAACAGAAAGTGCCTGAATGCTTGGCGTGTCAAGAGGTTCTGTCTCCAATGTAATGACTGCGTTTGAAAGAGAAAGAAAAACGTCCGCAGCAAAGCACAGGTCTGGCCGAAAGTCGAAGTTGACTGAGAGCGACCGTCGGACTCTAAAGCGAATTGTGAGATAGGATCGCAAGACCACGGCTCCGAAAATCACTGCTGAGCTCAATGATCACCTACACAACCCAGTGTCCACCAAAATCACTGCTGAGCTCAATGAACACCTACACAACCCAGTGTCCACCAAAATCACTGCTGAGCTCAATGAACACCTACACAACCCAGTGTCCACCAAAATCACTGCTGAGTTCAATGAACACCTACACAACCCAGTGTCCACCAAAATCACTGCTGAGCTCAATGATCACCTACAGAACCCAGTGTCCACCAAAATCACTGCTGAGCTCAATGATCACCTACACAACCCAGTGTCCACGAAAACTGTTCGTCGGGAGCTGCAAAAATCTGGATTCCATGGAAGAACTGCAATTAGAAAACCGCTGCTCTCAATGACAAATGTTTCCAAGCGTTTAGAGCGGTGTCGAAACCTCCAGAATTGGTCCCTCGAGCAGTGGAAACATGTGACATTCTCAGACCAATCATTGTTTACCCCATTTCCCGACCTCCGGCCGAGTGTACGTTTGGAGACAGCGGAAAGAAGCATTCCATCCAGAATACCTTCTCCCAACCATAAAACATGGCGGAGGTTCTGTGATGATCTGGGGTGCTATTTCGTGGAGATCCGCCGCAAAAGATGGACCTACACCATATTAAACTAACTTTTGTTGATTTTTCCAGGTGTTTCCATTATTTTGTCCAACCCCTGTATATCCCCTTAGGTGTGTAAACTCAGTTTGTACACTTCTCTTTGTACTAACACAATTTGTGCAATAGCAACCCAAAAACTCTGTTTTGTTATTTCTATTCGTGCACTGGTAGTAGGGAACAGTGTTGTTTGCTATTGCAGCATCCCCAACATTGGGTCTGGATCACATTAACTCCAATCAGAGTTAAATTTGGGAAGTGCATTTGCAAAGAGCACATTATATTGATGGAAGTTTCCTACTCCATATATGTGCAAGTGAACTTACTATCTTATTTCTAGCCTGAGTTATGAGGAGAAATGTAAAGGCAGACAACGCCGAAATTCATACTTTTTTTTAACTTTGTAGGTAGCACGCCCTACTGGGTGTGAGATGGGATCCCCCAGCGTGCAACCGACCACGGGTACGTGTCTTCGGCAGCGCGCACTGCGCAGCCATCAGATGTAATGCTGCCCCCTGTTTGAATGACGCGGGGAGCGGCCGCATCATTTCCGGCTTCTGAGTGGCACTTGTCCCGCCTCTGTAAATGACGCGTCCGACGTCATCGGAGACTTCAGAGTGTGTCATTCACAGAGGCAGGACAAGTGCCACTCAGAAGCCGGAAATTATGCGGCCACTGCCCGCGTCATTCAAATAGTCGGCAGCATTACATCTGATGGCTGCGCAGTGCGTGCTGCCGTAGACACGTACCCGCAGTCGGGTGTGCGCTGGGGGATCCCTTCTCACACCCAGTAGGGTGTGCTACCTACAAGCAGGAGGGGAGACGTAGGCCAGGAGACCGCCCCGACCGTCTCCACACACCGTCGCCTGGATGCTGCAGGGACGAGAAAATATGAGTATCAAAGTTATTTTGCAAACTCAATATAGCACACAGTTAGGGCAGACAGGGATGGTTAGGGAGGTGATTGGAAGCTGCAGGGACAGGTAGTCAGAGCTTGGGAGCCTAAATCGACATGGCAGGTTCCTTTAAAGGTTTTCTTTAATTGTTTGCAGACGATGGATGTCCAGGTCCTGACACCTGCACCAATTACTTCAAAAACTGCTGAGAAGTGCGAAGCTTGTGAGGAAGAGGCACAGAACAGAGTATGGACTCAATAGAAGCTACAAAATGGAACATGTAATTGTACCAACGGGTGAATAAGGGCCGCTTTACACACACCAACGTCTGTGACCAACTTCTGAACAGATCTCTGGTTGCAGTGAAATCATGGACACATTGTTACATTTGTACACAGCCACAAAATGGAACAATGTGTCCGAGATTTCACTGCAACCAGAGATCTGTTCAGAAGTTGATCACAGAAGGTGTGTGTAAAGCGGCCCTAAGTAAATATAAAGGAAACTACTCACATGCGCTGTCATCTGTAGGAATCTCCTCTTTACACCACTCATCACCCCTCACATATGTCTCTGTAGTATTAATATGGGGCAGATCATCATCACCCCTCACATATGTCTCTGTAGTATTAATATGGGGCAGATCATCATCACCCCTCACATATGTCTCTGTAGTATTAATATGGGGCAGATCATCATCACCCCTCACATATGTCTCTGTAGTATTAATATGGGGCAGATCTTCACCCTGAAACAAAGATTGTAAAAGTCACAGACAGATGGAGAAGTCCCATCTATGATCAGCTGTAATCTGCCATCTCCACCGTTCTCATTACACAAGTATAAAACATAGAATACTGGAGGATAAAACAAGACTGAGCACAAGACCTTCACAGCCGTCTACACATCATAGGGAGATCTCATCACACCTTCTCTCCATCTACCTGATGATCCGGAGGAACATCGGGATCTTCTTGTTTACAGTCCTGTGGGAGAAGAGGACGGGGACATCTCTCTGGTGTTGTCCTCTTACTGGATAGACCTGGAGGAGACACATACAGGACTGAATTCATTCTTTCCATACAGATCATTATAGGCCGTGTGTATTTAGTCCTGTCTATTACCTGGTGATGTGAGGGGCGGCCGGGGAACCTCCATCATGACTATGTCCTTGTACAGATCTTTGTGTCCTTCTAAATACTCCCACTCCTCCATGGAGAAATAGACGGTGACGTCCTGACACCTTATAGGAACCTGACACATACAATGATACCATTGTCATCTTTCCCCGATCCCTTCATAGCGTTACTGTATAATGTCCCAGCAGCAGCAGCAGCAGCATTCCCAGCAGTGTCACCTCTCCAGTCAGCAGCTCAATCATCTTGTAGGTGAGTTGTAGGATCTTCTGGTCATTGATGTCCTCATGTATCAGGGGGTGAGGTGGAGGCCCCGTGATTGGGCTCAGGGCTCTTCCCTCAGACACAGGGTCCTGACAGCACAGATCACTAGAGCTCTTCACTACTGTGTAATCCTGGTTATGGAGAGACACATTAATAAATCTCCAGTCTCCAGACATTTCCAGAGTCCTCACCTCTCCAGTTCTGTCATCTGTTATTCTGTCCATAGATAAGAATGATGTCATGTGACATTGTCATCACAATCTCTCACCTCTCCAGTAACAAGGAAGAGGATCTCTAGGGTGAGGTGGAAGATCCTCTCCGCCATCTTGTCCCTGTCCAGATCCATCCTTGATGGTCAATCAGGAGAATTCTCTTGTATAGAAGATGTGAGAGGATCCGATATTGTAGAGACCTGAATGGGGGAAGATGAAATGCTCTGTGCTTACAGGACCTGTGATGATGTCACATGGAGGGGAGGATCTATGAGATCAGGGATCTGCTCAGTGATGTGGGATCCATATGAGGTGGTGATCTTCTCCTGTATGGGCTCCTGAGCTCCTCTATGGTCCATTATCCCCAGCGGTGGAGGCGGCGGTGGCTCCTCAGCACCAGACGGCTGCACAGCACTGAGTGTTATCACACACACACGTCCTGACAGGATTGTCCTGGGCTCAGTCACTTATTTACAGCTCAGGGAAGAAGATCCAGATGATAAGGAGGAAAGGTCTGTGCTGATCTTATTGTCACCGCAATAACAGCTCTGCACTGCAAGAGATTCACTGCATCCTGGTATATATGTCCCCATCCTGGTCTGGGCCATATTTGGCATTCCTGCCGCCTTAGGCACTGTCAGCGGTCGCCCCCCTACCCTCACCCCCCATGTCACGACCCGTGGTTCCCCACCGACCACCGTCGCCTCCCGCCCCCCCGTCGTGGAAATTCTGTATGTTCTCCAAGTGTTTGCAAGGGTTTCCAACCACACTACAGAGACATGCTGATAGGGTGTTTACATTGTGAGCCCCAGTGGGGACAGTGTTGATGTATGTAAGGTGCTGTGGAGTTCATACTGTAATATAAATGCAAAAAATATTTCTTTTTTTTTAGTCAGATATTTTTTATTAGACATATTCATTTTGCAAACATCGTAGAGACACCACATATATTCCAAATTTTGACATACTTAAACCCACATCCTTGTTCCCCACTACACCCCCCTCCCCCCTTTCCAATATCATATCAATAGTGTCATTAACCAAAATCCGACTCAAATGACCATCCTAACCCTTCATAAACCCCCCCACTCCCTTTCCCCTTCCCCCCCCCCAATTTACAGACAGCGATAAACTCCCATTAACCATATACCGTTAAGGTCTAATCATATTTAAGCATATATCTGTAAGGCGGCCGTCACACGCTACAATATCGAGAGCGATATTGTAAGCGATCACGTGCACGCGCGATCGCTAACAATATCGTTCACATCGTTGGTGAGCTGTCACACAGACAGACTCACCAGCGATGTAGACCAGTGAAATCGCTGGTAACTATGGTACACATCGGGTTACTAGGTGCCGCGCGGCGCTTAGTAACCCGACGTTTACCATAGATACCATCTCCCAGCATAGGCTGTGCCGCTGGGAGATCGTTCATCGTGGTGTCACACACCACGATGAAGCAGATTGAACAAGCGATGATCGCTTGATATGAGCTCCAACTCCCATATCTGCGATGTAACGATCAAGCGATTTTACAGTGTAAAATCGCTTGATCGTACGCAGCGATGCACAAACGATATCGCTTAAGCGATCAAAAAGCAGATCACTTAAGCGATATCGTGCATTAAATTGAACCGTGTGACGGCCGCCTAACAGAGACTTCTTGATACCGCAAACATCGAGGCACAGCTCAGCCAGAACCTACACCCATCCCCCTTGATCCCACATCACCCAGGCCTGTTACCTCCCCGTAGCCAAGCAGACCAAATCTTGTCGAATTCTCCAGGTCTATTCCTTTTTAAATATATACTTTCCTCTGTCCGTATAACGTATTCTACCTGCCGGATATACTCCGTCCTTGTGGGGGGCTCAGCCCTGATCCAACAACGAGCAATTAACTTCCGAGCCACATAAAGTAGTCTGGCAATCGCCACCTTCTGCGTATTCTGGACCTCAATCTCCTCCACATACCCAAGCACACACACCAGAGGAGATCTGGGCACCACACATTCATATCTACCCTCCATCAGACTCAACACTACCACCCAAAATGCTTGCAACCTCGGGCATTCCCACAACATATGTAAAATTCCAGCATCCTCATTCAAACACCTCGGGCACTCAGACATGTCACGTGTGCAGAAATGCAGGAGAAATGCAGGAGACCGGTATGCCCTATGTATAGTATACAACTGAGACAACCTGCCGGGCTCACTCAGAGATATTTTCAGGATATAACCCAATATAGTTTCCCAAACCTCATCATCCATGACCCCTATGTCGCAAAAAATATTTCTTAATATTATGTCACAATACCAGGATCTGAGGATCTTGTATTTCGAGGTCAGGGGCTCTCTGATGCCATGTTGCTGCCTGTTTCGCCGTCTTCCTCTTTTGACACTGCAGTGCGGTGGACAAGAGAGCATTAACTGGTTAATAACATGAAGTATGGAGTGTGTACTAACTGAGCCATAAACTCTCCCCATACCATGAAGTATGGAGTGTGTACTGAGCCATAAACCCTCCCCATACCATTAATTATGGAGTGTGTACTGAGCCATAAACCCTCCCCATACCATGAAGTATGGAGTGTGTACTGAGCCATAAACCCTCCCCATACCATGAAGTATGGAGTGAGTACTAACTGAGCCATAAACCCTCCCCATACCATGAAGTATGGAGTGTGTACTAACTGAGCCATAAACCCTCCCCATACCATGAAGTATGGAGTGAGTACTAACTGAGCCATAAACCCTCCCCATACCATGAAGTATGGAGTGAGTACTAACTGAGCCATAAACACTCCCCATACCATGAAGTATGGAGTGAGTGCTAACTGAGCCATAAACCCTCCCCATACCATGAAGTATGGTGTGTGTACTAACTGAGCCATAAACCCTCCCCATACCATGAAGTATGGAGTGTGTACTAACTGAGCCATAAACCCTCCCTATACCATGAAGTATGGAGTGAGTACTAACTGAGCCATAAACCCTCCCCATACCATGAAGTATGGAGTGTGTACTAACTGAGCTATAAACCCCCCCATACCATGAAGTATGGAGTGTGTACTAACTGAGCCATAAACCCTCCCCATACCATGTCCAGCAGACATTGTAGGGTTACTATATATGGATTTTATTATTATTAGGGTACGGACACACTGGCGTGAAACTCTGACGAGTGCAATGTGTGATTTTATCGCATTGCACTCGGACCAATGTTATTCAATGTCTGAGAGCACATTGTCGAGTGTCGGACGCTTTTTTCTCAGCCAGATCCTGGATGGACGTCACAACATGCTGCGACAGTATGAGAATCACGCACGAGACTCGTCAATGCAAGTCTATGGGTCTAACAAAATCACGGACCGCACACGGACCATCTGAGAGGCATCTGTTTTTTTCACTGATACATTATCATTCTGCAGCTGTAAAATGTTCCCGTAAATAATTATACAGTAATAGCTGCTGAGAAAAAAAACGCATTGCTTACGGATGACAAAATTGTGCAACTTTCTAAGCAATATATGCCAGAATTGTGTTAAAACTCCTTTGATGATAGGGACGATCAAGTATAGTGGTCAGATTATACTATGCATTCACCTATGCAGTCTACAAATTCTGTGGCCAAAAAAAATAAAAAATACAGAAGAATGCAAAACAATATGTAATATACAGTACAAGAATTATAGGAACGCCGGCCAGGGGTTTTAAGGAGAGAGCTGACCAGACCCTCAGCCTCCCGGCTGCTTCTCCTGCACGGCTCTAGTTGATTAATTGGTCTTTCCCATGTATGTAACATAGGGAGAGACTTGTCAATCATCTAGAGAGGCAAGGGGAAAAGCAAGCTGAGGTCAGCGGCAGAGAAATCAGCTGGACTTCACAGAGATTTGAATGCAGACAATTTCTCAGTTTTTTAAGTGCAGCAAAAAATAGTTCCAAAGTTGTGGTAATTATGGTAGTCTACCACAGAGTGCATAGTGCCGAAGAGCACACTCTCCTGGTGCAGGACACGGTGAATATAACAGGAAGATCTGAGAGTGGGCAAAACGTCGCTATCTATTGTTGCATTTGTCCTCACAGTTTTGGAACTATTCTTTACTGCACTTTGACTTAGTAAATATGACATTTTCTGCACCCAAATCTTTGTGAAGTGCTCTTGTTCTCTAATTTGCAGTCAGTCACTTGGGATAAATCATAGTCAGGAGTCAGACAACCAGCATCGTGCCACCACCACCACAACGCTGTGCCTAGAGACTTCAAACACCCAAGCTGCCATTAACTCCCATTACTACCAGATCACCCTGGAGCAGCAGCCATTGTGTGCCAGGATCTGTACCAGCAGGATAGGGTGGGCACCCTTTGTGTACCAGGGACTGTGCCAGCAGGATAAGGTGGGCACCCTTTGTGCACTAGGTCTGTGCTAGCAGGAGAGGGCGGGCACCCTCTGTGTGCCAGCATCTGGGCCAGCAGGATAGGGTGGGCACCCTCTGTGTGCCAGCATCTCTGCCATCAGGATAGGGTGGGCACCCTCTGTGTGCCAGGGCCTGTGCCCCCAGGATAGGGTGGGCACCCTCTGTGTGCCAGCATGTGTGCCAGCAGGATAGGGTGGGCACCCTCTATGTGCCAGCATCTGTGCCATCAGGATAGGGTGGGCACCCTCTGTGTGCCAGGGCCTGTGCCCCCAGGATAGGGTGGGCACCCTCTGTGTGCCAGCATCTGTGCCATCAGGATAGGGTGGGCACCCTCTGTGTGCCAGGGGCCTGTGCTAGCAGGATTGGGTGTGTACCTATTGTGGCGCCCTGCTCACGCAGGTAACCACAGATCTCCCTAATGCACAGCTGGGTTTCCACAGCAGGTACCTACTACAAACAACATATTCCACCCCGGCACAGTAGGGGGAGCCCAACTTGCTGCACTTAGGCAAGATTCCCTATATATACTGCTGCTGGGGAGGGGCTAGTTAGAGTGTGTGCAGACGCTAGAAGAGCTGCAAGGACGTCCTGGTGGTCGGTGCTGCGTTCAGGCCCGAGCCAGCGACCCGGAGTGGCCCTTCAGCGTCCCACAAGCCTATATGGGACTGAAGGCAGGGAGCTCAGAACAGAGAAGGGAGCGAGGAACTTGAAAGAGTCTGTCCCAGGAGAACGCCGGATATTGGGGATCTGCACCTGTGGGGAACTATAGGCCCACAGAAAACCCCGTCGCACCGTGGAAGCTTCAGCTACCCGTTCTCCCAGGTGGGTCAAGAGAGGGAGCCAGGCACAGCAGGCCAGCCGCAGTGTCTAGAGAGGGTCATCCTGTAGACCGCACAGGAGGAGAGAGAGACAGGCAAAGGAAGAGAGTGGAGGCAAATCAGGCTACAGCAGGCTGTGCTTCAGAAACTACACAAGCAGAGGAGGCCTAATACCCACTTGCTGTAGGAACCCACTGTGCAGCCCGTTCACCCATCAGTGCCCTGGATCGTTTTCCTGCTCACACCAGTAAAAGGTAAAAGAGACTTGGCTGTGTGCGTGCATCCTTAATCTCCACTCCCAGCACCCATCATAGACTGTACCAACGCTCCCCACATGATCCCAGCTCCACTCCAAGCTGCCCCTTTCTCACTACACTGCCCGGGAGGTCCAGTCCTGCCTGCGGAGGACTACACCATCTCAGCCGCAATACCAGTGACCTCTGGAGGACTGTGGCGACGCTGGTGATATCTCACCAGGTACTGCAGGTGGCGTCACGACAAACCATAAACTTGTACATAATCCCCTGTAAATAATTCCCCCCCCTTTTTTTTTTTTCAAAATGTTTTTATTGAATTTTATTCCAGTAACAGAAATGAAAACAAACAGTCAAATCCCTCCCCCCCTCAGCCACTGTCAAACAAGGCTAGCAGAAGCCATATAAAATGTGTTGCCTAACAGAATTAAAGTCATTTGCATAAACTGTGGTATCCCGGAAATTATTTTTTACCCTTATAAAATCAGGTCTGGGCTGACGTGTTTAAATTGTTTGTACACTTCAACTTCCCCAAGGACCCGTGCAACTCCTCCAAGAGATACCAGGTCGAGTTTATGAATGGGAGAACTGTCGACCGCAGTTCATCGGGGGATAATTTAGTGACAATAAACCCTCTCCATGTTTCAAAAAACTTCCCCGTCAATGTGTCCTTGTCTCTAATCGCTTCCAGGCTTTCTAAATGCATAACGACCTTCAATTCCTTCAGTACACTATTTAAGCCGGGATTCCGTGTAGATAGCCACTCCCTCAGAATTAACCGTTTGGAAACTATTGCTATTAGATCGAGTATTCGGGCAGATTTCCCTTCCCACACTCTAGAGACCGGTAGGTGAAACAACCAGGCCTTCATGTCCATCGTGACAGGTTTACCAGTTACCTCCCGTGCTAACTTTTCGACCCGTTTCCACAAGTTCTTTACCTCAGCACATAACCATAGGCCATGGACCATGTCCAATTTTGGTTGACCACATTTTGGGCATTGCTGTCGCCTGTCAGGAAATTTGACAGTTGGGGGCAACATGAAGCCATATATCGCCCTGTGTATGATCCTGTATTGGACATCCTTCCATCTTTCATTAGTTATGTTTTTCCGTAAGATCTCCCAGCCTCTTAGAATTGTTTCTGTAATGTCCACCTGGGGTGCGTATTTAATCCATCCCTTAAAATTGTTATCTTCTCCCTGGACTAGTATCGCCTCCCGTAGACTCCCATAAATGTATGATACAGTGACATTTAGGGGGTCCAAGTCCACCCAGTCATCCCAGATGTTTGGTCTGCATTCTTGTGAGACATTTTGAAGATGTATCAGGACGTGATAATGTAGTTGCCGGTACTGGATTATATGAAACGGGTTTAGGTGGAGTCTCCCCAACAACTCTGACTCTGTCAACCACCGTCTGTCCGGTTTGTGTAGCAGGTCCCCCAAGGTCTGAATCCCCTTGTCCTGCCAAACCGAGAATAAGGTGTTTTCCCGTCCTAATTTAAACCCTGGGTGTGCCCATGGGTTGAGATACTTCGACGTTTTCCAAGCCATCTGCAGCTTCTTCCTTACTGCTTTCCAACACATAGCCGTGTCCCTATAAATTATTGTGTTTTTGAGGTGACTTGGTACAATAGACCACGACGAGTGTAGTAGGCTGGCTGGTTCCCAAG
This sequence comes from Allobates femoralis, assembly GCA_033576535.1. Lineage (NCBI taxonomy): Eukaryota > Metazoa > Chordata > Amphibia > Anura > Aromobatidae > Allobates > Allobates femoralis. The sequence continues at coordinate 484,276,416 of JARQOC010000006.1, forward strand.
GTCTACAAAATTCTGCTTCAGCTATGTAGTTGGAGTATCTGCTGGACTTTTTAAGCCAGTCAATCACATGTCGGAGCAGACACGCCAAATTATATCCCCTAATATCAGGCAGGTTTAGTCCCCCTCTGTTTTTCGGGAGCATCAAAATGTTATTATTAATCTGAGCTCTTTTTCCTCTCCAGAGGAATCTGGAGAATGCTGCGTTGAGTCTATGTACATCCGTCTTACGCAGCAATAAGGGTATAGTCTGCAGCGGGTAAAGTAGCCTGGCAAAGCTGACCATCTTAATCAGATGGCATCTCCCCAGAAGGGTCAACGGCAGATCTCTCCATCCCTCAAGTTCGCGCAAGATTTTGGCAATCAGCGGATTGTAATTTAGCGGATAAATTTGGTTGGGATCGTTGCTTATTAGTATGCCCAGGTATTTTACAGTATATGTTGTGTTTTGACTTGTATGCCCTCTATCTCCCCCCCTCCCCCTCCCCCATCGCTGACCGATCGATGTCTGCACGTCCCTAGTCGGAGGATCTCGCATTTAGCTTTGTTAAGTTTGAAACCAGAGAATGCGCCAAAAGTTGTGACGTGTTGGAGTACTCCTCCCAAGTCTCGTTCTGGCCTGTTCATGTAGATAATAATGTCGTCAGCAAATAGTGCTGTCTTCACCGTTGTGCCCCAATTTTTATGCCTTCGTAAGTGTTGCTGTCATTAAGGTATCTGGCCAAGGGTTCAATGGCCAGGTTGAAGAGTAGAGGCGAGAGAGGGCAACCTTGCCGTGTGCCTTTTTCCAAAGGGAAAGGGTCGGATAAAAAACCCGGGGTACATATCCGTGCGCTCGGATTCTCATAGTATTGTTAGGAATGTCCTGTATGGGCCCTGCAGACTGACCGTGTCTAGTACAAAGTTCAGCCAGGTCAGATTGACATTGTCAAACGCCTTTTCGGCATCCAACAAGATCAATGCCGGTCGGTCACTATGGAGAGTCGTGCATTGTCCCACCGAGTCCAACACCAGCATTGTTTGTCTAATGTTGCCCACCGCCGAACGTCCCCTGACAAATCCCGCCTGTTGGGGGCCCACAAGGTATGGCAATACCACCGCCAAGCGGTCCGCCATTATTTTGGCTAAGATTTTTAGATTTTGGTTTATCAGGGAGATGGGGCGGTAGTTAGTCGGATCGGTAATTCCCTCTTTCCCCTTTGGCAGTAGCTTGATGTGTGCTGTATTTGTGAGGGTCGAGATTTTTCCACCTTTTAGAATGCCATTAAAAAGAGAGACTAAACAGGGGGCCACCTTATCACACAAGGATTTGTAGTATTCACTGGTGAAACCATCTGGGCCCGGTGCTTTATGTGTGCTCAGATTTTTTATAGCCGTTTGGACATCAAATAACGATATCTCGGCATTTAGGTGGACCAGATCATCTTCCTTAATGGTGGGCAATGAGATCTTTCCAAGCCATTCCCTTCCCCTATCGACTGTATCCTGCAGTGGGGTTTGTTTATATACATTTTCAAAGAATCTACCCAGATGTACATTTACGTCTTTTGGTGCTGTAAGGGTATTTCCATCAAAGTCTAACAGAGAGTTAAATGTCGTGGGCTTGGTCTTGCCTCTGGCTAAATTTGCCAATATTCTGCCCGCTTTATCCCCAAATTTGTATAAGTCCACCTCCCACTGCTCTTTACTCAATAATTCTCACCGTCTTGCCCAGACATCAAACTCCCGTTTAGCTCTCAACCATTCCTCTTTTGTTACCGTCGAGGGATTATTTTTAAAGTCTACATACGTGTCTCTCACTTTGGAACTGGCCAGACGAAAGTGCTCAAACGTGCGCTTCTTTTGAGTGCTGGTATATGCTACGGTAGAATTTTCCCCCTCAAGACTGCCTTACTCGTCTCCCAGTACAGTTGAGAGTCCGTCACATGTTCCGCGTTGTCTATAGCAAAGTCAGTCCACCATTCCCCTAGTAATTTGTCAAAGTTACTGTCATTTTTAAGATGTGACGGGAAGCGCCATATGTAGTCAGATCCCCTTTGGTGCACGTCCCTATATCCGATATCACTATGTTCTCAATGTCTACCGTGTCCACTCTATTCAGCAGGTGGTCATTGAGTAGAAACAAATCAATCTGTGACCAAGACCCATGGACATGTGAAAAATGGGTGTATTCCAGATCCAGAGGGTGGTGCAACCGCCACACATCATATAGTGCCAGTCCCCCAGTCAATTTCTGTAGCAGTCCTGGTGACCTATCAATGGGAGCATGACTGACTTTCCCGGGTCGTGTCGTCTATCTTCGCCTGTGAAAAAGACTGTATTGAAGTCCCCACCCACAACCCTGAGGTGTTCCGTATCTTCTAAGAGCTCCAGTTGCAATCGAGAGAAGAAAGTGTCCTGAGACTGATTAGGGGCATACACATTGGTGACACTTAGTCTGCCAGCCGGGCTGTCAAGTACTAGGCGCACGCATCGACCCTCATCGTCTTTTGTTTCTGAAACAATGGTATAGGGAAGCTTTTTATGTAACAGGATCAGAACTCCAGCTTTTCTCCCGATTGAACCAGATCCGTATACCGCTCCCACCCATAACCTGTGCATCCTAAAGAATTCAGTGGTTTGGAGATGCGTCTCCTGAAGCAATGCTATATCTACTTTTAGTCTTTTAAGGTGTTTGAGCACCATTGATCGTTTCTCCGGTGACCTGAGACCTTTGACATTCCGGGACACCAGATTAACCATGTTCAATCATTATACTGTGGTGCATATTATTCCCCCAACGCGCTTGGTCAGCGTGTTCAGGTCATTGAAAAGCAAACACATTAGACACAGTGGCAAAAACTTGAAAAATCCCCGTACTACAGTGTATATCTTCCCCCCCTCCCCTCACAACTCCCCAACGACCCTTAAACATGTGGTCTAATGACCCCTTCCCCAACAAGGTAGAAAGAGTAGGGCATTCCCCTCCCCACCTTCCCCCCTCCAACATTCCCCCAAATATGTAGAATAGACTCCCATATTCTGATGGGTATACCACATAACCTCTCCCGCCCAGTGGCTCAAGTGTCTATGAGGACAAAGCGATACCGTGTCCAGCAATTGTCCCGTGTATGCCCATAGTGTTTCTCCCAAATACCCGGGAGAAAGCCTGGCTTATGGTCTCTCAGCAGTCGCTGTCTAGGGCAATATTTCTGCGGCTTTCACCCACATACCTTCCCTGGGTCATTAAGTAAGAGAAAACAAAAAGTCTGCGTGTAGTCCGTTTAAGTCTCGTCGCAGACCTCCGTTTCTTGGATTTCACTTCTGGCAACCATGTGGCGTCTTCCTCCACTGCTATCCCGCTGTTGGGGTCTCTGTTCTTTCGGTGAATGGGACCCATTACTGCCTCCTCCCATGGACCATCGGGATGTTTCTACCCGTGACGAGGGGATTCCCAGTCGGGAATCTGAGACTGTCTCCAGTGTTTCGCTGTGACTTCTCTGTTGTCGTCCTCGTTGACCTCCATCCGGGCTCCTCTGGGTCAGACACCTGAGAGCTTCTTCGGGGCAATGGTGCACTTGAATGAGTCCATCTGGGCCTCTGTATTTAAAAATAGCCGGGTATACGAGCTGGAAGCGTATATTGCGCTTGTATAGAATGCTGCACGCCTCCCCAAAGGCTCTCCTTCTCTTAGCAACATCTGCAGAGTAGTCTCTAAACAGCAGGACTTTATGCCCCTTATTATTAGAGGGGTACGTGAGCTCTTGTATGAACGCAGGAGGTTTTCTTTATCCCTGTAATTTAAAAAGCGGGCAATTGCTTGACGGGGTTTATCTCTTCCCTGAGGTGCAGATCCTGGCTTGGCGGGGAGGCTGGGCGGGGGACCTATGCGATGCGCTCTTTCCACTGTGTAGGGACCTCCACTCCCCAGGATCCGTGGGAGATCAGATTCAAATATGTCTAGAAGTGCAGTGGGGGTGATTGATTCTGGGAGCCCCACCAGCCGCAGATTGTTGCGGCGAGACCTGTTTTCCAGGTCTTCCAATTTGCTAGCAGAGCGTTCTTCCCTCTCTTTATATATCTTCACATGCTGTTCCAGCCACACCACCCTGTCCTCGGCGTCCGATAGTCTTTGTTCTAGTGTCTCTAATCTGGACTCCTGTGCAGCAGATGTTGACGTGATGTCTGCCAGGGCATCCTGCAGCAGTTCATGTATCAGAGCTTTGAATGTCTGTTTCAGCTCTCCAGCAAGATGAGAGGAGACTTCCACAGCTAGCACCTTGTAATCAATGTGAGCTCCGGTCCTATGTCCCACCAATCCCTCCGATGTCTCATCTCCTCCACCTCCAGGGTCCAGGGTGCCCGGGGGAATCTCTCCCATGAGACTGGGTCTGGTGCTTGCCTGTCGCCTCCTTGCCTCTCCCGCTCAGTGCCATCTTGGAGGAGGACCCGGGTTGTCTTGTCGCCATTGCTACTGCGTCTCTCCCGTTTCCCGCGCTCCGGAGCCACCGCCGCATGCGGGGAAGCTTCGGGGAACGTTGGTCGTGCCTCCGGTATCGAGTAGCGGCGATTTTCACGCCTTTGATGCGAGTTTGTGGCCACGGGCTTTGGGAGCTCAGACACGTCCTCCCTCACCCATCAGGCCGGAACCGGAAGTCAATTCCCCCCTTTTAAAGATAGGCCCACTACACGGAATCAGTCGTGGCCGCCATTTCCTGTGACACAGCAGTTAACCCTTTGCCACCTGACACCCGAGTACCCCAAAGCCTGGGTGCTACACCTATTGTCTGCCAGGATCTATGCCAGCAGGATAGGGTGGGCACCCTCTGTGTGCTGTGCTAGCAGGATAGGGTAGGCACCCTCTGTGTGCCAGGGGCATGTGCTAGCAGGATAGGGTGGGTACCCATTGTCTGTCAGGATCTATGCCAGAAGGATAGGGTGGGCACCCTCTCTGTGCTGTGCTAGCAGGATAGGGTAGGCACCCTCTGTGTGCCAGGGGCATGTGCTAGCAGGATAGGGAGGGTACCCATTGTCTGTCAGGATCTATGCCAGCAGGATAGGGTGGGCACCCTCTGTGTGCTGGGGGCTGTGCTAGCAGCATCTATCAATGCCTAATCCCTACGATAACCAGAACTGACTGCCCCGGGGTCACGGAAGCTGGTTCTCGACCCCTCTGACTCCCCTGCAGCAAACGGAGCCTGGCTCCAAGTGCCTCTCGGCCCCGGGGTGGACGAGTCACACAATTCTATGTCGCATATTGATATCACACTCGGAGATAGATATATGGATTTGTGGATCAGAAAGGTAAAATATTTGCATAGAGTAGCTTCAGATCACAAATCAGTAGAGACTGGTACAGGATGTGTGGAACAGAGGAGGGAGTGTAAAGTACATCCAGCCTGGTTGAAATTAATAGATATGGGAAAAAGTAAGTGAGAAGTGGAGGAATTCTTTCAGACCAATAGTGGAAGTGCGACTAAGGGCATAGTGTGGGATGCCATGAAAAGAATTTGTTCGGGGCCTGTTTATTAGGAACATCTCTAGGTGTAAAACTGAGTCTAGACAGGTAGAGACACAGGAGCTGGAGGACCTGGGAAGAGTGTTGTGGTGAGCCGACCCACCCCGGAGACACAAAGACACCTGAAGGTGGCCCAGGAAGCAGTGGACAGCGTACATTTAAATAGTGCAAAAAAGAAGCAGGAATTTCAAAAAGTCTCATTTTATGAGGATGAGGAAATGGTTGGGCATCTTTTATCGTTAGTGGCAGCCGCTCAAAGGGAATTATCATATATCTACAATTTATATGACGCTGGTAAAAGACTGCTTACAGACATAAAGGATACCTTGAATATATTTCAGAGGTTTTATGAAGACCTTTATGTGATGAAATGAATAGTTTCAGGTGAGAAAATTCAGGGTTTTCTGGAGGGGGCGGACTTGACACAGCTTAGCGAGGAAGACAGTTTGGAAGTCCCGCTGACGGTTGAGGAGTTGGAGGAGGCCTTGGCTTCATTGGCGAATGATAAGGTGCCTGGGGTGGATGGACTGCCAGTGGAGGTTTACAAACATCTTAAAGACCTGGTGGTGCCCAGATTGCAGAAGGTGTTCCTGGGGGCCCTGGAAGAGGGACAATAGCCGGAGTCCATGAGGGAGGCTATGGTGGTAGTTCTGGCCAAGGAAGAAAAATGTTAAAAGAATGGAATCCTATTGACCCATTTCACTCCTGTCGGTAGATGCCAAGTTACTAGCCAAAGCTCTGGCGAACAGAGTGGTGAGGGTGGTCACTAGTGTGCATCACCCGGGCCAGTCGGGATTTATGCCCAATAAATCAACAGCCATAAATTTGAGGCAGTAATATCTTAACATTCAACTGCCTGGAGATAATGCCAGGTGTAGGGCGGTGGCATCTTTAGACGCCCATAAGGCATTTGACAGTGTGGAGTGGGACTATCTGTGGCTGGTCCTTGGGCAGATGGGCTTTGGCCCGGTGTTCATCTCCTGGGTAAAGTTGCTTTATCCCTCCCCGATGGCCAGAATAAGAGTAAATGGAGAGAGGTCAGAAAGATTTGATCTCACTAGAGGGACCGGCAGGGGTGCCCCCTCTCTCCTTTGCCATTTGCTCTTGCGATTGAGCCACTTGCTGCTTGAATTTGGAAGGTGACCGTGGTGAGAGGTTTTTTAAATTCGGTCCAGTGGAGAAGATTGCACTTTATGTAGATGATGTCCTATTATTCCTGCAGGATCCTTAAGAATCCTTGAGCCAGGCAGTGACCATCATAGAACAATTTGGGAAATTATCTGGGTTAAAAATAAACTGGGATAAATCCAATCTTATGATAGATAGGGATAGGCAGGTAGATCCGGATGGAATTAGTAGCATGAGGCTTAAGATAGTAAACCAATTTAAATACTTGGGGACTCAGATTGCCTTACCGGTAACTTGAGTACCTGAGACTAAATGTGTTGCCGCTTTTGGCTAAATTAAAAGACAAGGCTCAAACATGGAGTAAGTTGCGTCTCTCGGTGGTGGGCAGGACGAACCTGTCTAAGATGGTACTAATGCCTAAACTCCTATATGTTATGTACAACTCTCCGATGTGGCTTCCTTGGGGTCTGTTACAGCATCTCAGATCCTTATTTTGTGATTTGGTCTGAGGGGGGGGGGGGGGCAACCCAGGATTAAATTAGAGATCTTGCATAATGGCTGAGGATGCATAATGTTGTTAGTTGAACAAGGGTCTAATGATTTATTTTTGGGGTTATAATTTGAGCTATATATTTGTTGATTGGTGTTCTTTTTTTCCGGTCATTGTTATTAAGTGATTGGGATGTTGTACTTGCCGTTTAAATGGGGGTGGGGGTGGAGCGTTTTTTTCTTTTTTGTCATTCTCTGTTTTATGCAAAGGTTTATTGATATGCCTTATAGAGTGTAATTTGGTGTATGGCATTATTCTATAATAAAAACTGATTAAAAAAAATAATAAAACCTCACAGTAAGGTTTACAGTAAGGTGTAGCTCAGTCATTTCAATTTTTATCAGCTCAAAAAGGTCATGATAATCATATTAGTGAGAAAAGGGCTACATCATCTTGGTGAGTCTGTCAGCACAGATGGTTTGCACGAGCCTGGGTCTGCATTTCGATGACTAAATGTGATTTTGTATTTGGGAAGATCTGAGGTTGTGGGTTGCATTAAGAGAACGTGCACCATGGGGAGAGACAGCACAAGGGGATAGAGCGCCCAGGGAAGAGATACAGCACAGGGCGGAGAGACCATGCACAGTGGGGAGAAACAACACACAAGGGGAGAGACAGCACAAGGGGATAGAGCGCCCAGGGAAGAGATACAGCACAGGGCGGAGAGACCATGCACAGTGGGGAGAAACAACACACAAGGGGAGAGACAGCATAAGGGGAGAAAGCACAAATGTGGGAGTGACAGCACAAGAAAAGAGAAAGTGCACAGGGGGATGGTAAGCAGCAGCACCTACCAAGCCATGCACGGCTACCCCCTGCAGCAACAGTTTCCCCCGCCCTCCTCAGTGGTGTTGTGATTATTAGCGGGAGTCGTTAGACTAATATTTGAATGCACACGTTATATTTATTATTATTATTATTTATTTATATAGCGCCATTGGTTCCATGGCGCTTTACATAAGGAGTGGGGGTAACAAGGACAGGTACACTACATATGAGCAGTCAATGCTTGCTGATACATGACGGGAGAGGATCGTGTCCACGAGGGCTCACAGTCTACATATATATATATATATAATCGCCCGATGCTATAGAATCGTGTCCCTGTCTAGTCTAAACAATAAAAACTATAGAAACAAACAAATGAATATTAGTATTCAGGGCAGATGTTTATTAATCTTTGGTTAATACATGGATAGTCCAACGTCTCTTTCTTTTATGTGGTCTGGCATCAGGAATAGGTAGATGGTGTTATATTTGATTAAGACGGATGAAGAGGGAACCATCCAGTCCCAAATTGGTCTCATCTGATTAATTAAAGACCTAATTATTATTCATGGCATGCATGGTGTGTGACATTTGCCTCAGCAACTGTCTCAATCGTGAATACCAGAATAATGTTGGTCGACCCTTTTAAGATACAGTAATCGTGTTCGCGTTAAAGGTAAATTATTTTACCTACATGGTGAAATGTTTGTGATTGTTCTACGCATTCTACTTGCAGATGTTTCTTGGTCTTTGCATACAGTACATTTTTTCATTATTAAACTGTACCATCTCCCCATCACCAACGCTGCGGAGACACTTACGAGGATTGTAACGCTTTATGGCAGTCTGATGTACAAACACGTCATCCTTTGTGTCATTCCTGTTGATAAAGCCATACCCATCGCGGACATTAAACCACTTCACCGTCCCCTGGACCCAAGTGGCCAGTACCTGCTTATCGGTCTGGCTCTGTCTCTTCACACCCTTTTCCCTGATCTCCCCTGCCGAGCGAGCTGCTTTGGCTGGGGCGTCTAGTTTAAAGGTGGCTGCTGTTGTGGGGCATGACTTGCTGGTTCTGGTATATCGGACCACGGGTGGAGGATGCGGACAACGGTTTGCCCTATGGCGGGGGTCGCCGCATGTCCAGCACCTTCCCATAGGCCGGCTGGGTTGCTGTCTCGCTTGCCTGTCCGCCTGTTGGTCTAGCATGAGCTGTAGCTGTAGTATCTGTTTCTGCAACTCTGCTACTATCTGCTTCAATTCTTCCGTGTCACTGTTCGGAGTGCTGGCACCAAATATGGACCTGCAGGCCGTAGTATAAGTCTGGTTATAAGCTACTACCGGGAGGAGATTCTGTTGATCACACATCCTGCCGACTACGCCAGATGTAGCGACCGGTGGCAAGGCCGCGGGTGTGTGTGTATCATCTTTCTCAACAGAATCCCCATACTCAGGTTTAACCGATAATAACGTTTCTTTACTGGCAAACATGTTTATATCACAGTCAACCGAACTATATGCGCACTTGTATATATTAGAGTCTCTGGATCTTCACTTCTTCCGGGTACGCAGCAAGAAAAGAAAAAAACACAACAATGAAGGTATCTTTCCCTAACTTTCCCTAAAATCACGTACCAGTCTATCACAGAAGAAGATGTCGCTCCCACGTAGCAGGCCTGGGGATCTCACGATGACAGGTCCCAGTGCAGCGCTGAAGGGGGAAACTCCTCAGTCTTCTTCTTTGGTCTCCTTCCGCAGGTAACGGAATCTTTCTTTGTTAGTCTCTCCCAGTCTCAGGGCACACCGAGCAGCAGAAGGGAGCCCACACAGCAGCACAGAAGTCTCTCCTAGTCTCGGGGGCACCCCGAGCAGCAGGAGGGAGATCATGGCAGTACAAATGGCTCCCTTATGTCGGTCACGGCCCCTGCACATGCACTCCGGGTGCTCGGCGGGCAAGGTTTTGCAGAGCGGCCAGAGTCACAGCACCAAAGTCCAGTGGCCCAGGATCAGTCACGGGGGCTCGTCCGGGATGATTTTTCCGGCAAGGTGTAGCAAAGTAGCCCTCTTTCAACAGACATCCACACGCAGGTCTCCCCTGGCTCAGCTCTGGATCTACACTGACTTCCTGCTCTCTCTCTTCCTGGGTAAACACTTTTGCTGAAAAGGGAATTTCCCACTTCCCTGCGTTTGTTTCAGCACTTGTCCACAAGGGGGCAGTAGCGGACTGTGCACAGTTCATTTCCATATCCATTTCTATGATACAGTCTGAATTGCTCACCTCACTACAATTTTATACTGTATTCTAAATTACTTTCCCTTTTCGACATGTGACAAAGTAACAGTTAACTTTTTTTTTATACAATTATTCAATAAAATAATTTTTGATAAAATGAGATATGGCTACAACCCTGTGTAATTTAGTATTCAAACAAAACCAGAATTGTTTCAAAGAGTTGGCGCCCATAGTAAATTAGCAATTACACCACACCATAAATGCAATAAGACATAACTTTTATTGAAGGTATTATATCCAAATAATATTCATATGTTGTTACAATAATAAATGCAAGTACAGAAATACAGATCAGGAAATAACAATCATTTTCCCATACTGTACAGGTAAATCAAGCATCCCTAGAAAATTAATAGGAGAGTCAAAAAAGTAAACAAAAGTAAGGTCTGTAGTCAAACACTACAAGGGAAGAAAGTATCTTCTTCTCACAAAAGAGACCACACAATATCTAGGTATTAATTAGAGATAGGGGTAGCTTGGCAGGGAATGTGATTCAAGTGTAACATAAATACTAGAAAAGGGAAAGAGAAGCGCAATAGGGTCTTATCATTGGTAAAAAGGTGGACTAAATTTAACTAGTCACTCACCTAGAGGGGTTGTGTACCACACAACCAGCGTCAGGGCAAAGGTGATAGCTGCTGCAAGGATCCACACCACAACGGTTAACGTAGTTAGGGACACTACTATTCCCTGAGCAAGGAGTTGGGACTAACTCCGAAACGCGTCGGAAATAAACACTATAATGGTGAACACCGTCTGATCTTTCTGGTCTATGCAGCGCGGGTCCATATACATCGTCCACCCTCTGCATTTTTGAACTAGGTCAAGTGTAACATAGTAACATAGTATTTAAGGTTGAAGGAAGACTTTAAGTCCATCTAGTTCAACCCATAGCCTAACATGTTGATCCAGAGGAAGGCAAAAAAAAACCATGTGCCAACACTAAGCTCCACATTGGGGGAAAAAATTCCTTCCTGACTCCACATACGGCAATCAGACTAATTCCCTGGATCAACGCCCTATCAAAGACTCTAGTATATATAACTGGTAATATTATAGTTTTCAAGAAAGGCATCCAGGCCCTTCTTAAATGTTAGTAGTGACTCACTCATTACAACATCATGTGGCAGAGAGTTCCATAGTCTCACTGCTCTTACAGTAAAGAATCCGCGTCTGTGATTATGATTAAACCTTCTTTCCTCCAGACGTAGAGGATGCCCCCTTGTCCCAGTCTCAGGCCTAAGAGTAAAGAGATCATTGGAAAGGTCTCTGTACTGTCCCCTCATATATTTATACATTATTATAAGATCACCCCTAAGCCTTCGTTTTTCCAAACTAAATAACCCCAAGTTTAATAACCTGTCTTGGTATTGCAGACCCTTAGTCCTCTAATAACCTTGGTCGCTCTTCTCTGGACCCGCTCTAGTTCAGCTATGTCTTTCTTATACACCGGAGACCAGAATTGTACACAGTATTCTAAGTGTGGTCGCACTAGTGACTTGTATAGAGGTAAAATGATGTTCTTCCCATGAGCATCTATGCCTCTTTTAATGCATCCCATTATTTTATTTGCCTTTGCAGCAGCTGCCTGACACTGGCCACTAAATGTGAGTTTGTCATCTACCCATACACCCAGGTCTTTTTCAGTGACAGTTTTGCCCAGTGTTTTACAATTAAGCACATAATTATACCTTTTGTTTCCTCTGCCCAAGTGCATGACTTTACATTTATCCCCATTAAAGCTCATTTGCCACTTATCAGCCCAAGCTTCTAGTTTACATAAATCCTCCTGTATCCAGTGGTCTACAATACTAAACACTAAAAGTAACTAAATACTCTTGTGTACTACCATGCACCCTCTTAAAACACTGTGTAATATATCTGATGTTTAAGAAAAATTAAATTTTTTTTCTAAACATTTTCCTATTTTTAATTTGAAAATGGCTTCTCTGTTGTGTGAATTTTCAAATGTGCAGCAAGATATGGTTTCTTGGAAAAACCTTTCCCACATTCTGGACATGAATATGGCTTCTCCCCTGTGTGACTTCTCAAATGTGCGGTAAGATGTCCTTTCTGGGTAAAACATTTCCCACATTCTGAACAAGAAAATGGCTTCTCGCCTGTGTGAGTTCTTTTATGATAAACAAGATCTCCTTTGTTAGTAAAACATTTTCCACATTCTGGACATGAAAATGGCTTTTCCCCTGTGTGAGTTCTCTGATGATAAACAAGTTGTGACTTAATGCTATAAGATTTCCTACATTCTGAACAAGAAAATGGCTTATCCTCTGTGTGAATTCTCTGATGGTAAACAAGTTGTGACTTAATACTATAAGATTTTTGACATTTTAAACATGAAAATGGCTTCTCCACTGTGTGAGTTCTCTGATGTACGCTAAGATTTGTATTATTGGAAAAACATTTCCCACAATCTGAACATGAAAATGGCTTCTCCCCTGTGTGAACTACCTGATGTCTAGTAAGATTTGTAGTATTGGCAAAACATTTCCCACATTCTGAACAAGAAAATGGCTTCACTCCTGTGTGAATTTTCTGATGTACAGTAAGTCTGGATTTCACAGTAAAACATTTCCCACATTCTGAACAAGGAAATGGCTTCACTCCTGTGTGAATTGTCTGATGAGCAATAAGACTGGATTTCAGGGTAAAACATTTCCCACATTCTGAACAAGAAAATGGCTTTTCCTCTGTGTGAATTCTCTGATGAGCAGTAAGACTGAATTTCTGGGTAAAACATTTCCCGCATTCTGGACATGAAAATGGTTTTCTCCCCTGTGTGAACTCTCTGATGTACGGTTAGACTTGATTTCTGGGTAAAATATTTCCCACATTCTGAACATGAAAATGGCTTCTCCCCTGTGTGAGCTCTTTGATGTTCAGTATCCTTTGTGTTATTTTCATTTTGCATAACAGTCTGTAATGAATCAGAAGATATGACCTGTTGATTAGGAATGAATGATAGATTCTTGTTGTGAAGGGCTGGCGGTATATGTGGAATTATGTCATGATCTTCATATTTATATGGCGTGATACCATAATCAGCTGCTTTAAAATTGGTAAATGTCAGATATCCCTCTGATGCACTGTCATCTGAGAAGGAAAAAAAGATATATTCAGAAATGCTGCATTTTGAAACAACTTGTATTAAGATTAATTTACTAGCTGGTGAAGACAGGGGTACAAACTGCAGAAATTAATGCATAGAATAAGAGATTATATTAACATGTTAATGACCGCCAATATGTCTTTTGAAGGTGGCCATTAAGAAGCCTTAATTGTGAGTGTCACTTTTTCACAGTGCTATAGATTAAGTTTATAGTGCCACCCAGCTGGCAAAAATCACGAGGGTGACAGCTGTGTATGATAGCTGACACCCTTCGACATCAGCCCCAACCAATTTTTAAACTGATCAGGGCCAATTAACCCCTTAAATGCCATTGTTAATTGCAACTGCAAACTCTAAATGGTTAAAAGGGCGGTTAAAACACCCCTTTAACACTATCACTCCCCCAGCGATTGTAATCACAGGTTGCTAACGTAAACACCCTCCATCTGATAAAGTCAGGGTACGGTGGTCTGTTAGAACCAGCTATATGCAAAAGGCAGAGTATGTGAGAAACTGACAGGTCTCAGGCACAGCAGTAGACCAGTACTGCAATGCATGAGACCAAAGTAAAAAATATTTATGTTCCACAGTGGGACTAAGGGGAAAAGTAAAAAAAAATAATTTTTATTAAATATGTCACAAAAAGAAACGCAAAGAATATATGAAAACACATTTTGCCACTAAAACACAGCTTTTATTTAGAGCAACGATATAATAGAATGTGCTCATAATTGGTATTGCCACTTCCAGAACGACCCGAATTATAGAACTGTCACATTATTTATTCTGTACAGCAAATACCGCAAAAAAATTTAGCTTTTTTGTCATACCAGCAGCACTCAAAATTTTTTAAAAAAAGCAATCAAAAAGTCATATGTAAAAAAAAAAAAAAAATGGTAGGACTGAAAACACCAAACACCAAAAATACAAACCCTTTTATGGCTCATTAGAAAAAAAAATAATGACGTTACAGCTCTCAGAACATGGTGATGCAAGAACAAATTAATTTTTATAAAATTTTGTTTTTACTGTGTAAGAGTAGCAAAGCATAAAAAAAAATTATGAATTTGATATAACTATAATTGTACTGACCTGAAGCATAAGCCAGCCTTATCACTTTTGCCACAGGAAAAATTATTATATATATATATATATTATAAAAGAAAAAAGATGGATTTTCCAGAATGGATCAGTAAAATCCACTTGTCACGATCTCCACACTACCTTTATCTGTTACTATTGTTGTAGAAGCTGTTAGTCTGTGCTGCAGTCACTTGCCTTCACTTCACTTAATTAGGCCTCTACTTTAGCAAGCTAGCTACTCTATTCAGTGTCATTTGTACACTTGCTTTTGCCTGTGTAGGACTGATCCCTCTGTGCTCTGAGCCAGACCCAGCCTAACTTTGTTACGTTACCTGGACTTTGACCCTCTGCCTGTGACCTGACTTCTCTTTTTGCCTGCTCCTGTGTATACTGTTTTGTCCTCTGGTTTTATTGACTACGGCTAGAATTGAACTTCGTTTCTGACTACCTCTTGCTGTTATTGCGTCATTTCCTGGACCTGACTGCGGATCATTTGATCTCTTTTTACTTCCAGTAAGTATTATTATTATTATTATTATTATTTTCTTTCCGTTATTGCAATCTGTTTCGTCACCTCTGGACTAGTTATTCCTGTAGTGTTTCGCGTCACATTACAATTGACCTTTTACTTTTTTTTTTTCTTTTCTCCACCTATGGATCCAATACATACTTTGTGTGATCAGGTGGCGGATCTGACTCAGTTAGTCCGAGATCTGGCCTTGGAGCAACACAAACTGGCAGCCTCTCAGGCTCAGTTACATGGCAAGATATCTGGTATTTCTCCTGCCCCTCAGAATCTCTCTCCGCCGACTGCCGTTATGACTTTTGAACCTTCTTTGAGCCCCTCTGAACCTGTTGTAGCACTCCATTAAGACCAGTTCAGAATTTTCAAGGAGAGTTGTAAATTATGTTTTATCTTGTGCCCTTGGTCATCTGGGAATGAGTCACAGTGGGTGGGAATTATATCAGTTTTACAGGGGGGTGAGGGGGGGGGGGGTCTTCAGACTTGGACATTTTCCCTACCCTCTTTTGCTCCTGAACATCTTTCAATGGATGCCTTTTTGACTCTTTAGGACAGATCTATGACGAACCTGACAGGGTCAAGGTGGCAGAGGTGATTATGAGCCTGACACAGGGAAATCGCACAGCAGAAGACTATTGTACTGAGTTTCATCAGTGGTCTACTGAGGTCCTGTGGAATGATGCAGCTCTCAAATGGCATTTCCTCAGGGGTCTTTCGGAGTCTCTGCATACTCCAACTGGATGTTTGGTGGAGGCCACGACTCAGGCTATCTGCATAGATTGGAGGATGCAGGAAAGACGTGTGGTTCAACAAGAGGTTCCATTTTATCCATCTGGCCAGGTTCATTTACCTGAGATGGAACCTATGGAGGTTGGAGCTGCCAGTTCAAGGATCAATGAGAGGAGACACCGTCGGGAACTTGGACTTTGTCTCCATTGTGGCCTAGCTGGTCATTTCTTAAAGGATTGCTTGGCAAGACCTGCAGCAAACAAGCCATCGGGAAACACCTAAGTCTGGGTAATTGTCGAGGAGGTCACCCAGACTTCCAGGTACCCTTTTACTCCTCCGATAATGTATTGTTGAATGCTGAATTTGTCTTTCAACATCAGTGTCTGTCAACATTTGCCTTTATTGACGCCGGATCTGCGGCTAATTTCATTGATTCGGGACTTGTTCTGAAGTTAGATTAGGGACAGTTAAGCTAGAAAGTCCCATTCAAATTGTGTCCATTGATAGAACTCCGTTGCTCAAATTGGTTCAATTAGTTAGGGTGGAGTTCACACTCAGGTGGGATCCTTCACATGGAATTATCTCCTGCTATGTTTGGACATTTACGCTGGCTTCAGACTTGCAGATGCTCTGCAGCGTTGCAGAGCATCTGCAAGCATCTGCATGCGACCGTGGCCCTATGTTTAAATGGTGCGCACGGCGGTCTGCAGATCTTGCGGACGCGTGCGCACCCATCACTCTATTGTGATCTGTGCGACGCGATGCTGCGCACAAATCACACACTCCGCCCGCACCATGACGCGAGATGTCGCGTCCTGGTGCGGACGAGAGTGTGTGATCTGTACGCAGCATCCGCGTGTGCACAGATCACATATAGGAGTGAATGGGTGCGCACGGCGGTCCGCAAGCATCTGCAGACCGCCGTGCGCACCATTATAACAAGGGGCCACGGTTGCATGCAGATGCTGCAGATGCATCTGCAAAACGCTGCAGATGCATCTGCAAGTTGAAGCAGCTTACTGCTGATTAGTTGGGTATCCTTGGAGCATATGCATATCCAATCATTGGCTGGAACTGAGGATATTGTCACATGATCCTTATTGTCTTGAAAATTGTCTTAAATCTGTGCATGTTTGCTCTGTTAGTCTGGAGGGTCTTACGGAATACCTGAAAGACTTCTGAGATGTTTTTTCGGAAAAAGAGGCTGAGATCTACCTCCTCACCGTCCCTATGATTGTGCTATTAATCTCATTCCTAATGCCAAATTTCCCAAGGCTTGCTTGTATAACTTGTCTGGCCCTGAGCGAGCAGCCATGAAAGTTTATGTTACTGAAAAATTACAGAAAGGTCATATTCGTCCTTGCTCATCGCCGATAGCCGTTACATTCTTTTTTTTGTTAAAAAGAAAGATGGAGGCCTCCGTCCCTGCCTCAATTTTCGAGAATTAAACAAAATAAATGTTAAACATATTTACTTGCTTCCACTCATCCCTGATCTATATAATGAGCTTTCAGGGACCAAATAGTTTTCCAAACTGGATCTCAGAGGGGCATATCATTTGATACATATTTGTGAGGGTGATGAGTGGAAGACATCATTTTAACATCTGTGGGTCTCTTTCAAAATCTCATCATGCCTTTTGGTTTAACTAATGCACCCATGGTTTTTCAGAATTTTATGAAAGACTAGATGGTGGCCCGATTGTAACGCATCGGGAATTCTAGAATATGTGGGTGTGCGGCAGTGCGGGTGTACGGCGGTGTGGTAGTGTGAGTGTGCAGAGATGGCCCCCTCAGTTCTCACCCGCTCTGGGCTTCTGTCCAGCCGCCTCTCACCCTAACATGTCTTCTTCTTCCTCCAGCAAAGACGTCAACAATTCCAAGGCCTCAGGGGGCCGAGTTAACAGGGGGCGTCATAGTAAGCGTGTCCAAGCCCATAGCCCTAATATGGTGGGCGTGCCCTTGTTCACAGCCATTACGGGGCCCCCTTTGGTAGCTCCACCCCCACCCCCTGCGGCCTTGAATTTCTGAAGTCTATGCCACGAAGAAAGAAGAATGGCGGGGTGAGCGGCGGGCAGATGGAGCATGGAGCACAGCCGGGGGAGCATGGAGCGGGGGCTGGAGACCGAGCGGAGCGGGGCGGAAGACCGGGCGGACTGTGCCTGTTTCGCTGTAACAGAAATCCCGCGTCGCTGATTGGTCACGCCCAGCCAGCCGCCAACAATCAACGACGCGGGTTTTGCGTTAGAGACAGTGTGACGTGAGTGCAAGGTGAGTGTAGGGCTAAGTGTGAGGTGAGTGCAAGGTGAGTGTAGGGCTAAGTGTGAGGTGAGTGCAATGTGATTGTAGGGCTAAGTGTGAGGTGAGTGCATGTGATTGTAGGCTAAGTGTGAGTGAGTGCATGTGATGTAGGGCTAAGTGTGAGGTCAGTGCAAGGTGAGTGCAGGACAGAGTGTGACGTGAGTGCAGGGCAGAGTGTGACGTGAGTGCAGGGCAGAGTGTGACGTGCATGCAGGGCAGAGTGTGACGTGAGTGCAACTTGAGTGTAGAGCTAAGTGTGAGGTCAGTGCAAGGTGAGGTCACGTGTGTAGGGATAAGTGTGACGTGGTGCAGGGCTAAGTGTGACGTGAGTGCAGGACAGAGTATGACATGAGTGCAGGGCAGAGTGTGACGTGAGTGCAGGCAGAGTAAGGGAGCAGTGCAGAGTATAAGGTGAGTGCAGGGCAGAGTGTAAGGTGAGTGCAGGGCAGAGTGTGACGTGAGTGCAGGGCAGAGTGCAAGGTGAGTGTGATGTGAGTGTAGGGATAAGTGTAACGTGAGTGCAGGGCTAAGTGTGACGTGAGTGCAGGACAGAGTGTGACATGAGTGCAGGGCAGAGTGTGTGCAGGCAGAGTGTGACGTGAGTGAGGGTTGAATGACACCATGCTTCATAGCATACAAGCGCTTTATGCAGGCCCTTCAGCTAGAATAAGAATCAACGTCTCTCTCTCTGGTCCATTCAATATCACGAATGGCACACGCCAGGGCTGCCCCCTGTCCCCCCAGGTTTATGTGCTCTGCATGGATTCCTTGGCGGCGACCCTCAAGAACAACACTTCCATACATGGAATTAATACTGGCAAGACTACTCATAAATTATGGCTTTTCGCTGATGATTTATTACTCTACATAACTAACAGTACCCCCAACATCCTCTAGGACCTACACACTTACGGTCAACTAAGCAACTTCAAGATCAACACAGCCAAATCAGAAATGCTTAATATTACCCTCCCAGAGGTAGTAACCAGCCTACCCAGATCCAGTTTCCCCTTTGAGTGGAAAGCCGAATCTCTCAAATATCTGGGGATCACATTAACACGTGATCTCTCCCAATTATACCAAACTAATTACTTACAGGTGCTCAACCGGTTGGAGGCAGATCTCTCCAAATGGAATAAACTGTCCCTGACTTGGCTGGGCAGGATAAATACCATCAAGATGGACCTTCTTCCCCGCATGCTGTATTTTTTCCAAGCGGTCCCAATCGGTCTCCCGGCCTCTTTCTTCTCCCGATTGAAAACCATGCTCCAAAAATGTATTTGGTCCCATGGTAGACCACGCATTACTTTGCGCCTCGAGTAGACTAGTGGAGTTGGGCGAGATGGGACTGCCGGACCTACGTCTGTACCACTCCGCTGCTCTTGGCGAGTGTATACTCGATCTTTTTCGATCCAAGAGAAGTGGAAGATGGGTTGAGGTAGAGATGTCACAATTGCCCACCAACCCTCTAACCTCAATTTGGACCCCTATCCAGCAGATGGAGACCATTCTTCCTTTATAACGAGCCACCTACAACTGTTCCTCAAACGTAACAAAAAATCCCTGGATAGGACAACCCTTCCAGGCGCACTGACCCCAATATATGGTAATCCCTCCTTTAGGGTGGTACCTGGCAGAGGGTCCTTCCTTTACGCCCCTAAGACCTCCTACCCCACTATACTTAAATACATCATGGGCTCCCAGATTAAGACTCTCCCGGAGATATACCCTAACTTGAGCGCGCCCCCTGACTCTTGGTTCTTACA
This sequence comes from Allobates femoralis, assembly GCA_033576535.1. NCBI lineage: Eukaryota > Metazoa > Chordata > Amphibia > Anura > Aromobatidae > Allobates > Allobates femoralis. The sequence continues at coordinate 484,296,177 of JARQOC010000006.1, forward strand.
CCACAGAATCATAAGCTATATCAACTCACTACCCCCGGCTAACATCTTTCGCCCTTTGACTGACTTCGAGCAATTGTGCATGGAGGGAAGGCCCATAGACCACGTGATCTTTGTACTGTACAATAATTTCAGAAATAGTTGGACGATGTCCTCTGAAGAGAAACCCTCATTCATGAGAAAGTGGGAGATAGACCTGGGGAGACAAATCGTCCCCAGGGAATGGGAGAGGATATTTCTATTTATGAAAAAGGCAACAATATCAGCGGTTCTCCAGGAGCGCAATTATAAAGTGGTGGTTAGATGGTACAGGTGTCCTGTGGAGGTCAACACAATCTTCCCGGGGGCTTCGGATAGGTGCTGGAGGTGTCTTGAGCATAGAGGTTCCTACATTCATATCTGGCGGCATTGTAGACCCATCTTCCTATTCTGAAGGGACGTGGGAGACCTATATCAAAGAGTCACCTCCGACCCTCTAGATCTCACAGCGGAACTGGCACTTTTAAGTCTCTCTGATATGTCAATCTCAACATACAAATCTAGCCTGCTACGTTACTTCTAGACGGCAGCAAGACGACTAATACCCAGATACTGGAAACAGACTGTTCCCCCTGGTCGTAAAGAGCTTATTACGGAATTAAACGATATCTGTAGAATGGAAGAACTAGCTAGTGCTAGTTTCAGCTCACCTGATCCTAACAGCTCCGTCCGCCACTGCAGACTATGGGCCCCCTGGATTCTGTTCAGGGAAACCAGGGCTGTCCAATGCACACGCTTGACCTAGACGCACCTTTTATGGTTCTCAGACACTCGACCTTTACCAACCCCTTTCGGTACCGTCGGTAGAAGAGAAATTGCAGGCTCCCGTACGGTTAATGTCTACCTGCTCACCTGCCCTCACGGGAATCCCCACTTTTCTCCCATTCTTACCCCTTTCCTCTACACTCCTCGACCTTCCCTCCTCTTTCCCTCCCATTAAACATCTTTTTTTTCCTTTCTCTTCCTCTTTTTTATGACATGTTCATAGATTACATAGATTTAACTGTTTTACTATGATCACTTTAGTGATTTAAGCTAATGATTCACCTTTTCACGAGAGGATAATTTGCGGTACGTCAGCACGACATGGCTCCCTTTCATAGACTTTTGTCCTCTACATCCACGGGTGAAGGTGCCATGTCAGGCCCCCCGCATACTAGAGGGAATAATTACCTGATGTCTTTTTATTGATATTTGTGCATCTCATTCTGAAACGACTAATTGCTTTTGACCATACCATATACTTGTATTGTTGGATGCATATGATGTTCTGGAAAAATGTTTTTTGAATAAAAACAGATTCAACAAAAAAGAAATAAAAAATTGTGTTCCAAAATTGAAATGTTGCTCCTTCCCTTCCGTACTCAGCCGTTTGTCCAAACTGATCACACGTGGGATATCAATGCACTCAGAATTAGCTGCTTAAAGGGACACTGTCACCAGGTTTTTGCCATCCCATGTGACAGCAGCATAATGTAGAGTTTTAATATTTGGGTTTCAATAACACGCCCATCGGGGCGTGATAAACAATACAGGAAGCGGCAAAGGGACACAGAGAGGACGCCCGGGGGACTAGTAATGGTAGCCCCCCGGATCATTAACATACTAATGAGTGAGTGATAATAACGTTTTATTAAGCAGTCACAGGTCACATTTAGGACAGAGAGGGATAGTTAGAGTAGTAATAGGAAGGTGCAAGGACAGGTAGCGATAGCCTGGGGGCTTTATGGAGGCGACAGGTTTACTTTAACTGGTTTAAGGATATAAAAATTTTAAAATGACTAATTTTTAATAATTTTCACCAAAAGTCCAATATTTTCACAAATAAATGCAAAACAGATCGACGTAAATTATTACCAGTGTTTCTGAAAAACAATCTCATAAGCATTGGAATATGCTGAAGTGTTCAAGCGTTATTACCACATAAAGCGACACTGGTCAGATACAGTGGCGTAACTACTGTCTTGCGGGCCCCGGAGCAAGATTCGCTCAGGGGCCCCTAGGTGAGGACCGGGGGGGAAGGGGTGGTGGTGTTATGCCGGCCGCATGATTACCTGCTCTGCCTCCTGGCGGTCGGGGAAGCTGGAGAAACAGGCAGCAGGGCCCTCCGGGAAGCTCAGGGCCCCCCCAGGTGACCTCTCAGGGGGGGAGGGGGGTTGCCGGCCGCACAATTACCTGCTCTGCCTCCCGGCGGTAGAGCGGTGAAGGGGCGGGCACTGCTGAGCGGCTGCAGGAAGCCACAGTGTCACTTCCAGCAGTCCTCCCTCAGGCTCGGCGCTATCGCGGCGGGGGCGGCTGGAGACACAGGCAGCAGGGCCCCCGGGGAGCTCGGGGCCCCCCCCCAGGTGACCTCTCAGCCCCCCACCTGACGGTCACACAAGGTAGCTGACCGGCATAGCAGCGTAGCGGCGCTGGGTCCGGGCCCCCCACAAGCGCCGGGCCCC